>CM024634.1:35358797-35462392 GCA_014182715.1 Eucalyptus cloeziana | reverse complement strand
AAGAGTCCAAACCATTAATGCCAAAGTCATTTAATATAAATCGGCCAAAGGAGAGCGATTTGTCTCTACACGAGAAAGACCTGATTTGTCAAAGCTCAATCATTGGGGTTTACTTGCTTGATCTCCTTCTCAACCACAAACGATCCCAACCATGACTTTGCCCGTACTTCCTTAAATAATAAGAAAAGGGTATAAAAAAAAAGGTCTGTGGAGACTAATCAGATAATGTTTTAAAATATTTTATTTATAGTTCCAAACCACACCGTGCTCTTTTCATTCTAAAAAATAAATATGCGAAGGAGTGAAATTAAGATAAATACATATGGCCTTTCCATTTTCGAGTACAACAAGGGAAAAATCATAGAGATTTAGTACTTATGTGCTTGGAATACTTTCCAATTTGCATGTGTATGTATATGAATATAATAATGGGCATACCTTTGAATGTACATATTTCATTTTTGTATATAATCTCTATGCTCCCTATTGAGTTTCGAGAGGAAAAAAAACATCTACAACACATCCGGTACATTTATCAATCTCTTAGAAAAGAGTAAAACTAACGGGCCAATTAATATTAGTCGCCTCAATTTTGTCAATGAGCTACGTTCTCTGAAAAAAGATATTAACTTGATAAATATATTGAGGTAAAATGATGTGCGATGTGTCACTCAGGTACCTGTATATATTTCAGATCTTCTGTTCTCATAAAAAGAATGATATATTATCACCCAAGAATTACAATTTTAGTGGTTGGTGATATTTGTTTATTTAAAAGAGTTATAAGGTAATGTATTTTGAAGCAATTTTTAAAGTCCCAACTCGTTAGAAATCTCATTAATTCTCTGACTGCAAAGACTCTATTCTAATATATGTAAAATTAAAATATTTATAAGCCCATGCTACATGACCAGTGTGGACATAAAACTATGCGGACCACTTTCATGGAGACCAAAGCAAGAAATACGTGAATTTCATGGGCCATTCTTGCTCTCTCTCTTGTGTCGCCAGCGCTCCGTGAAGACCGTAGAGATTCAAACACGTACCCCGGTAGTTCTATACATGTCCCCCATCCTATCCAGAAGCCGACCACTTGATCTGCTTATTTTTTCAAAGTTTAGCTCACCCACCACCCTGCACGTGTCCCGATTTCCCTCTTTCGGCCCTTCCCTCGTTGAACTCTCATTCCATTTCCCATACTGACCAGCTTCACCATTTGTCTTTGCGTGTATATATGAGCCCACGAACGTGAACTTACCACTTATAGAGCGAAGAGGTTTCTTGCTAGTCTCCAGACACTGAAACTTTTTTCCAAGTGAAACGGGAACTTCTACCTTCATGCTTAATATGAAGCTTTGTGCCTCTTCTTATTGTTCATGGGTTTTGGCATCGTGGGTCGTGCTTCTGCATTGGTTCGGATGGTGCACGGCCATGGGTAGTGAGATAGGATTGGGGTCGAGATTGGTGGCTAGTGAGGACCGAGCTTGGGTTTCGGATAATGGGACTTTCGCTTTTGGTTTTGCTGCCATGAGTGGACGAGAGGACCGGTTTCAGGTGGCGGTTTGGTTCTTTCAGCTTCCCGGTGATCGGACCGTAGTTTGGTCGGCTAACCAGTAAGTCGAAAGTCATCATCATTACGCCTTTCGCATTAGTGCAATGAAATGTTTTCATAATATATTGCTTCTGTTCATGAATTCACAGGAATGCCAATGCTAAAGAGTTGCCATTTCTGGCATACTTATTGTCCTTTAACCAGTCGTCCACTAGGTCTACGAGACGTGAATGTCGATTATGCATGCATGTTTCCTAAGATGTAACCTATCCCGTTTATTCTAAGACAGATTATTGTAGACAAAGCTTTTCGTTGAATATGTTGTTACATATTACCTAGCAATGGCAAAGATGAAAAAGTCCAGCCGGTCTTCAAATTAGGTCATGTCGAATATTCTTAGGGGTGCGCAATTGGAACCGCCCAAACTAGAACTGCCTAGATCGAGGACCAGACCGGCCAGTTTTCGGCGGTTCCCACAAACGGCTATTTGGTTTTTGGCTGCTATTTTTTGAACAGGTGGCCGGTCGGTCCGATTCCCGATTCTAGGGTGGGAACTAGGAACCGGATTGACTAGACCAGGACCAACAATATAAATATTTATTTATTTATTAATTTCTTAATAAATACTAATTTTTTTCATTTTCCCTCTATTTGTCTTCCTCGAGTAGAAACTACAGGATCATGGCCTGTCTTGATCCATCCACACATTTTGTTGTGGAGAGACAACTTCTTTTCTTCTTTCAAAAAGGTTGATTGTGTGAAATTTTTAGTAAATTGAACAATTCCTTTGGATTGAACCGGACCAAAACATACCGATTTGATTCTTGGTTCCAAGACTGGCCATTCCGATTCTCAGTCTTAGAAATTGGGAACCGAGTTCTCCCGATCCGGTTCTCGGTTCCACCTTGAATCAGAGACGGATCGGGAACAAATCACCCCTAGATATTCTTACAGTGACTTCAACAAGACCAGTGTGGATAGGTCTCTCAAATATAGGTGCTTGAAGAATTTCCTTGATCACTTGAGGTTTAGAAGTAGAGAGGGACAGAAGAAGAGTACTCTTTTCGAAAGATATCAGAAGGTGAAAAGTGTTCAGCGAAAGCAGGGAATCGGTGGATTATAGGATTAATCATTAAGACTTACTTAGAGTCCTTGACATTTCAAATTCACACATCAACATAATAATAGAGTTACATAGATTCACAGAATTCTCTTGATCAATGAAAGCGACTTGTCTAATTCATGTCTCATTTGTTATTTAACTGGTTGTAGAATCAGAGTTAGTATATCAAATCTACTTTTTGTACATTCACTGCATTTCACTTGTGTCGGAAAGTTCTCAGTTTCTAGTCTCTAACTTTGTTAATGGAAGAAAGCGCGGATTTCTTTCTCCATCTCTAGTCTTTACAAGAGCTTCTGCAGGTGTATATAATGAACTAAAGCCAACCAATTTCATTCTCTGTTACAATCATCTCCATATAGAAACTCCCCAGTCGGCAAAAACGCGATCCTCGAGCTCGACACCACAGGGAACCTTGTCCTCCTTGAAGGCGACACTGCTGTATGGATTTCCAACACCTCCAACTCCGGTGTGCAATCAGCAACTATGTCCGAAACTGGCAACTTCATCCTCTACAATGCCACCGACCACATAGTGTGGCAGAGCTTTTCACATCCAACCGACACACTCCTCCCTAACCAACCATTAACCGCCTCTCTCGAGCTCACCTCAGCAACGTCGCCTTCACATGGTGGTTACTACACTCTCAAAATGCTTCAACAGCCAACATCGCTGAGCCTTGCCCTCACATACAACTTGCCTGGAAGCTATGATTCCTCCCCTGAATTGTACTCTAATTACTCTTATTGGGCCGGACCGGACATCTCCAATGTGACTGGCCAAGTGATAGCGGTACTAGATGAGGCGGGAAGTTTTGGGATTGTGTATGGTGATTCAGCAAATGGAGCGGTGTATGTGTATAAAAACGATGGCGATGATGAAGGGTTGTCTTCAGCTGTGAACCGATCAACTCGGCCTTCGGTTCTTCGGAGATTGATTCTCGAGACAAATGGAAATTTAAGGTTATACCGATGGGATAACGATGTCAACGGTTCTAGCCAATGGGTACCTGACTGGGCCGCCGTTTCAAATCCTTGTGATATAACTGGAACTTGTGGAAATGGGATATGCAATTTAAATAGGAGCAAAACTAATGCTACTTGTGCATGCCTGCCAGGAACTTCTAAGGTCGGCACTGATGAATTGTGCTCAGAAAATTCTTCCTGACTGGGAAATGCGGTTCAGAAAATAGAAATCAAACATCTGAGTTTAGAATCTCAGTGGTTCAACAGACAAATTACTATTTCTCTGATTATTCTATCCTAGCAAACTACAGTGACATAGCTACGGTTTCGAAGTGCGGTGATGCTTGTTTATCAGAATGTAAATGCGTTGCTTCCGCTTATGGACTTGATGAGGAAAAGCCTTACTGTTGGCTACTTAGGAGCTTGGATTTTGGTGGGTTTGAGGACCCCAGTTCGACCTTATTCGTGAAAGTCAATTCTAACAGTTCGGCAACACCTGAAGGTAATGCAAGAGAATCGGGGGATTCATCAGGAATTGGCCACCAGAAAGTAGTGATCCTCCCAGTTGTACTTGTCATGGTGGTTCTCATAGGTCTACTCTGTACATTGTTGTATTACAATGTCCACAGGAGGAGGTTGCTTAGGAAAGCAATGGAAAGTTCGTTATTAACCTTGTCCGGTGCACCAATGAACTTCACTTACCGTGACTTGCAAATTCGCACCAGCAACTTCTCGCAGCTGATTGGAACAGGTAACTGCTAAAAGTGTCAACTTTTTTTAATCCTAGGAAAACAGAGCCAAGGAACCACAGAGTAAACCAGCTTTACTCTGTTTGAGATGGGAGATTATTGATGTAGTATATACCATGTTATTTGCAGGGGGGTTCGGAAGCGTGTACAAGGGAAGCCTTGCAGATGGAACTCTAGTCGCAGTAAAGAAGCTTGACAGGGTTTTGCCTCATGGCGAAAAGGAGTTCATAACCGAAGTGAACACCATCGGTTCAATGCATCACATGAACTTGGTCCGTTTATGCGGCTATTGCTCTGAGGGGTCACACAGGTATAAAAAACCATCCCTATTAAGTATTTCGAGGGCATGAAAAGCTTGACGTGCATAACTTTGCATACCGGTTAGCAAAAAGAACTTGTGTGCTCATCTGACTTTGTATGTTTAATTCTTCATTTGGGAGAATCCTGACTAATGAACCTTACCATTTATTTTAATTCTTCTGGATTCTTTGATTGGTAATGGACAGGCTTCTTGTTTATGAGTTCATGAAAAACGGGTCCTTGGACAAGTGGATTTTCCCTTCGTTCAGATTGCGAGACAGATTGCTAGATTGGCAAACCCGCTTCCAAATAGCCATCGGGATGGCACAAGGCATTGCCTACTTTCACGAGCAGTGTAGGAACCGGATCATACACTGCGACATTAAGCCAGAAAATATTCTCCTAGATGAGAATTTCTGTCCCAAAGTTTCAGATTTCGGGCTAGCTAAGTTGATGGGGAGAGAGCATTCACATGTCATGACCATGATTAGAGGAACTAGAGGCTACTTAGCTCCGGAATGGGTTAGTAACCGGCCTATCACTGTAAAGGCTGATGTCTATAGTTATGGGATGCTTCTTTTGGAGATCGTCGGAGGACGGAGAAACCTCGACATGTCTTTTGATGCAGAAGAGTTCTTCTACCCTGGCTGGGCTTTTAAGGTACCCTCTCGAACGAGAGAATTTATACTGTGTAATAGTGTTCTCATGTCCTTTTGTAGCAGATCGACGCATTCTTTCTTTTCATATGCTTCGTTATAAATCCTGTCAACCTCCCCTTAGGAAATGACGAAAGGAACACCAATTAAAGTGGCGGATAGACGACTGGAAGGGGCCGTGCAAGAGGAAGAGCTAACAAGAGCACTGAGAGTCGCATTCTGGTGTATTCAAGATGAAGTGTTCATGAGACCTACAATGGGGGAAGTGGTGCGGATGCTAGAAGGCTCGATGGATATCAACGCGCCTCCAATGCCGCAGACTGTTCTTGAATTAATTGAAGAAGGACTAGATCAGGTCCACAAGGCAATGAAAAGAGAATATAATCGCTCGAGCTCTTTTACTATTACCAGTCATCCATCGTCTAATGCTACTTGTAGTTACTCGACGATGTCGCCTAGATAATATAGACAGGATTAAAGGAAAGACTGCCCAATTGAATGAAAATGATTCTTTGCAGTTTTTGCAAGTATGAATGAATGTCAAAGCGGCAGGATGGAACTGTCGGAATCTATCTGATTCTAATCCTCCAGAAGATCATTGATAAGCCGTATCTAACCTCAAATGATCAAATGTGTCCTTTTTGCCTATCCACAAACTTCAATCATGGGAATGCTTAAGATAAAGAATTTAAAAGGATATACCAATTACCTTATATCTGTTAAGAAAACGTTGGTACATTGATGTGTAGGTTTCAAAACCTCATATAGATATGACTATGGGATCATCATTCGAGTTTTAAACGTGGCCTTTAATAGAGGCACTATAATCAGAGAGATCACCGTGGTACTTTGGCCACAACATGATGCCGCTGTATTTTTTTGAACCCTTGAGATTTGGAAGTACTTTTGAGGTAAGATTGGCAGCAGGGATAAAGCTGCTGCCAGCAGCTTGAGGCGCGGCCGGTAATCCTGGGAAAATCTTGCTAGCTGGAATGGTTGTTCACTGTTTCCAGGCTTCTTCAAGGTTGGCCACATCACCGGGAATGTACTCGCACAGCAATTGTTATAGATCTGAACCCAAACATAGTCGAACAGTCCTGTCTTAAGGGCATTCCTGATCCCACATCAGGGAAAGAACATTGCCGGGCTGCAGCCAAGTACAGCATCTTATTACTGCATCTGCTATACACGGAAAGTACTTCGCATGCTCGTCCCAGTGCTGGCTCGTGCCTCCTTCGATGTTGAAATCGATGCCATCCAGAACCGCATCTCCAAGCGGCCACGAAGAGGACTTCCCTCACAGGAAGTTGTTCCAGAGACAAGTCGTGACCCTCCTAGGATCATCAGACGAGGCTAGCGTGTAGCTACCAGCACTTCCTCCAATGGAAAGCATGACTTTAATGCCCTCGGCTCAGCAATACTTTATATCAGGACTCAGCTTAGTGCAACCATTGGCAGACGGGTTGCAATGACTGGTGAGGTTGATCACGTGAGTTTGGCCTTTTCCAAATACGGCAAGAAAATGTATGTTGACAAATTCATATTTACTGGTCGCACAAGTACCGGGCAGAGTGCCTTCATTCCCATTTTGGCCCCAATATATTGTCACTCCACTGGCATCAGTTCCCATAGCTAAAATCAGCATCTCTAAGCACAGAAATGCCAAAGAAACCGAAAACTTAGAAGCCATCTATTGAAGACAGAATGTCGATTGGTGTTTCTATCTAGAAAGAGAAGATGTTGGAGGTTATACGCTCATAAGTTTGAAGGGCACTTTCTTTTATAGATGTCAGAAAGACCTCTCATTGGAATTAACAAAAATTCCCTCTTGCTCTTTAGCTTGGAAGGCATGGTATTGAAAGCTTGCAAGTCCCGCAGTTGCAATTCTTGCGTCCTTTCTCTCTGTTCTCTCTGGTGATAAAATCCGGTTTGATGACAGACAATGTCTAGTTAGCCGAGACGGAGAAAAGCCAACCACGAAGTGCCACTGCCTCAATTAGCCATTCCTAATGAAACTTACATTCTTTGTCCTTTATCCATATGGTTTATGAACTAGTCTAACAAGAACTTGTCATCGAACTCCTTTGGTTGCTCTCCTGATCAGTTCGGTGATTTAACTAGTTTGTCTGGCATCATATCCAGATATTAATTAGATTTTGTTAGTAATAATCTTTATTTAGGAAATTCACTATAATTTCCTGATAATGGAATCAATGCAGGTTCTTAACACAAGGCCTGCACAAGGTATCGTTTTGATTACAATGACAATACTACCCCGTTCTGTGGCCTCTATCGGTTAATAATAATACATCAGGACAGAAAACTATTCAGAGCAGCAAATCTAAGATTAATCTCATTTAACAGACTTACATATAATGTTTTCTTGTTCGGTTGTAAGAATTGGACATTGCATTTGGCCCCCATCTGGATCATGTACATACTATTTAATAAGAATGACGAAGAAACCATGAACATGCAGAAAGCCTGGGAGCAACTGGTATGTGACAATTTCATATTTGGAAAAGCTAGAACGATTACATTTGTCGAGCCTGGACTTGGTCATAGTCAAGCCTTGCTGATTCCCACCCGACCATATTCAATTCAACTCTACGTTCTCTACAAAAATATGTGATTAATAGTTCAGATTTCATCATGGTTGCAGTTCAGTTTACCAGGCGATCGATCAACTTGTAATAGTGGAGGATAAATTAAAAAAATGTGGAGTAGCATTGCAAGTGTACAGAAATCCAAACTAATATTCACATTGTGGGGCAACCGTAATCATTGGAAGAATTATTCAAGGCCCCTATAGAAAAATGCAATGTTCCAGGGGACAGAACCTTGGTATTATGCTAATCCTCATCATCATCAAACACGACCCTCAATCTTCTCCCACCAATAGCCTTTTGGGCTATAGCGGTAGAGGGAATGTCATCACCTGAATCTGCCAACTCATTATCCATTTTCTCTAGTGGTGCATCATTTGCTTGTTCGATGGGTGAACCAAGATTGTCACTGATGCTGCCAGTTATTTCAGCTTCAAGAGTGCCCCTGGAGTTTAAACTGTTCAAGAAAACACTGTGTTGACCCCCCGTGGCTTCAACATTAATGGGCCAGTTTTGTTCATCCCTGGTGCAAAACAATTTTAATCTGCTTGAGAGAATAATCCAAGCCAGTTTGACCCGAGCGGGTCAATGCAAATCCACATCCATGCAAAATATGATGCAAATTACACTATTAATATGATGTCATTGGCAATTTCAGCTCACAAAAAGTAAGTCATAGAAAACATTCATTTTCTCTGTTTCAAGACACTTCAATGGGTCAATATCCAGCAACAAGTTAACTGAGAGAAATCGATAGTTTGAGATCATACATACATACGTACGTACGTACGTACGTACATAAGCACGTGCACAATATACGTACATACGTACATACACGCACGCACGCACGCAAGTACGCACGTACGTACATACATACATACATAAATTTTATTGCAGATGAGTGAAGCCTTTTAACTGATGGCTGCAGTCATCTATAAACAGTAGAAGAGGGCCAGAAGAGTACTTTAGCAAGCAAAAAGTTTCTTCTTAGTTAACATACCCTTCTGCAGAATTTTCAACCATTGCCTTGTCGCTCTCTGTGTCCAATAAGATCCCCTCTGACGAAGTTATTCTGATGCTCTCATTTGCAAAGCTCCTGATCTTTGATGACGTGGTGAGTTTTCTACTTCTATGAGCAAAGAGAATGTCAGGGGCATGTTGTGGGCATGTGTGCATATATCTAGAATGACAAATGCAGAATAACAAAAACCTATGGTCCCCATATATCTGCAGGGGAAACACAAGGCAAATTTGCAGTTTTTCTTATCTTTAAAACTTGAATATGGGTCTAAGGTTCAGAACACAAGTAATGAGAAAGATATTGTGCAGCCATTCAAATAGAAAGATTCATGTCTACCGAAACACATTACTTGTATATAACTTTCTCTTTCTCATTAGACCTGCACTTGGGGTATTCTCCTTCTAAACTGAGTGAAAATGGCTATTTAAAATCCACCGCCAACAGTTTACAGAATGCTGGTTTTGGGTAGATTTCAATAAACTTAATGCACATTTTTATGGTAAATCATAGTGGATTGTCAAAATAAATAGATGTAAATGACATGATGATCATGCAATTACATGCTCCAACTGCCTACATAACTGGGGTACCACTTGGTAAGCGGTTTTCCATTTAGCCTGTAAATAACTGTACTATCAAATAATGCATTGGAGAAACTGAACATGAATCTGAAGAAAACTAAAGGAATGCTCCACATCCATCTTCAAGTTGTAAAGTTGCAAAGACAAGATCATACATCTATAGTTCTGGCACTACTTAGGAGAATCTTAAATACTGCCTCAAACTGAGACTAGAGCAACCATAGCCTACAGCTTTCGTTAAAAGACTTACTTCAGGACAGAGCTCAATGTTTCATCATCAGAATTATCTTCCAACAATCTTCCTTCAATTTCTGCACTCTGCAATTTACTGCTGGAGAGGTTTCTATTTTCCTTGTTTCTTCCCCTGATGGCAAGTACAAATTTGGGATAATATTAATTATCTGTTGGTGTGGAAGATTTCTCAAGTTGACAAAAACCTTATGTCACAGCCATACGAAAATATAAGGCAGGGAGGATCAAGATTCAAGACTAAGATGTGGCACGTTCCTCTTAGAAAACAAAGCTGTGAACATGACACCCAGCTGTGGAATGATGTTAGATTTGACAGAAGTTGAGAAAATGCAAAATGGGTGGCAGTTTATGTCAAGGAGCGTGTGTAACAAAATTGATGAAGGATGAGTCATGTATCCACCGAAACCTAATTGCCAGACCCCTTCTGAATGAAACCTATATAATTAATAAAAAATGACTACCAACCACTGATTTCAAGTGGACTAATGGTGTAACAGAGTACATGCATTGGTTTTCAAGACCCCAAATACAGATGAAGGGAGATAACTGCCTTTGATCAGATCTGCAACCGACCATGGTTTGAAGGGCTGAAACAGACTTGAGACCGAACCACTTTCCCCTGGACTGGTATGAGCTGCCCGGTCAAACCCAGTGTTTCGAACAATACAGTAAACAAATAGCATAGCTATTGTAACAAACTTGTTTTGTTCTTTAAGAATGGCAAGCACCGTGTACCTAACATCTGGGGATGCATGAAGGGATAAGTAGAGTCAAATTACCTCAGCCTCAATGATAACAATGTCTCATTGTCTGAATCCTGCATTTCATCAGCAGAATGATCACTAAGATTCTCATCTCTCAAATGCAAGGTGGCTTCAGCCTTCTTCTGTCGGGGAACACGTAAACCTAGCTGTTTGAGTTTACGAGCAATTTGTGCAGGTGTGAATAGTCTATCACCATCCAATGCGTTTGCAATCATATAGCTGCACCTTTTATGATCCTTGAACCTGTCATACCACATAACTTTTAGCATCAGTGGTGCAAAGGAAAGGGACAATGTCCTAAAAAAGTGGAGAGATGATGATTGGACATAACTCACTTCTCGAATAAAGTTCTAATAGCCGCCTCCTGATCTTCACTTAATGCACGTACTCTTTTTTCTTGCATGCCTGAAGCAAAACAGAGCATCAGCATTTCACGTAAAACTCAAAGTTCTCTATGAGCACATCCAATGTTAGTACCATGGCTGCAAAGCTAAAATCCTATTAAAGAAGAAAAAATGAACCCATTTCAGTCTTAATTAATTAAGGCAACTTCATCTCTATCATAAGAAAAAGCAAAAGCATACTCCTGCTACTATTCCTCTTATCCTATTAATGGCATCTCTTCTCTTCTATGATGCTTGTGTCAGATTTTCACAATCTTCTAAATGAAGAAACAGGGGACTTGTGCAACCTCATATTCCTACGGAAAGATTGATTTATGGGTACTAACAAAACATAGGCAATATATTCCTTGTTTCCTGGGAGTTATTGTGGACCAACCACACAAACAAAGTACCAATTTCCGACTGGACAAAAGAAGCAACGAGAGTTTACTTCTTTGCTGGACCGACATATTGTTCAAGGCCCAGCATCTCAATGTCTGAATAACTTGAGCAGTACACAAAACAGGAAAAGAAAAATCTCTGTAAGTGTCCATACATAAGGCAATTAACTTTTCTTTACAACACAAGCATTCAGATCGGTGCTTACAAAGGTAGTCTCGTTGAACGATCAATCAAATCCTGTGACTCGAGAGATAAACTCCCTCTTATCTGTGTATCTTCCCCATCCTCAGGTTGACTGGGCTTTGAAGTTGATTCTTTATTGTAAGGCATTCTGTTCCTTCGTGCAGTTCTCAATCCTAGTTGCTTAAGCTTGTTCCCAACTTGAGCAGGTGAAACTTTACAATCAGAATCTAGAGCCTCCGCAATCAAATGATTGCATTTTTGTTCATCTTTGAACCTATAACAAAATTAAGCAGCACAAAACACTGAACAGTATGAATGAACAATCACTTGATCCTTAGGTAAGGCATGAATAATGTTCTAGAGCCATATGACCAACAAAACAACATGGAACTACTATCAAAGCACTTTTGAAAGAGGTTTTCTTTCTCTCTTTCTTTTTTTCAGAAAAGAAAATGATCCAACATTACTATGACACTCACAAATTATTAGTAAGGAGGAATAATACTACTCACTTTTCATAGAGATCTCTGATTTTGGAGTCTAGCTCGTCATTAAGAACGAGTCTTCTCTTTCTTTTGGAAACCTTGCCATGGTCATGGTCCAAGGAATTTCCACTGCAACAGCCATTTCCACACTTAAAGCAGGGAATTCAAGGGTAATTCAGTATTATTTCTTCAAGTTAGAAAATCTAGTACCAGTCAAGTTTCTCTTTCCCATTGATGTCAATGAGTGAACTGGAGATTTCTGGTGATTCATCGGAGTCTACATTGTCTCTGGAAACATGGAGGACGTGATTTATATAATATCGACACAGTAGCAAAAGCTCGCGTCACAAAATCCTTAAAATAAGGAAATCACAATGAAAAAGCAAAAAGTGGCTATCTGGATTATTCGTGTTTCAGATAATATTCTTGCAGAATGTGTAGTGCATGTTAGAGATTTTAGGGTTTCTTACTTCTGGTACCCCAAGTCATGACTTATCACCACATCAGCTTCATCTTCACCCAAGGCATCTGCTATGCTCCTACGAACCCATCCTGTAGTATGCATGGAACCAATTTCTCCATATCCATTCTGTTTCTTCAGCTCGCCGACCTCATGCAATAAATATTCAGCATTAATATAGTGACACTCTTTGCGGGTCTTCCAGAAGAGCATTTCCACAAAAAGAAGGGGTTGCTGTTTCATCTTGCGTAGCATTTTCCTGACTAAGTTGGTCAAAAAGTCCACTATTTCTGTGTATTCCTCGTTTGGACAAGTCTTCTGCTCAACCAATATTTCGTGAAATATAGTCAAGAGTGATAACTGCAAAATGTTATAGGACTCTTTAGATATTGAAAAACTTGATAAGTGAGTATCCAAATTTCATAAATAAAGAATGCATCCTTGACCTGATATAGCATTGGAGAGAGCTCGAGATCATCAGCAATCCTCCTCAGAATTGATATTATATAGCGATTTGTGTTGATAGAGTTGCTCTTGTAGAACTTTAATAACCAACACAGATTATGGATGATGCCATTGTTTGCAAAAAGCTGATACTACGGTAGACACTTTAAAATCAACTTCATCATATTTAACAGTTTGTTCATCACCAGATGAATCACCTGTACTGTAACAAAGATCATGGGGAGGATCAGATTTTCTTGAACATAGCAGATTGTGGTCAGTCGTCTGTTGCTCCATGGTAGATTCACCATGATTCTCTGAAATTTCAGCATCAAGAAGAATGCCAGTTTTCCCACCATTAGAATCTGTATCTAATTGGCCATCTTGGTGACACTTGTCTCCAGAAGCTAGTTTTTCACTACTAGATATAGCAATTTCATTCTGAACAACAAGACAATCTGCCGAAGGTTCCATGTCTGCTTCTACTTTGTCAGTCACGCTTTTCCCCATTCTCCTCTTTCTGGATTTTCTAGTAACCTATCAAAATGAGTTTGTTGAGAAATACATAATACCTAGATAGAGGGCATTTAAAAACCAGAAAGATAATTGGGCATGCTATCATTTGCAAGATAAAATCTATCGAAATAGAAAAGTAATCTGTAAACATCTGATACGGCAGTGCGAGCACTATAAAAACAATCCACACATGCTTGACAAGATTATGAAGACTGCATGAGTTTACTCCAAAAGTTCATTGATGATATTCCTCATAATTGGGAAAATCATATTGGCGTCTGATAATACAAGCTCAAGAAATAATCAAACCCCATTATGTCAGTATCACTGGTCCCTTGTGCAGGGGAACATAAGCATAATGCATGACTGCAAAAGATTCTGCATTGGTGTCCCAGTATGTTCATTTTGGGTGTGTGGTGATGCGTTCCTCAATAGAATCACATCGTAGGTATACAGCATGAACAGAAACAGACATCGACAGAAGATGACAAAAATAATGGATGGACATAACAACAGACATTGACTCCTCTCTAGAAAAACAGATAATTTAAATTGGACCCGGCTTCAGGCAGGTGGTGACTCTAGCACTCACAGTATGTCAACTTTGATACTGCATAAAGAATGAGTCATTGCAGATGCATGTGGATGAAGAGACCAAAAATTTATGTGTAGGTGCAATGTATGATATGCTGCAGTTGTAGCATTCATCTACCAGGCATTTCTTACTGTGGGATTAAATGATTTTCTACATGATAACGGGGCCTGCACCTGATTATGTATTCCAAATGAGACAGGACTCATTAATTTGTCTCCTCTTACGAGAAAGTATAGCACAAAGAATCAATAGGTCCACCTGAAATTTACTTGCCACATAAGTTCTAGACAACCAACGAGAAATTAGCCGCTTGTAGTTCGCTACTTAAGTACAAAGATTTCAATGGAAGTTTTCTTGTAAAAGATTGGTTCTTGAGGGAGATGAGCAGCATGCAAAAGTCTATGGTCCTAACCACAAATTAATGTTCTCATCTCTTTAACCTTAGATATTATTACATTCTCCCCTTTCTTGCCACTTCTGATACTACAGATGGCAAATAGATAAACACTAGCTGAGAACAAAGTTAAATCATAGAAAGCCTCACGGTATCACTGTGAAATGCCATCAACAGAGATTATCCAACGAATCACCTCAATCAAATTGCCAGAAAAGTGCATATTTTCCATCTTGTACAATTGTCACATACCCTTAGTGTTCCGCGATCTTGAAGTCTCTCCATCAACTGCGTGATTGTGTGAATCACTTCCACCAAATCTGCAAGATCACTGATAACGAGGAAAAAAGAAAATCAGGGAAGGAAAGTTCGATTATGAAATAATGCTATACACACATGAGAAGCTTGCTGGAAGCAGATCGATTTCATTGACTTTTTACACCTGGCAAACTACAATGACAGAATATCAAAAGTCAGGCAGTCAGTATTACTTAGGACGCTATCCTTAGTACACTGCTAAAAAGGGCATGTAACCCCGGCTAATCTCACTACATAGTAAACTATCCTCAAAAATCTCAAAAGTATGTCGCTAATACTTCCATCACACAAAAGATCAAAATGCAGGCAGTAGTACTGTTATCCACCCACCTTCCTCTGCTAGTATAGGGTTCAGGATATAGAAGGAAAGCAGACAAAAGTCAGAGAAAACATTTTAGTGGCAGGTACTTCTTCTCACACTTCATGTAATGTAGATCCACTTTGCAAATAAATGAGGCAAAAGTAGTGTTATCTCAGGGAGGTGATTTCTCAGTGGGTAGCTCGTCAGTAAGAACTTAGACTCCTCTTCTTTACCATATGACTTGTATGGGCAACTTATGTCATCTAAGTTTGAAATTATCAGCTGCTGCTTAATGATAGAACTATGTCACAGCTCAAGGTAAAATGTTCAGAAAGCCAGCACTAGCAGTAATTTCACTATGTATTACAACAACAGCACATATGAAGTAGAAGACCTTCTAGGTTGCTTGTGAACATCGAACGATTTGACAAGATTGAGAAGGAAATGAGTCATTCCTTGATCAGTCTGATCATAAAATAACTTGTAAAGAAGAACCCGAGCAGTCTGAGGCTCCCTGGAATTTTCTGACAATAATTTAAGCACCAAATCTAGTGTCCGAATCTGCAAAAGAAGAAATTTTTAGGTGAGTATAAAAACTAATTCCTTCCATAACAGCGCTTACTTTACGATCAGCAGGAAGACATCAAGTCATGACAACATCCCCTCCAACATCAGGATGTAGTTTAAAACAGTAGATAGGAAGTACAAATACAAAACTTAGGGGGTTCCTCAACCATATTTTGCCCCAAAAACAAATCAAAACCACAACAATGAACAGTCTTTCAGTAAGTCCATGACAGCAGATTAGTTCTATTGTTTCATCCTATGATCCCAGTAGAAAAAGAAAGGCCAACTAAACTTACAATAAAATGAGATATTTAGCATTCCTTCTCAATGAACCCACTTAAGTATGAACCACCTCTCTATTGCGTGCTGCAGTAACTGATTAATTTTATAATTTTATACCAATTGTGGTCCACAACTTATTTTGAATATCAAAACCCTACCATTCCATTAATATATGAAGACCACTATCAGATTACATGTTTAGTATTTACTCAGTCCTACTATGTTCTTATCATATTACACGGTTTATTAATTCCTTCAAACTATATACTTGTGCAATTGAGTAGGAATCTTTCCTTTCACTTCTTATGCTGTACCTAAGTCCCTGTCACCATGGAAAGTTTCATCTCCAATGCACATCTCTCATAACACTGCAGAAGATCCAAGTATCAATGCTCCAAAAAGTTATCAGTAATAAAATTTGCAGGAGCTTGAATATGAATCTCTTGTTCCTTTCTCCTAACAATGTAATCCATGACCTGAGTGAAAATTCCACATATTCACCCAAGCATCCATCAATACATGAGCAACATGGAAGATGCATATGGTCAAAACTTGTCCTCCAAGGATCATTTTTGAGGGTAGACAAAAAGAAATACTTACCATTGCTTTCAGAAGAGATCCTGCTGCAGATAAAAACTTGTAGTCTTTTGTTTCCTTTAATCCATCAAAGCCATCACGCCACTTCGAAATAACCATCAGAAACATAGATTCATTCATTGATGCAGCAATTGGCCCGCATATATCACCACTAAATAGGATGCCATCTTCATTGCTACGACTAGATAGGGAACTGCCCATCTCTGCATTAGGCTGTAATATAACCAAATATTCATATAAAATCTCACATGTCACTGGAGACTGATCACAAAATCTGAGCTTATGTATACTTCCCTCTTTCAGAACTCAAAAGAAGAAATACTAACCGTATCTACTCCCACCAGAACAATGAAAAAGTTAAGGAGCATAGGCAAACAAATAACAGTATAATGATGCCTATCAAACCTTTACTGAAGTAATAGGTTTTGTCAACTGCTCATAAACATTATTTTCCAAGTTTGTAGAAAGGTGACCATAAGCTCTGTGACAATATCCTCCCACAATGATGTATACAGATAGAAAGACCTTTAAGAATTCAAATCGATGAATGAGATTTTAAACTCAAGCATAAGGAAGCATAAAAAAAGAAGCAATGTACAATGCACAGGTTCAAATAATGCCCTCATACGTTTGCTCACTTAGAACTTATTCCTCTTTCTAGGAGGTTTCTCTCATAATCTACTTCCTTGTGGCATTTCCTCATCTCGAAATTCCCCTATACCAGAAGAAGTCTACAGCATACATATGGGATTGCTGTCAATCCAGAGAAAACAAACAGCAAAATTGATAACTGATCAACCCTGTACCTCACCGAGTGAAACCCAAATAAAAAATGCATTCATACTTCCCAAAAGTACATAATTCAAAACATGACCTACCCTAATTTTAAGAGGAAATAGTGCAATAAGATCCTCCACATTGCAGAGGATACAAGCAAATATGTGAATTTCCAAATTTAAATCTTACCTTTGATGTCAAAAATTTGTGATACTGGAAAGAAGTGACAAATTTAGCAACCTCAAAGAAGTACACCACATCATTTCTCTGAATATTAAGTTGTTCCCTCTCAATATCCTCGCGAACTGACTGCATCAAAACTGATACATGGACCAGATGAGTTTCAGCAATGCATCAGAGAGTGCTAACACGAAATAATAAAAATTATCCTTTTAGTTTGAAAAATACCATTGTAACCCCCAGATAGAAACTGATTCAAGAAACCATGAAGCAACTTTAAAATGTTATCAGTTGTTGTCGGTATTCTCCCCTGGTCCCATACGATCTTTTTTGTTGGACCCCGACAGAACTTATCAGATTTAGAGTATACATCAAGCGAAGCAGAATTAGGAGTTCCATTAAGAACAGCTTTGGAACCATCCTGAAAGAAGAAAGTAGAGTTTACTAAGCTCAAAATTGATATGCAAGTAAAAGAAAAGGTAACTCATACCATGGTAAATCGCTCAAATGTCCCTGAAAAATGTGAATAGCAGCTGCCATATTGTAGCCTGGAAAGCCTCCTTTTGTCCTTCTCCTCTTCAATAATCGATTTGAGGCCACTCAAGGAAGTTTTGGCTTCCACATCCTTCATGACATTATTGTGAATGAATTCGGGACATGCATGTCAATCAACTATTTGTAAAGGACACAAAATAGAAGTCTACTCTAAATCTCAGCAACAAGAGATTAAACAAAAAGAAAGACCACTTATCAGGTTCTTTATCGTGGCACACAGTCAAATTGAGACACCAAATATGATCTATGTGACTTCCATTCATGTTTCAGTAATATCACGCCAATCATTTTAAGATAAAATGGTCATTTTTCAGAAAATACAGAAGATTTAGTCAAGTACTCTCCTCTACAGTCTACATATTCCGATGTATCATAAACTGGAAAGATGAGAATAATAGAGTTATACCCACCTTGAGACTATTCAGATGTGCTTTTGCGACCAACTCAGGATCTTGGCCATTAAATATATAGTAAAAGATTTCCAACAAAAGCCAATTATCTTGATGAAGGTAGTCAGAAGACCCACCAATGTGCTGAGCAACGAGTAAGAATAGATCCATCACATTTTCACGGAACAAAAGCTCCAAAAATCTGTCTCAAGTGACAATATTCGAGTGGCAAATCCAGCAGCCTTCTGAAGTGTTGAAATGTCCTGGATGGCCAGTAGGTTTCGAAATAAAGTAAGAATGAGCTGCACTAACTTCCAGTCATCCTCTGTGAATACTTCACTGGAATGTATCCGTGTAGTTTGATAAAAAAAAGAGCAATTTGTCAGTAACAAATGACAGAAACTAAAGCAATCCAAATCTCTCTCTCTCTCTCTCTCTCTCTCTCTCTCTCACATGCACGCGTATACTTGGAGTAAAAAGAGGGAAGCCGTTTAAAGTCCTCTACTACCAGTTCCAATACACAAAACACCAGAATATATGGACAATGAGCTGTGTGCATTACAACCAATACCAAGTCTGCGACATCTCTATCTTAAGTTCTTAGACAATGTACGGATAAAACAGACGGAATAGGATGAGTCGTGTCACCTTTCCAAGTTTTCCAGCGGGCTCTCGAGCAGGGAAATAATAACTGCAACTGTGTCACTCATGGTAATTGCAGATTTAAGATCCCATAAATACTCAATCTGTAGGTGAATACCAGAGGAGGTGGGCTCAATGGGCATTGTGAGAAACACCAAGACCTTCACTATAGAAAACAAAAATTAATAATAAATCATCTCTTCTACTCAGACACAAGCTCAATGAACTTGCAATGCAGCATTTGAGATGTCAATTTACCAGTGTTCAGAACCAAGCTGCGGTCGTCTTGGCAATGCTCTAAAATGGGTATCAAGTCTTTAGACACGCAGTTCCATTTGCAGACTTGCTTGAAAACCTCTCTCGTCTGTGGGTCTTCACGCCTGAGAAATCTCAGCAGATCCTTTAAATTATCTGGTAACGAGTCAACAAACAGCAGTTTATCTCAGCAGGTGGATAACTAATACATCACCTAGCTTAGTGAGATGGCATAATAAGGGAAACTAACAGAACCTAAAATTTCGACTTCCCTCTAGTAAAAGGTACTTCGTTATTATTTTTCAACAAGAAGGTAACATTTTTGAGTGATTAGAAAACGTGGAATTTGGCAGTGCTCTAATTGCAGCGTTCTAGCGTTTGGAGTCTACTGGCCATCCAGGAATAACAAATTGAAGAGAGAACTAACAAGTTGCTAAAATTACCCAAAATTTAACACTCCAGCTGAGAACGAAATCTATAGTTCTCTCTTCGGCGTTTCGCATTACAATCAACCAAGCAAAGGTAGGAAATAGCTAAAAAAAAACCCTCGTACCTAGGCAGTGCGCGCCCTTCGAATATCCAACGCGGTTGCCGTCGTCGTCCTCCTCGACGATGCCGAGGCCGGCGCAGATCGCGGAGAGGCCCTGCGTGTCCATTGCACCGCGAGCCTCGACGGATCGAGCTTCTGAGGCGAGATCGAATGCTTGGGAAGTTTGGGGTAGAGAAATGGATCGAGAATGAGGGATTAGAGCAGAGGTAGAGCGACGGATGAATGAAAGGAGCGATGCAATGCGGAGGGTTTGGGAGCTGCCGGTCCTGGGCGCCAAGTCATCAGATTTTCCCGCGCAGGATATTTGAGAAGTAGGGATGATCGAGTGCTATTTTGCTATGGTGCGGATATTAGAACCGCTTACGTGGCGGGTCTATACACGCAGCGATTTTTCTTTTTCTTTTTCTTTTTTTTTTAGACGCAGCGATTTTTCCATCTGCACTCATTTGACAAGATTGCAAAATTTTCATCCGTTCACACAAAAATAATTTATGAAATTAATTGGGAAAAATATTTTTTCAAGAGTGGATGAGGAGCTCAAATCTCCACCTTCTCGAGGGGATAGGGTGACGCGTAAGTTTTAAGAGTGGATTTCGGCTCCCACGCCCGCAAGAGCGAGCAAAGTGAGTGTAGAATAGGAATGAGTATGATTATCGACAAAAAAAAAAAAAATTAATTGGGAAAAATATTTTTTCTTCTAAAATAGAAAAAAATGTTTCAGCTTTTCAGATGAGGAAAATCATTTCCCTCACTTGTTCTCTTATTTCACACCCTAATTCTCCACTTCTTTATTTTTTTTTCCTTTTTTTTTAAAAGTTGAATTTCTTATTCTTTTTTTCTTTTTGCTTTTCTTCTTTCTCGATCGGCCACGAGCGAGTCTCGAGCTCGCCGATTGCCGCCTCTAACTTGCTAATTTGGCAAGCTTAAGCTTGTGGCAAGACTAGCAATTACTAATTGAGTGAGCCTCGAACTTAGCACTAGCACTCACTAATTTGATGAGATTGAGCTTGATCGAGAAAGAAGAAAAGCAAAAGAAAAGAAAGAAAAAGTTTTTGAATATAAAAAATTAAAAATCAGTTTTTAGAAAAAAATTATTAACATGAGCATACAAAGGAAAATCGAATTGAATTTTCCAAATTGAAAAGTGAAAAATATTTTATAATTCATTTTTAAGTTTCAGCAATTGCTTGTTATAAAATATTTTTTAGAAACATCATATTTTATGCGAAACAAACCAAACTTAGATTTAGAAGATTTTTTCATCAATAGAAAATATTTTTCATGATTAGTTCATTCTCCGTGAAAAATGAACACTAGAAAACATTTTCTTAGAAGTTATATTTTGCAAGTACAAACAAAGTTTTTATCTATTTTAAATGCTCTGTTCATTTTCAAATCTAACAAGTAGTAATTGACATGATGCAATTCTATTCAATTTGAAACGCGTAAAAACTTTTAAATAAACGAATGCTCTTGTGGTGATTCATATATATTTTTTTAGGATTTAGATCATATTTTGGATTTAACGGAAAGTTCCATAAACAGCTTATAAATAAATGCTCTTTACCACGAGAATGATTCATGAACCTAACGGAAAGTTCCATAAACAGCTTATAAATAAATGCTCTTTACCACGAGAATGATCATTGTTCATGAATCATTCTCAAATGGATTTAAAAAATAATAGAGTTTTATAATATTCGATGCAAGAAAAACCTCAAGTTGGACAAATTGACTAAAACTAATTTTTACTACTAAAAATCTCAAATTGGTATGTTGGTAATAAATTTACAAAAAAATCCAAATTAATATATTTATAATAAATTTATTAAATGTTAGTTTTTGTTAAATTAAATTAATACCGTAAAAAATTATAAATATATCTATAATAAATAGAGGATAAAACCTTAAAGTACATCAATTAATTGTTACGTGCCATTCAACTTAAATAAAATTTAATTTAGAGTAAATTTATCATAAACATATCGGTTTTTGTATTTTTCATGATATTAATCATTATTTTTTATGCCTACATGGAATTAATATTTTAAAAAATAAAATTATTTTATACGACGTAGTGGGATTAAATTAATCAGTACCAATACGATTATTTTAATAAGTAGCAAATCCTCCGCCAAGAAAGCATGTCCTCATTAATTACCAAAAAGCCAACCGTTCCCTTCGAAGTTTGCGCACAGCGGCGGGCGAGACCATTTCGGCTTCGATACAAACTAGGCGAAAACCTCTTCCCCGAAAACCGCCAAGCTCGGCGGCGGCATTTCCAAGTCCAGCTCCAACTTCCTCGCTTTCCCTCCTCTTGTTCTTCTTCTTCGACACGCTCGAGCACCTTCCATCCCGCATTGCATCGTACCCGCCGATCCTCTTCTCCGCGGGAACTGTTCTTCGCCAGCGACGAGATGGCGGATGTGGTGGCCACCGGATCGATCCAGAGCTCGCTGCTCCGTCCCGGCGGCGGCGGAACCCTGGAGGACCGGGCGGAGAAGCTGAAGAGGCCTTCTTTCGGCTTCGGCTGCTCCAAAGCACTGCCCCGCGGCGGCGACGGGAGGAGCCCCCGGCGGGCGGTTCCGAGGGGCGCGAGG
Source organism: Eucalyptus cloeziana (assembly GCA_014182715.1). Lineage (NCBI taxonomy): Eukaryota > Viridiplantae > Streptophyta > Magnoliopsida > Myrtales > Myrtaceae > Eucalyptus > Eucalyptus cloeziana. The sequence continues at coordinate 35,439,951 of CM024634.1, read as the reverse complement.
ATCGCCGCGAGGAGGACCGCGCACGCCGAGCCCAAGGTCGTGCCCGTGTCGCCCGAGGATGTTCCCCAGGTAACGGTGCTTTTTGCTTCTGGCTTGTTGAACTGTTTGGACCGCCGCGGGCGTCGGCGGATGGGAGTATCGACGGGAGGAAGTGCGGTTGGTTTGGTTCGAGTGCGGAAGTAGTTTCGTTTGCATTTATGGAATTGATGCTGGATTCTAAGTTTAGTTCGAGAGGAAGGTGTGGACTGGCATTTGATCAGTGTACTAGCTGGAATGGCACTTCATCAACTGATGTATTTGTGGGGGGTGTGATTCCTCTTCTGGAGACTCTCTGGAGTGTGATAACCAATCGCACTGTCCAGATCATAATGAGACCAGAACCCCATTCTAAGGACCTGGAAGCGATGGAGATTTGATTCTGTAATAGGTTTTGTGCACCTTTTATTGGCGGTGCGTAGCGTTAGATCAGGCTAAGAATAATGCCAGAGATTCAATGGATGATTTATGATAGTGGTTTGCAAATTCATGCGCCAGTTTATTGTCGTTTGTCGAACTAATTTCACTTGTTCAAATGCCTACTTACCGTTTGCTCCTCTATATGAACAATTTTGTCGAATCAGTTTGGTAGTCTTAGCATTACTCTTATGCTAACTACACTGGGAAATGCAATATAGCAGCTTGAAAGATCAATCATTTTAGGGTACTAGTCATTATATGAAAACTTAGTTATCCTACGTTGTAAATTATATGAAATGCACTATACGAGGGAAATAAGTGGTATGCATCCATCCGTTTATTTATTTATTATTTTTTTATAAAGAGATGAGAATTGTTTTTCCTGTCCAAATTGCAGGGAGTTCCGCATCTTAGTGATGTGTCAGTGGGCATGTGGTCCACACCTCTGGTTAGGCGGAAGACTAAGATCGTTTGCACCATAGGTCCTTCCACCAACACAAGGGAAATGATATGGAAGCTGGCTGAAGCTGGTATGAATGTTGCTAGGATGAACATGTCTCACGGAGACCATGCTTCTCATCAGAAAGTCATTGATCTGGTCAAGGAATACAATGCTCAGTCCAAAGATAATGTCATCGCCATAATGCTCGATACTAAGGCAGGTTCCTCTCATTATCTCCACATAAGGCTGGGAAGCAGGTTCTCTATGGTGATTCTATGTTCTGTAGCTTTATCGAGCTATAATATGGCGTTTTTGTTGCTTTACTTCAGGGCCCTGAGGTTAGGAGTGGGGACCTGCCACAACCAATCATGTTAACTCCTGGACAAGAATTCACCTTCACAATCTGTAGAGGGGTTGGAATGGCGGACTGTGTCAGTGTTAATTACGATGATTTTGTTAATGATGTAGAAGTGGGTGACATGCTTCTTGTTGATGGTATGACCAACGTGTTCTATAGAAACCGTTATAGATCTAATTGCATTTGTATGCTTCTTGATGATACAAATTCCACCAATTGGTTTTTTTCTTCAACCCTGTTGTGCCAAGATTCATGCTTTGTCAACATTCATTAATAAAAAAGACACTGTGTTTGCGTTTCATTCATGCATGCTGCTCTCATGGCCAGAAAGGAAAAATTATCACACATGCACTATAAATAGTTATGCACTTCTCTTACATTGTATCAATGTTAGGTGGTATGATGTCATTAACGGTGAAGTCGAAGACGGAAGATTCCGTAAAATGTGAAGTTATTGATGGAGGAGAGCTGAAGTCCAGGAGACATCTAAATGTCCGAGGAAAAAGCGCTACATTGCCTTCCATCACCGGTTGGATGTCAAATGATAATATACTTTTCTAATCATGTTCCATGTGACTACTTGCTACAGGAGTACATTGCTGATTAGACACATTATGTAACGGCATTTATTGTTCACATACAGAGAAGGACTGGGATGATATCAAGTTTGGCGTGGAGAATAAAGTTGACTTTTATGCTGTCTCCTTTGTTAAAGATGCACAAGTTGTTCACGAGTTGAAAAACTACCTGAAAAGTTAGTACTTGCTTAAATACTTTTCTTGTTTCCAATGGGAATTAATAACATCTAGTTCTGCTCCATCTTATTTCTTACCTGTTACCTTTAAACTTTGCAGGCTGTGATGCCGATATTCATGTTATTGTGAAAATTGAAAGTGCTGACTCCATACCGAATTTGCATTCAATTATCACAGCATCTGATGGGGTGATGATCCGAACTTTTTGACATCACATGAGTCTCTCTCTGGATTAGCTTATTTTTCCGAATTATGACGAAGGGGTTTCCTTTTGCAAATCCCACTTTATCTGTGACATATTACTTGATTTTTAACTGCAACTATCCAGTACCAGGGAATGCAAAGTTAAACAAGAAATCTTGTGTTCTATCGTCTGTAAGAGTAATATGCACGGTGTCACCAGCGTTGAACAATATATCTGCCTCGAGACACCCTTTTCCATAGTCATTTTTCCTAACCTGATTTACTGGGTTGCATGCATATCTTAGCATATATTGCTGAAGTGGTGCCTTGTTCTCTTTCTGATCATAAGGAATCGATTGAGCTCTATGTAGCTTTTATCTTAGTAGTTTGCCAATATGGGTTTCAGGCCATGGTCGCAAGAGGAGATCTTGGAGCAGAGCTCCCCATTGAAGAAGTTCCACTTTTGCAAGTACTTTCCTTTTCAAATTGGATAAGAGAAGATTTTTTTTTGTTAATTTTTTCAATTAGTTGAATGGCAATACACATATCTTACTGTACTCTTTCCAATGCAGGAAGAAATAATCCAGATGTGCCGTAGCATGGGTAAGGCTGTTATTGTGGCCACCAACATGCTGGAAAGCATGATTGTTCATCCAACGCCAACTAGGGCTGAAGTGTCAGACATTGCTATTGCTGTTCGAGAGGGTGCTGATGCAGTCATGCTTTCTGGCGAGACTGCTCATGGAAAGTAAGCAGTACCCCCTTTTTGACTTACTATGGGTTTAATGATGGGCTGTTTGGTTGCTATAAGGATTCTTTCTGCCTGAGAAGAAACAACTGGTATGATTGGCTGTTTGGGAAATAGGGGGTGTTTTCTTATGGAGTTTGATTTGCATTGGTACTTGAATTCAATTCAAAGCTTGGAAGGCTCAAAGCTGAGTTCGGTATTGTTTGGTTCTTTCTAAATATTGACATGGTGATTGTAGATCTCTTGAAGATAAGGTAAGAGGCAAATCATGCATCTGACAATGTCATCTCACCCTCTTGTAGGTTCCCATTGAAAGCTGCGAAAGTCATGCACACAGTCTCATTAAGGACTGAAGCAACCATAGCTGCTGGTGAAATGCCATCTAACCTTGGCCAAGCCTTTAAGGTCTCTTATCGCGTCCTGCATATAGTCTGCAGCTTTTTGTTGAGCTTACCCTCTAATTTTTCATTTATGTTTGACATTTAAACCTAAACAGTGACCATGGCTCTTTGTTTTTTTTCCCATGTAGAACCATATGAGCGAGATGTTTGCCTATCATGCTACCATGATGTCAAACACTCTTGGAATCTCTACTGTTGTCTTCACCAGAACTGGTTTCATGGCCATTTTGCTAAGCCATTATCGCCCTTCTGGAACTATATTTGCCTTCACAAATGAGTAAGTAGAGGAATGCCATTATATGTTGCAGTGGAATGCAATCAAAATGATAGACTCTAATGTTATGATCCATCTCTACCAAGTGGAAGGGGGCGATATCTGTAGAGACTCATTTAAATTTAAGTAAATTATGTGCAATGGGATTTGCCAACTTTGTGTTTTGGTAATAAATTTGCATCATTAATGACAATGTAGGAAGAGAATACAGCAGAGACTGGCTTTATATCAAGGAGTGTGCCCAATCTACATGGAGTTTTCTGATGATGCTGAACAAACTTTTGCTAATGCATTGGCAGTGCTGCAGGTAAACTTACCGGGGCATTTACTCTTAGTAATTGGTTCTATGAATAGTGCATCTGTCTGCTTAATAATTTGTTTAGCAAGCTAAACCTAGGCTGATGTATTTTATTGCACACACGTGTGTTCCGCTCTCATAACGCATGATGGCTGGCTTCATTTTGGGCTGCTAGATGCTTCAAAGTTCCAATGATATTTGCACTAAAAGTCTCCTTGTGAGCATTCATTTGGAAACTCTGTAGTTGCAGCTATGCATACTGAGTCTTCTTCTTAAATCATTCCTAATTCCGAGTGGCTCTCAGGACTTATGATTTTTTTTTTTTTTTGCTCTTTTTTTAGTGGATACCCCTTTTTATTTTCTTATGCTTATGATTTCTGGCTTTTATTCTCAGAAGCAAGGAATGGTCAAAGAAGGAGAAGAGGTCGCACTCGTACAGAGTGGTAGACAGCCTATTTGGCGTTTCCAGTCCACACATAACATTCAGGTCCGCAAAGTTTAGCTGTGAGAAGGAAACTCAAGAAGCCAAACTTCCACAGCAGGCGATGCTTAAAACAGGCTGTGAAAAGTTGAGATCCGTGCCAATCCGGCCTTTTCGGATCGCCCTGATTTTCTAAGTTTTGTTTTGTTTGAATTACATGTTCCCAGTTTATTCGAATTAATCTATGCAAAAGTTTTATACTTTTAGTCCCTGTCGAGGATTAGGCACTCCAGGGAATTGCATCCTGAGGGGTTAGAAACCCCGTCTCTATCTTGGTTGAGGATGTACCTGGAAATTGTAGCGTAGTGATGCTCATCTCCTCTATCTTTTCCTTTGGTTATCTTCTTGTACTCCCTAACTAAGGCCACAATAGCTCATAGAAGCTCATGCGAGCTTATATTATTATAAGTCGCTGCAGAAGGGATGATGCTGCAGGATTATTATCCCAAAACGGCATATTTATTTCATGTTTGCCCATTTATTCCTGTTAATAATCCATAGAATGATCGAGAGAAACTTTGACGAAAACGAGTGAGCTGATTGAGCAGCTTACCTTAGTCTTACCATGAGGGTGTCGCTTCACCACCGGTGGCGAGGTATTTACTATTAAATCCATATTCGGTGCATCAATCTAAGAGAACGACGTTCCATTGGGTCTGATTGTTTCCTATATTCCACTAGAGAGAACTCTGGGCGCGGGCGTCTTTAAAGGAAGGGAAATACAAATGGAAAATGCAAAGCACCGTAAATTTGATTGCCTATGTCAGAGAAAATAGCTAGTGATCTTATAATTGAGAAGAACTTGGTCATAATTGCAGATAATTTTCTTCTCGCTATACGAAATGGATCGTTTCCAACCTCGCTAATGCATGTTAGATAAACACGGTGTATTTCCTTAGTTCTTATAGCAAATCAAGAAAGGGTTTGGGCGACATTGGGAATTGCTTCAATCGCCCCCCAAATATTCGTTCAAGGCGGCATCGAAGCATCAACTGTCCATTAGGCGAGCCTGAACCCATCAATGCAATGTGCTTTTTATTTGGTTAATTGAGGGCTTCTCGACTGCTCGCATGCCTACGCTCTCAGCTAGAAACGGTAGATTGTATAACATTCTTCTTGTCTTCCCTTGTGGTGGCCTTTTGCGTAGGGGTAGACCAAATTAAAGCAGCATACATATTTGGTAGAATATCATATACAATCAGAAAAATACCAAATAAGGACCTAAAATACATTCATTTTTTCAAATAAAAGTTTAAAGTGAATATTATTTCAAATAAGAGCATAAAATGCCCTTATTTCTTAAATAAAGACATGAAGTGGATCTTGTTTTAAATAAAAATCTAAAGTGGTCATATCAATCTTCAAGAAAGGCCTCAACTCACAATTTCATAAGGACAATTTCATCTTTTAACTTTTTTTTTTTTTTTTTTTCCCATAAAAACAAACTAAAAAAACTTTTAAAAAAAAAGAACGAACGAACTGAAGGGAGGGCTCCTTCCCACCTCTATTTATTTTAGTTTAAGTTTTTTTAATTTTTAATCTAATTTAATTAATTTTAAATTGTGTTTTGACGAAAATACTCCGATTGGCTAGTGAGCCAACAAGGGAAGGCCCTTACTTGAAATAAATATAATCATTTCAAGCATTTTTTTAGATTGGCTAGTGAGCCAACAAGGGAAGGCCCTTACTTGAAATAAATATAATCATTTCAAGCATTTTTTAGATTGATATGGCCACTTCGAGTCTTTATTCAAAACAAGATTCACTTGAGGTTATTATTTGAAAAAATGAGTCAACTTTGGCTCCTTATTTGAAATTTTTCCTATACATAGGATGCACCTCCGATAAAATAAATGGTATGTTTACTCTCCTGTGTTAATATACACAAACTATCTTAGTAATTTTCTCAAGATGGTAGCAATTTTTCAGCATGCTTAGTAACTTAGTTTTCGTTTATTTCGTGGAAAATGAATGATTTGAAAAACATTTTCCTAAAAATGATCATTTATATTGCTTGAAATAATTAATCTATAAATAAAAAATACGTGGGATTATGAGAAATTCCCCAACTAGTATTCCAAATAGAATAACACTAATCCTGCAATAAAGTTTCAAGAAGTCAAAGATGCAAACGGTATCCTCTAAGCTAACATTAGCTAGCGACCTCGCTATGCATGCATGCCGCCAGAAGCGACCGCCGGTGAGTTGGGGACGTGCGCGTGAGCAGATGAGAGGATTATCTGTCTTCTCTTGGCTGAGAGGAGAGAGAGGGCTAGGGATACTGGAGAGCTACTTCCCACGGAGATACTCTTTACCCGTTGCCTGTTGCTCATTCATGAAGAGCATAGTTGCTTGATACTGATACACCTAAAGAGACAGTACACATCTATCAGATCTCCTAATGTTTCTCCTCTTCTACTTCGCCCCCGCATTATTGTACAATTGAACAATCTAGTCACAAATCTCCCCCTCCTGATTGCCAAGACACCCCAGAAGGGGAACCAAAGAATGCTTCGCGAGGAACCTGATTTTTCTTCAAAGGGTCCCTACAGTGTGCGAGTGCGACCGGTATTCCTTAACTAGCTGCCCGAACAGCGAGTCCTCTCTTTTCATCAGCTTCATTGGCTCTTCGTACTCCACTAGCTTACCTATGATACAAGAAATCGCCTCGATGAAGACGTGGAGATTTAAAATTTCAATCTGTGATACTGAGGCAGGATACTTGTTTTCCAGTGGATCAATCTAAGTGAAGCAAGCTTAGGGAGTGGAACTCACCATCACTAATGGCAAGGACCTTTGTGCAGTCCATTACCGTCAGTATTCTGTGAGCCACGGTGATCACAGTTGCCGTTGCCCCATGGTCTAATTCGACCCATCTTCCACAACTGAAAAATGAAGTGTGGCTGTCATAAGTTTTCACTTAAAAACAATATCAAGCAGGCAAGTTGATGGCTTCAACATAAAGCCTTACCCATGGAGTCGAGTCCCTCTTGTTTCTCCTGAACCGCCTCTTGGAGCTGACACATCCCGAGAACCTGTTTATGTGCATAACCTCGAGTTGGAAACATCAATAGTTTCTAACATATGTATTCCAGGACGAATAGAACCAGGGTCTACCTCCCAAATTTCTTGGTCAGTGTATTGAGATAAGGGGTTTAAGTTATATCTCACTGTCCCGTTGAAGAGAGTGGACTCGAGGTATAATCCCGAACCGTGACCTGAGATTATGAAGTCCAATCTTCATGATATCAACACCATCTACAATAACTTTTCCTCCTGCAGGCTCCACTAGACGGAATAGAGCACCGATCAAGGTCATCTTCCTGCTGCCAGTTCGACCGACCATGCCTGTCTTACATCCAGCTGATCCCTCAAAGAACAAGGGGCGTGTTGGGCCTATACCTTATCTGTTTTGCATCAAGATTCAGTAATCTGACTATGTTCATTCCATGAACTAATCAATGGGACCAAAAGTTCACCTGCAGATCGACAATCTCGACTTTCCCCACAGATGGCCAGTTGGTAGGAGGTCGGTTTTCTTCTATCAGGAGAGGGGCTTCGCTTGGTATGTGCATGTACTGGTTAAGCCTCTCCACTGATATTATATGATTTGCTAGAGTGCATTGGTTTTGAATCAAGAAGACAAGGGTAATATTCAGAGAGAAACCATAAGATAATGCCATTCCGATAAATCCTTCAACAACATAAGGGGCAACCACAGCAAAGTTTTAGTTAGTTGATCTATCTTCCGCCAAATTCCAATTGACTAGCTGTAAAATATAAATGCTCAGTCATAGCAAGAAAGATAAAAGGCATTTACTGACCGGGGCTAAATGTTCCTAGAGGAAACAAAACCATGCAGAGTGCAGCGGAGGACAGAACAGTAGCACTAAGTGTTTCTAGACGCTGCATCAGCCTTTCATTAGCTGCGAAACTGTGGAAAAAGGGACTAGCATTCCTATCAATGAGTTCCAGTTCTTTCTAAAGAACCTTTCCTCCTCTTCGAAAGCTCTTATGGACATTGCCCCTGACACTGACTCGGCAAGATGACTTGCAATACAAGACTTGGTCATGCCATTGACTCGCATCAACTCCTTTGCAGATGAAAAATAGTATCTCTGCAGACCAAGTTAAAGTCTGACTAGGTTCTGGATGGAAAATAAATACACACACATGAACATATCCGATGAAAAACTTATAAAAGATGAAATGAGGATGTCATAAAAGAGTCGTGCTACCATTTGAAAGCAGAACATTGTTGTCAGATTAGCATCAACTTATAACTTCACTCAGCGAGATAAAGTTCCTAGTAAAACTTTGGCTTGCAGTAGGAACTGAGTCCGCATCTCTTCAGTGTGATAGAATGTTTCAGACTAGTGACCTTGTATAGTTCAGTTGAGGAATCAAATGTTCGTAAAAAAGTGCAACTTCCTACTTGAAATTTTTGGGCAACCATTAAATATTACTGAAGATTCCCTCTTTTCATGAAGTACAAGTGTTCTCACAATCAAATCTTTCTCATATGACTTTGCCCACATTGGCTTTTAACTGACTATACTATTAATTTATATTTGCATTTTCTTGTATTTAGGACCAAATGCTGCCACTGGAACAACAAAGATGTATCCAATCCGTATTAGGTGAAAAACAAAACTAATTCCTCTTATTGTGATTCTTTACTGCTAACTGAAAGTATTGCAGAGCTGCAGCGACTAATTGTCACCAAGTTATAAGTTTACCTGTAACCGAATTGCGATATATATCATTGGTATCAACACAAAAAGGACTTGCCATGTAACAACCGCCAGTTCTCCAAGATTAGAATACGCATTGGTTGTTGCCTGAACAGCAAAAATGAAACTGAATGGGACATCGATATCCACAATGCTGAGATCAGAGGAGATCTCCATGAGAAGGACGAGTTTACATACACATAAGTTTGGCAAATGCCTTTCATTCTCCATAATAACTTTTCGAGACACTTACGCTACTAAGGGTCCGTTCATTTCGCAGAAAATGGGCTATTTCTGGAAAATATTTTCTCATAAGTCATTTTCCTGGAAAATGACAATATTTTCTGGTATTCGGCTAAGACCTGAAAATGTTTCGGAAAATATTTTCCGATGTTCGTTAAGAAAAATATTTTCTAAGACTACATCACTTAGGCATGCATTACTTACTAACTATAAATCTATCAAATATGAACTTGGCTTTAAATCTGGGCAAACTTGCTTCATATGTTTGTTCCCTCATTGTCGTCAAACGCTCATCTACTCTAAAAAATATTCATATGGATTTAAAAAATAAGCAAAAGAGAAAAGAAGCAAAGCATGTACAACCCTAATGACAATCTTCCAATTGAGTGGCCTGTTCTCTCCCTACGTCTTTTGTGTTTTAATAAACAAAATAAAAAAGAAGAAAAGCATGTAGAGCCTTTTGCTTGAGCAATGTACAACTGCAAGGTAAAGTAAATAAAGAAAAGGATAAACAAGAGTGCATAGCACGAGCTTAAGATCAACAAGCTCAAGTTCGCCTAGCAACGACCTGATGATTAGCCAAGAAAGAAGAATATGGGAAACAAAGAAAAAGAGAAAAAAAGAAAAGAAATAGAAAAGAAAAAGGAAATTAAAAATAATTCGAATTAAAAAGAAAAGGAAAATTAAAAAATAATTCGAATAAAAAAATATAAGAAGAAGAAGAAATGGGAGGAGGAAGTGATGATTTGTAGAGGTGTGAGATAAGATAAATCAAGTGAGGAAAATGTTTTCTACTTTTCAAAAATGAAAAACATTTTCCCCTGATTTAGAAGACTTTAAAACATTTTCCCTAAAGCGAATTCATTTTCCGTAAACGAATTTAAAAATCCAGAAAATATTTTCTTGGAAATTATTTTCTGCAAAACGAATGTAACCTAAGTATCCTCATCCTCCCCAGGGGTGTTGAGTCATAGAAAGACATTGGTGTGCCGAAGAGGGAGTTTAGCAGCTGAGAAAAGAGAGATTTTGACGACTGAAGGCCAAGAACAACAACGAAGAGTGATCTAGACAGCAAAAACAACGTGGAAGAAAACCCAATCACCAAGTAAACCATGATCAAACGCAATGTGCTAACTTGAGGATTCTCCACATTCACCGCCATCCGAGAGTGTTGAGATATTTGACAAGCTGCAAACATGACATGAGAAAGTCTGGCCATAGCAAAGTATAAATAGCCTTTATTCTGATTCAGATATTGTAGGTAAGGTTTAAACCCCGTGTCTCCAATCTCCCTTTCCTCTTTTTTGATCAATTCAACGCCTTTTGGCTCTTTCTGTTGTTTCCCAAAGTATGTCTTCATCTCTTGCAAGGATGTTCCCTGTTTTGTAGGAGTAACCTCCGCGAGTCTTTCAGATCCAGCAGTCTCTTTGTGACTCTTGGCTAGAGGCGAGTAACTGATGGTGGTAAGGAGCTGCTTGCAGGATTTCTCCAACTGCCATCAACTCTCATAATGAAAATTTTTAGTAAGGTGTCTTTGCATGGGTATGCAACTGTCGCGACCCAATTTTTTCGATGAATGGTGAATCACCTAAAACTAAGTTAATGGATTACTAAATCCGAAAACTTGGCGCGGACTCTCCCAAGCCCTACCAATCGCGACTTGGTACTAAGAAAAAGACCCACTAAAACATGCAATTATATTTCAAATTGGAGCCGCCACTAACCAATTAGGGCTGATTAGAAACCCAGGTAAAGTATGGGAGAATACTTTACCTTTTACGAACCAGAGATTTAATGGATTCGGGAACATGGTTACGCTAGATTAATCTAACGCCCTTTCGGTACCTTAAGAAAAACATTTTTGCAAAAGTCTTGATTAATTTTAACCTAAGATGCTAACATGCAAATGGTGGTCATACGGGTGCACAATCAATTAAATAACATTCAATAAATCAAAATGCTAAGAAATTATAAACCACAACTTTATTAAAGTTCACTCTCTAAGAAAACATTTAAAAATGCTAATTAAAATGCATGCCCTAAACATGATTTCTAAATGACATGACACATAATTTTTCTTATTATGCAATCTTAATCTAAAATTAATATGCATGAATTTTATTTTAATGATATGTGAAATGCAATTTATATGGCCTAATTTGAACTATATGTATGCAATCTGATTTATGCAATCCTAAATGTGCATATACTACATGACATGAGATGCATGATATAACAATTTTATATGCATGTTCTTTTTGATTTTTTTTATGATTCTTTTTTATGTAGGCAACCTACACTAAATAAAGATGATATGAAATAGGATTAATTATGAACTAATCTATTAATTAACTAAGTAAATGATTTTTTATTTTTTTTATTAAAGAATTAATTATATGCAATTAAAAATTACACGATGGGATTACTAAAACATGATAATATGATGCAATCCTAATTTATTAAAATGTAAACTCTAATTAAATGTGCCTACTATGCAAACTAGCTAAAATGCACCTAGTGTTCTTTATTAAAATTAAACAAACTAATTAAGCTATTCAAAATGGAATAATTTCCTAATTCAATTTCAGGATTAATTTGATTTAAACCTCATTTGTCTTAGAAAACCATTTTTTAACCTTTTTATTATCTTTTCATATTATGAAAGCATGCAAACAACTAAGGATGAAATCCTAAAAATAATCCTAAAGGTTAATTTATTAAACCTACGTGTCTAAATTAATAAACCTATATGACCTATATGCTCATGCAAATTCTTAACTTTTCACTATTTTTTTTTTTTTTTTTAATTTTTAATTTTTTAATTTTTTTTAAGCAAGCAATTATTTTAAGCTAAGATAAGAATTAAAATAATTGAAAAGATAATCCGTTGTCTCACGGATTAAATTAACAATTATTTTAACTCTACAAATCACAACAAGGGAATCAAAATAATTACAAATTTGGTCCGAAATCTTACGGACCAAATTAAATAATTATTGTGATTTAACAACCAAAACAAACTCAAAATTAGTATAATTAAAAAAGTGACCCATGCCTCTGATCAAATTAATAACTATAGTAATTTGAGGCAAAGTCTATGAATAATGCATATAGAAATTAACATCTAATATCACTAAAAATTGCTATCAAATGAAATAACTAAAAATATAACCTAACAAATAAACTGAATTAAACTATAAAGAAAGTAAAAAGTAAAAAAAAAAAAATACTAAAAAAGCTACTGCAGGCACGAACTTCAGGATGGTTGGGTGCGTCGGGCTCGCGGACTGGATGGGCAGCTCGGGCTCGACTCGCACGGTGAGGCGGAGCTGGGCTTGAGGCGTCGCGGTGGTCGCGGCTGGCTTCGAGGCGGCGAGCGGCGCGGGTCAGCAGAACATCAAAGGTGGAGCGGCGAGGCGTCCGGCGTTGATGCAGGCATGGTGGCGCGGCTCGGGCGAAGCGGTCGCGGGGTGGAGGCGCGGCGTCGGGACAGGAGGAGATGGCAGACGGAGGCTGGTGATCGCGGCTGCTGGCGGATCGAGCGCGGGGCTGAGTTGGGCGTCGCACGTCAGGGGGCGGATCGCGGAACTCTCTTGCGCGGTGGCGAGGCGCGGCGGCTCCGTGCGACGATGGTCAGTGCGGCTCGGCTGGAGTGTGGGACTTCGATCGCTGGTCCTCAGGTTGAGGCGGACCGGCAGGGAAACAAGGAAATCCGGCGTCGCGGGGGCTGCAGGCGATCAGTGGCTTCACGGGCAGAGCTGGGCATCGCTCGGGGCGGCGCGGCGGTCGCGGCTGCAGGTGGAAGACGATGGGCGGCGTTCACGGGCTCGCTGCACGGGTTCGCTTGCTTCGGTCGGAGGCGCGGTGGTGTGACGCGGAGCTTCACGGGCGTCGGGGATCTTCGCGGATGGAGATGGGCTGTGGTGGCAGGGACCGACGAGATGCTAGGCCGGTGGTGAGCTGCTGCGGGCGGAGGCTTCGTGGGAGTGACAAAAAGGGTTGCAGATGCTTCACACGGTCTGGCTTCAAGTGCAGGCAAAAAAACTGAGGAAGATGATGAATAGTAGGGGTCAAATCAACCCCTCCTCTTCTCTTTACGCTTCCCTTTCCCCCTTTTCTCTTGTGTCAGACCTTTACTTCACTTTTTCTTCTTTTTGCTTTTTCCCTTCTCCACGCACGGATGGATGGCTTCTCTCTTTCACTGTTTCTTTCTTTTTTCTTTCCTTGTCATAGAAAGATGACTATTCTGATTTCTTTTTCCTCCAACCCAAAACGGAAGAAGAAAAACCCCCACAAATGACACAATTTTCTTTCTGAATTTTTTCGAATTTGCACGAAGAGAAGCCCCCAGTCCGCTCGGTTCCGAAGCTCGCATTTATAGTAAAGAAACAAACCCCAAGTTGTTCAAGATTTCGCGATATTCACTCAACCTCTTCAACAACAAAATGGCTCCAAAGATCGCACGGCCGTTTAACTTTCGAATTCAATTTTTTTAAAATTCCCTCTAAACTCGGATTATCCTTTATTTCTAAAACTAATTTTAAATTAGGTGTTAATAAGTGAAAATAAAAAATAAAAACTGATTTTTTTTTATTTTCGAATTTTGAAATGAAAATTTAAAAAACTAAATTTAATTTATTATTTTTTAAAATATTAGGTGTCAACAAAGAACGAACTTACAAACTCATGTTTGATTTTGCACAAGAAAGCATGCAAAAGCTGCCGACTACAAATGACAAAGAACAAAGATATCCCAACTGATAATTCAAGTGGAAGTCAACAGCTTCACATTGAGACAATGAAAATATTCTAACCAGGACACAATCAAATGAGGGAAGGAAATCAACTTGATGAGTCACTAGTAGGACTGTCTTCCCAGAAAGTGCCCCCATAGTGTATTCCTGCTAAAAATAGGTGGGACAGATCTGATCAAACGGTTGAGACATTGCAAGTATTGCAGCAAATCAGAATATAAAATAATTACATTAAATAGGCTGGTAGCAGTATGTGCATCTACAGCACTGAAAGGATCATCTAGAAGGTACATATCAGCATCCTGGTAGAGAGCACGAGCAAGTTGAATCCGTGGCTTCTGGCGGCCACTGAGATTAAGTCCTCTTTCGCCAATTTCAGTGAGGTCACCATATGGAAGCAACTCGATATCTTTCACCAATGAGCATCTCTCAAGCGTCTCTTGGTAATGTTGACTATCCATTGCAGAACCGAATAAAATGTTTTCTCGTGCTCCCGGTCTGGATCCATGCATTCTGAGAAACAAAGGCGATCTTCCCATACACATGAATCTGAGAATCAAGTGGACAAGTGAATTAGCATCAAATGAAAACACTCAACTCGAAATATGGGAATTGTTAGCATTAAGAACGTTTGGGATTGAAATATTACCACGGGATAAAATTTTACTTGCGGCCATTTGAATTTTTCATTTTTAGGCTTATCAAAAGAAGTTCGACACAACAAAATTAAGGAGAAAATTTAGGAACTTACAGTTCCTTGAGATTTGGAACTTCTCCTAGAATTGCTGCCAAAAGGGTCGATTTTCCTGAACCGACTTCTCCACATATAGGGACTTTTTCACCAGGTCTGACCTCAAAGTTGATGTTCCTAAGAGTGGGATCCAGTGAAGTCCCATCCCAAGAGAAATTTGCCGACTTTAAGATGATCGTGTGGTCTACTATCTCAAAGTTTCCCTTCTGCGCGGCATTTGTATTCTGCAGCTCCGGGGCCTCCAGAAACTTCACAATCCGTGTAAATGCAAACTTCGCTTGAATTACCACACCAATCGCATCAGGAATAGATCGGATTGGGTCTTGAACAAGGCGCAACATAGCCATGAATGTAAAGATGTTAGCACGCAGAGGAATGTTGAGGAAATAACATGCCCATAAGGTAGCAGGTGAAAACAGGCAAGGACCAAAAAAGTGAAAGGGCTAGTAATAACATCTAGAGGAAGGTGAATAGGTGTGAACAAAATTTTTTGCAAGGTTTAGTAGAAATAATTTGCTTTCAAACAAGATAGATTTTAAACGAATTCAAACTTTAAACAGTTAGATAAGATTACAAACAAAGTAAAGAGTTTAGGGAAGAGAATAAGAACACAAAGTTTATAGTGGTTCGGCTTAGATCAAGTTTACGTCCACTCTTTTACGTTGATAGCCTACTGGCTGGATTTCACTATGAATCAAAAGAGATTTTATAGCAGTGTGATCTCGACTTCACAGTAAAGAGTTTTTACTGGTCTTTCACGAAGTCTCACTAAATGTTTCTCTCTTTTGTATACAACTTTGAGCTAAGTGTTTGGATTTACAAGGAACTGGAAAGATTCAAACTTTAAAATTTCTCTTTCACGCACACACTCGAACAGCTGAAGAGTTCACCTTAAATACTCCTTCATGCCTTCACGACCGTTGACACTTTCCAAAAGAATTTTTCCAATCTACCCATTGGACATAATCAATCAAGGAGATCTTCGAGCCATTTGAAGATTGATATGAAAGCCCGTCAATCCTGTTCGCCCATACAATCAGGATCTTGATTTCCATAAGTAGAACTTTCCAAGTTTGCTTGCCTCCCAAAAGATTTGAATATTGAGATTGATTCCAATAAAGATAGTCAATCACATTAGTGCTGTATCCAACTAGAAAGCCATCCATAAGTTATATGAATCGAACTCTTGAAGAATCAAAGAAAATCTTGCATTTGGATAAGTCTTCATTCTTTAGTAGTATTCAGTCTTGAATCTATCAGTGTGGGCAGACTTTGAATCTAAAGTCTAGCGGTCTTCAGACTTTGACACTTCAATCTAGAAGTCTTCAGACTATGGAAGGGTTTTGTCAACTTCAAAACAGTAAAGAAGTTTTCTCCAACACTCTCCCCCTTTTTTATGGTGGCAAAACTTTCCTGTAGATTTAAAATTTTTTGACATGCAAAACAACTTTTAAGCAATTCATGATATCTTATAAAAACAAGTTAATTAGGATCTGGATAGTATCGATTTCTGCAACCATAGAAAACATGTTAGTCCAGAAAAGATACATAATCAATATCACCAAATTAAGTTGCTGCAAGTGTCAATGTTAATAAGTTCAACAACTAACCAAACAATAAAGGTTCAACAGTCAAATCAAATGAAAGTCCAACAGTCCAAAAGTTAAGTCAAACAAAAGTTAAATTTGCACATTCTCCCCCTTTTTGTCATCAGCAAAAAGTAGAGAAAGATAAAAAGTTCAAAGAAATTAAGCATGTTTGAGAATGCGAATGAGCTAGAAATCCCCCATAGACTAAACTGTCTCCTCTAGCTTTCTCAAAGTCTCATTCAGCTTCTCAATATCTTCACCCTTGGCAATCTCTTGAACTTGAAGCTTAAGGGCCTATACTTGCTCGTGAAGAGAGCCTGAAGTATATTTCAAAGCTGATTAGAGGTTCTTGATCTCAAACTCCATATCATATTGCTGTGCCTTTAACTCCAGAATGAGCTCTAGCAACCTTTAAAAGTCTGTAGTTGTTTCTGTTGGTGCACTAGGTCTAGCCAAATTAATTCTAGGAGTAGTGAGATTTGAGAGAGCATCAGCACAACAATCACCAAGACTTGGGGAGGATGCCTCAATATCAGCTTCAAGAAAATGAGAGGCATAGACATCCTCAGGATCGATAGGAGATCTACTATCATCATCACTAGTAAAAATAGGAGAAGAAGAAGTACCTATTTTCTCATGAACTCCCCCTGTTTGTGTGGCTACAGGTGGAAAAGGGAATTCTTCTTCTTGTTCCTTCTCAGTTTCAGCTTCCAAGTGATGTTCTTTTTCTCTTCCATCTCCTACAGTTTCACTACGAGTCTTCTTCGAATCCTCTGACGGGGCTACTGCAAAAGTTGGTTCAAAAGAGTCATCTTGACCCTCTTCTTCTTCTGCTTCTCTGGCTTCTCTGCCTGTTTCTTCTCTTTCCTCTCTTGCTTCTCTTCTCTGCTCTATTTCTCCTCTTTCTCTTTCTTCTCTATCCTGTTGCTGTTCGAAACTTACAAAACTTTGAAAATTTTTCAAGGCAAATGCAGAAATAATGAGATCATCCATATCCTCTTCGTCCTGCAAGATAAGGGCTCTTCTCTTCTTGATAAGTTCACTCATAGGTTCCTTGCATTTTTTTTTTTTTTTTTTGCAGCAGAGTCTTGTTTTGTTTTGCCGGGGGACTTCTCCTTGAAGCGTTCTAATGCTTTGTTCAATTCCTTTAGTCTCATCTTTGACACCATCTTCAATCCTATAACCATAGGAGCAATGGTTCGAACACAGAGAGAGGCTGGAAGTTGAATTTGAAAGTGTCTGAACAATTTAGTGACCAACGCTAAGTAAAGGAGTTGTCCTTTATCCTTCACAATAGTCCTGTACATGTGCATTAGGACTATGTGTGACAGCGAAAACTTCATCCCCTTACTGATGGCAAACATCAGTTTTGCTTCCGAACAAGATACATCTGTCTTGGAGGTTGATTTTGGTCAGATGTCGTTGATCACAACCTTGTGCAGCAAAATGTTTGAGGCAGACATTCTGGAATAGGTTATGCCGCCTTCAGCAAGTCTGTCCCTAACAAGAGACATTGTTGTATGACCAACAAACACATTTATTGGTTGGAAACTACCTCTTTCCACACCAATAACATAAGCCAATGTGTTCACATCCACCACATACTCTTTATCCCTCATAGTAAAACAAAATATATTTGCATCAAGAAATGACAAGTTTGAATAGAAATATGCAATTAATTCAGGATAAGCAACAGAAGTTTCAGAGCAAAATTTTTCAAGTTGAAGGAGAGTCAGTTTCTCCCTTAGATTCACCCTTATTGAACCCAAAAAATCAAAGTCCACTGATCGAGAGTTCATCACACATCTTTTCAGCAACTTCGAGTAAGTCTTCTTATGATCCTTAGAACGAAACAAACTCATTCCATTACCACGCACTTCAGCAGCAACGCCCATTCTAGGCTGAAAATTTGCATACATTCTCTCATCATCGTCCTTAATCTCTAGTTGATTAAAAGAACTAAAATGGTGATCAGTTGGAAAGTTAGCAAATGTCCCGTCTGCCGTTCCTTCAGGTGCAATGCCTAATCTTTCCATCGTTCACAAAAACATAGTCTCATTCCGATATCCTCGTTCTTGCAGAAATTCATCAATAAAGGTCATGGCAGTACTACCCTAAATTGATTGTAGAGTTAAAGAGAAACTGGGGTTTTGTTGCTTTTACAGGTTCAACATATTCCAAGATCTCCTCTTCCACTAGTTGGTGCGGAGGATTTTGAGTGGCACGCTGTGGAGAATGCAGTTGAAACTCTTCTTCCTCGGTTAGATCAAAATGTGTAAGACCCTTAGGCATATTCCGTGGTCCCTTGCTTGCGATCCAAGACAACTTCGTTTGCAAAGACATCTTCACAGTCGAGGAGGATTTCTCGAGCAAATTCGGTTGAAAAAGGTGAAAACTTGTAGAGCAAACTTGAGAGTAGAAATGAAAGCGTAGAAAGTCTGTATGCTAGGGTTTGGTAAAAATGTTCGAAAGAAATACGAAGGTATATAAAGAAAATGAACGGTCATGAATAAAGGAAAGAGAACCGTCACAAAGAAAATTACATTTTTCGAAATAACTAAAAATAAAAACTGTCTTTTGCAAAAATAAAAATTGCCAAAGATTCAAAAATTCAAAAAAGATAACTTCCAAAAATAAAATAGGTAAACAACGATCCGAATAAACATACATTTTCATTCCAAAAATAAAATACCTGGATTAGAAACTTTCTTTTACCGAAGTAGAGTTTGGAAAGTCTGAGTTTGACCAACTTTAGACTTTAACCGATAGAAGGTAAAATATTCAATCCGGTGCAAATAAATTCAAATAGATTTTTCTCCAGTGGTTTTGTAAATGTGTCTGCCAACTGATTCTTCGAGTCAATGAACTGAATCATAATTTTCCCATTTTGGACATGATCTCTTATAAAATGGTGTTGAATCTCTATATGTTTTGCTCTCGAATGAAGAATTGGGTTTTCGTGAGATTAATAGCACTAGTGTTGTCGCATTTAATCTCAGTACACGCTTATTCAATTCCAAAGTCTCTTAACTGTTGTCTTATCCACAAGATTTGAGAATAACAGCTCCTAAGAGCTACATACTCTGCTTCTGCAATTGATAAAGCCAAAGTACTCTGCTTCCTTGAGAACCAAGATATCAGCATGCTACCCAGCACTTGACAAGTACCATAAGTACTTTTTCTATCGACCTTACAACCTGCTAAATCTGCGTCTGAATATCTAAGAAGAGTAAAGTTTCATTCTTTGGGATACTACAGACCTAGCTTTGGAGTAGTCGCAACATATTTGATGATGTGTTTTGCAGCACTTAAATGAGACTCTTTGGGATCTGATTGGAATCTAGCACAGATGCAATCACTAAACAAAATGTCAGGTCTAGATGCAGTAAGGTAAAAAAGTGAATCAATAATGCTCCTGTAAAGCTTCTGGTCTACATTCTTTCCTCCTTCATCTTTATCCAGTTTCGAAGAACTTGACATCGGTGTCTTTGTCTTTTTGCAGTTCTCCATTTTGAATTTCTTGATGAGATCTTTTGCATACTTCTCTTGGTGAATAAAGATACATTTTCCTGATTGTCTAACTTGCAATCCTAGAAAGAAAGTTAACTCACCCATCATACTCATCTCGAATTCATCCTACATACATCTAGAGAATTTCTTACTTAGATTTTCATTAGGGGATCCAAAGATAATATCATAAACATAGATTTGAACCAGTAGAAAGTCTTTACTCTCTCTTTTTATGAACAAAGTAGTATCTAACTTTCCCTTAACAAAACTAGTTTGGGTTAGGAATTTACTTAACTTTTCATACCAAGCTCAAGGTGCTTGCTTCAATCCATATAGGACATTTTTTAGTCTATAGACTGAGTCTGACTTTCTTGGATCTTCAAATCCAGGTGGTTGTTCCACATAAACTTCTTCTTGGATAAATCCATTGAGAAAGACACTCTTCACATCCATATGAAATAACCTGAAATTTTTATAGTAAGCAAAAGCAAGTAATAGTCTAATTACTTCTAACCTTACTACTGGTGCATAGGTCTCGTTATAGTCTGTCCATTATTCTTATGTATATCCTTTGGCCACGAGTCTTGCTTTGTTCTTGGTCACTTTTCCTTTCTCGTCCATCTTATTCCTAAAAACCCATTTTGTCCCAATAATAGACTTACCTTTAGGTTTAGGAATTAGCTCCCAAACATCGTTGATGCTGAACTGTCTGAGCTCTTCTTGCATAGCTTCGATCCAGCTTTCATCAAACAGGGCTTCTTCTACACTTTTAGGTTTTATCTCAAAAACAAGTGCTAGTGCACTCAACTCTTCTCGCCTTTTGGATTTGGTGCAAATTCCTTCATTAATGTTACCAATAATGAGTTCTTTAGGATGACTCGACTTATGCTTCCAGTTGCTGGTTGATCTGAGAGTTTGCTCATCCTCTGCTTCAGTTGAGTCTTCTTGTTCTGCTTGAAGTTGATCTCCATAAATCTGAACCACTTTGGGGGAAGTAGACTTTGTAAAGTCTAGAGTAGATTCAGATTCTTCAAGTTGAGTCTAATCTAGTTGATTCTGCATAGAATCTTGAAACTTGATGTTCATAGATTCTTCCACAGATTGAGTCTTCTTGTTGAATACTCTATATGCTTTGCTTGAAGTCGAATAACCAAGGAAGATTCATTAATCTGATTTTTCGTCAAACTTCCCAGTTCGATCATTTGCATTCTTTAAGACAAAATATTCACATAACAAAACATGAAAGTAACCACCGCCTTGGTGGTTGCGATGGTTTGGGCTCTCTCCCCCTCAGGAAGGGGAGGAGTTCAAATCCCCTCACGGTTGCTTGGGGTCTTAAGTGGGACGCCGGGGGTGGTGGGTCCTCCCGTTTACATGTCCTCCCAGGTTTGCTCACCAGCTGCCGGTTGTACGGGGTTCCTAGGTCACCAAAAAAAAAAACATGAAAGTAAGAAACATTTGGTTTCTTTCCTTTATACACTTTATATGGAGTTTTCTCCAAGATAGGCCTTAAGAACACTCTATTTATGATGTAGCAAGTTGTAGAAACCGCTTCTGCCCAAAATCGAGAGGATATATTGCTCTCAATTAAAAGGGTTCTGGCCATCTTTTGCAATGATCTATTTTTCCTTTCAATAACCCCATTTTGCTCTAGAGTGTATGGAGAAGAGAAAACATGCCGGAAACCAGATTCATCACAAAATTTCGTAAAGTCTTGATTTTCGAATTCACCTCCATGGTCTGTTCGTATGCTCGAAATAGCGTAACCCTTTTCATTCTGAACCTTTTTGGCAAACTTTGAGAAGTGAGAAAAGGCTTCATACTTACAGATTTAAAGAAACTTCTAACTTGTTTTCCTAAAATGTATGGAGTGCATAATTCAAACTTTTGATAAGTCAGGTTGGGAAGTACATGAACAAGTTTCTTGGAAGAAATCTTGGCAATCTGCTTCATGTTAACATGACCAAGTTTTCTATACCAGAAATTTGCTTCATCTTGAATTGATATAAGACACTGAAAACTTTCTGGTTTTATATCCAAAAGGTAAATGTTCCCATGCCTTCATCTAGTGAAAAATTGAGAATAATCTTTACTTGTTCCCAAACAAATGCTTTCTTGGAAATTTATTTTGAATCCTGTATCGCAAAGTTGACTTATGTTGAATAGATTATAATTCAAACCTTTCACCAATCAGACATTGTTGATAGTGAGGCTTCCAATCTTCACAGTTCCATAACCAACAATTCTTCCTTTGATGTTCCTTCCAAAAGAAACTTTTCAACCATTCATTTGAATAAGCTTTATAAAACAACTCGAATCTCCTATCATGTGTCTCAAACAAACACTATCCAAATACTATTTGATATTTTTTTTTTATAATGACCTGTGATTAAAAGAAGAACTCAAGCTTTCTTTGCTATCCAGATTTTCTTAGGTCCAAGAGAGTTAGTACTAAAAACAATCTTAGCCTAATCCCTCTTATTAGGTCTCCAAACCTTAGGACATTCCTTCTCAAAATGTTCCGAGCTATTACACTTTGAACATTTGAGAGCACTTCGGCCAACAGGTTTTACAAAAACCTTTTGAAAATGATTTTTATAAAATGCCCGTGTAGGTCTTTGTTTGATTCTTTCTTTGACTTTAGGAAAATCAATCAAGGGAATAGTTTCTAAAGTCATTCCTAAACCAAATTTGTTAAAATAAGGTCTTTGTATAGAAAGAATTTTCTCCAATTTCTCGAGATCCTTTTGAAAATCTTTTTGTAATATTTGAAATATCTTCATTAAAAAAGGCATTTTCCTTCGAAAGAGAATCTGAACTTTCTTTCAAATCAACAAAACTTTTATCCAGATTTTCAAAATTTTCTTTCCAAGAAATTTCTAGTTGCCTCAGTTTAGAATTTTCCCTTTTTAGCTCGGAAATCCTTTTAAGAGATGCTTTGAGATTGAGATAGAGTTCATCTATATACTTCGAGACTTTAACATGAATTTCTAAATTGCTAACCTCAACTTCTTTGTCCGAGTCAAATCAGAATCTGTTTCAAAGTCTCGAGTTTGATTCTAAATTGGCCATCAAACATATGTTGTCATATTCTTCATCACTTTCCTCGCATTCGGTATCGCTCCATGTTTCTGCTTTGAGACCCCTTTTGTATTTCTCAATTCTTCCATTCTTTTTCTTCAACAGATGACAGTTAAGTCTAATGTGCCCCTTTTTCCTGCATTCGAAACATATCATATATTTGTTGTTTTCATTGTCCTCAGTTAGTTTCTTCTGGAATTTTTGAGTGCTCTGCTTCTTCCAGTTGAATCTTCTTCCCTTCTTATTCAACTTTCTGAACTTCTTAATCATAAGTGTGACATCCTGAATTTCCAATTTTATTTTCAATAAATTGAGACGGGCATTTCATCTGCACGCATATAGTTCTTTTCCTTGAGTCGGCTACTCATGTGAAAACTAATCTATCAGGTGAAGTCGTTAAGAGATTCTAATGCATAAGACTCGAGAATTTGACCAGGAAATGACTCCTCGACCAAGCTAACCTGCAAGGGTCATTGTGACACAGTTATTTGGATACCTTGTGTCCGTATTTGAAACCTTGAGGTTACCTTGACAACCAAGAGTCGCCAATGTGTCAAAGATGTATATTGTGGCTTGAGATTGATCAACCATAGATCGAATGTATAAAAATTTCTAAAAGCTATCCGGTAGGTAAGGACACGCTAATATCGTGCCAGAGTGAAATTAACCGTGAAATTGTGACTGAATTAAGAAATTGGAAGTCCTAAGGTGTCACATATCTTATGAGGAACATAGATTAATTTTATGGATTTTAATTGGACTCAATTGGAAGAGAATTGATTGGAATTGAGGAATTTAAGGTACAAGATTTTATGCCCCGGCGGAAAATGAAATTGAACCTATTGGATTAAGGTTGTGGGAGATTGGAGATTGTGGAAGATGATATCAAGTGATGTCATGGTGGTTGGCCAAAATGAAGAAGAAATTGACAAGTGGAGGGGGGAAATTGAACCAACTTCATCTTTAAGCTTGGGAAGAAGAGAGAGAGAGAGAGAGAGGGGGGCGAGAAGCGGCCGTGCGTGACCGACCAGCCCGAAGCCCGGCTTTGTCCGCGCTCGTCGCCGTCGCCGGAGCCGTCGCGGTCGTAGCCCGTCCGCGTGCCGCTCCGCCGGCCAGCTCGTCGCTCGTCGCCTTCATTCGCGCGCAGCCCGCGCCTAGCTCGTCTAGTCGCTGCCCGTTGTCGCCGAGCCACCACGAGCCGCTGTCCAGCTCGCCGGGAGCCCGTGCCGGCCGTGCTGCCCTCCGCCGGTCCTCCTCCGCCCAAGCCGACACCGGAACCACCTTTCTTGGCCCCAAGTCAAGAATCGGTTTTTGTGGGTATTTCGGCTTGGTTAAGGCCCGTTTTGGCCGGCTTCCCGACCCCGGGTGCTCGGCCCACCTTGAGGAAAGTTGATCCTTGCATCAATCCTGTCGTTTTGGTTCGCTCGCTCGCTAATCGGGTGAGTTTAACTCACTAAATCTTGATTAGAGGGTTAATGATACCCTAAGTGTGCTTAGTCTAAGTTAATTAAGTTTAGGTGGTTAGTTTAGTTTATTTAAGTGTGATTTAGATTAAGAGGTTTAATTAGTCCTAAGTGTATTTATTTAGGGTTAAGTAGGTTTATTTTAATATAAGCCTTGATGTGACTTAATAGGTTTTATTTTTGATTTATTTAAATGTTTCGAAATTCTGGAGAATTTAATAAAATATTATATTCCGAAAATCATTAAAATATTATTATTTATAAAAAAATTCGAAAAATTATTTTTGACCTCAATTGCTTAGAATTTTGTGCTTTGATCGTTCTGTGCATTTAGAATTTGAATTTGATGAATGGACGTGGCAAATTGAGTGTTGATTGTGA
The DNA here is from genome assembly GCA_014182715.1 of Eucalyptus cloeziana. Lineage (NCBI taxonomy): Eukaryota > Viridiplantae > Streptophyta > Magnoliopsida > Myrtales > Myrtaceae > Eucalyptus > Eucalyptus cloeziana. Next base: position 35,415,050 of record CM024634.1, on the reverse strand, counting down.
TAAATAGGGTTTTTATTCATAAAAACTAAAGTGTTGGATTTTGATGCAAAAATTGGATTTTTAAGGATTACTATTGTAATTGGAGTATATGAATGAAATGCGGAGTGTCCAGAGGTCAATATTGATTTGTCGTGTGCTGATTAAAAGACTCAGTCGCAGTAGTGGCTCGGCCAACTAGACCTATATTCCTTGTGGATTACCGTCAGTGTAGTGACGTGGCTCGGGTCGCAGTAGAGGCTAGGCCAATTGGATCTATGCTCCTTCGGGAATGTCGTTGATGTAGTGACGAAGTCGCGCTCTAAGGGGGGAGGCGATGCCTGGCATAAATGTCAGTAGATAGCTGAATTGCGAGTAGGCTATGCCATTGTATGGCAGTGAATAATAATTGGAATGCGTGCTGAGTGCCATTGTGGTTTATATGAAAGTGATGTCGTTCCAATTATTTAAATTCTTATTACTACCTGAGATTGTGTGATATAAATATAAATTGTGCTAACCTGTAGGAAAGGAATTAAGACGAGGTAAGTTTTCTGGGTAATGTGGCTAGGCCACCCGGGGTGTATTTTCTTTCTAATAGGGGTTTAGGGGGTTGAACTTGCTGAGACAATGTCTCACTCCGTTGTGGGCCAAAATTTCAGGATCGTAGATGACGGAACCCCCGGAGTGTTATGGTCTTCCCGTGCATAGTACAAAGCAGAGGTTCAGTTGTCCCGATCTTGATGGCCATTGGATCTATGAGCTCGTTAGGACCACGGTCTGGGTCTAGGAGAGCTTGACTGTTAGGGTACCTCATAGATATAGGGCTTGGTTTCGTTTTGGGCCCAATGGTTTCAGGATTGGTCCCCTTAGTAGTTTTGATATTCCATCTGCTGTAATGGAAGCCATCATAGGAGAAGGAGTAGCTGACCCTCTTGATGGTAGGCTGGAGGTCCCATCGTCTCTGGAGGCGGTTTAGTCTGAAGTGGAATCGAAGAGCGAGTCTGTCTAGTAGTCTTAGGACCGTTCCTTCTTTTTGGGGGGCTGATCCCTTTTTGTAAGCTGGCCCTTTTTGGCATATATGTAAACTTTGGGAGGTTGTTTATTTATGAAAGTACATTTGTTTATAAATGTATTGATTTCCTGCTTTCCTATTTCATGAGTTTTTGTCAGGGGTTATATAACACGTTCCTCATGCGCATAAGGAATTAATTGGGTCGGCAACACTACTTGAGAATGTCGCTTTTGTATGACCATGGCGGATTGTTCACGTGTCTCGGGGTTCGGGGCGTGACAATAAGTGCTAGCTCCTCATCGTCCATGTCATCTTTTGAATTTGTATCATCAGAATCATCGGTAGATTTTAAAGTAATTGACTTCTTACCTTTAGGATCTTCTTTCTCATTGATTTGCTCAATTTCATATGATTGAAGTGTGCCTACTAATTCGTCTACTGAAAGAGGCATGATCCTCTGGGTTTCTCTAATTGACGTCTTCACGTGATTCTAGTCTTTGGAGAGTCCACGTAGCAGTTTATTGACCTTCATTGGTCCTGAGATTGGCTGTCCTTGGTATGCCAGGCCGTTTACAATCTCTATGAAGCGACTGCACATATCAGTGATGGATTCTCCAGGCTTCATCTTGAAGGCTCCATACTGTCCGAGTAGAATATTGATTTTCGTTTCCTTTACTCGATCAATTCCTTCATATGTAACGTGCAACCTGTCCTAAACTTCTTCTTTTTTGTTTCACAAGAAGAAATTCGGTTATACTCAGTGGGAGATAAAACACAGTATAAAGAGTAGATGGCTTTAGCATCAAGAGCTTGTCTCTTGGTTATTTCTGCTTGTGTTAATTCGTCAGCATCTACAGTTTCCTTTCCTCTTTCTGAGGTTAATGTAGTTTTGGGATTGATCCCTTTTTCTACCACATCCCATTCCAGGGGATCTTTTGATCTCAGAAATGCTTTCATCTTATTTTTCCATACATTATATTCTTTCCCATCAAAGTAAGGAGGTATGGTGTTGCTTTGGCTTTCAACCAAACCTGGAGCCAAAATACTAGCCATAGATCTTCAGCTTTAGAAGTAAAACACTTCAATAAAACAAGCACACAAGCTCTGATACCAATTGAAAGGGCTAGTAATAACACCTAGAGGGGGTGAATAGGTGTGAACAAAAATTTTCGCAAGGTTCAGTAGAAATAATTTGCTTTCTAACAAGATAGACTTTAAACGAATTCAAACTTTAAACAGTTAGATAAGACTATGAACAAAGGAAAGAGTTTAGGGAACATAATAAGAACACAAGGTTTATAGTGGTTCGGCTTAGATCAAACCTACGTCTACTCTCCCACGCTGATAGCCTACTAGCTGGATTTCACTATGAATCAAAAGAGATTTTACAACAGTGTGATCTCGACTTCATAGTGAAGAGTCTCTACTGATCTTTCATGAAGTCTCATTAAATGTTTCTTTCTTTTGTATACAACTTTGAGCTCAGTGTTTGAATTTACAAGGAACTGGAAAGATTCATACTTTAAAATTTCTCTTTCACGTACACATTCGAACAGCTGGAGAGTCCACCTTAAATACTCCTTCATGCCTTCACGACCATTGGCACTTTCCAAATGAATTCTTCCAATCTACCTGTTGGACAGAATCAATTAAAGAGATCTCAAGCCATTTGAAGATTGAGATGAAAGCCCCGTCAATCCTATTCGCCCATAAAATCAGAATCTTGGTTTCCATAAGTAGAACTTTCCAAGTTTGCTTGCCTTCCAAAAGATTTGAATATTGAGATTGATTCCAATACAGATAGTCAATCACGTAAGTGCTGTATCTAACCAGAAAGCCATCCATAAGTTATATGAATCGAACTCTTGAAGAATTAAAGATAATCTTGCATCTGGATAAGTTTTCATTCTTTAGTAATATTTAGTCTGGAATCTACTAGTGTGGGCAGACTTCGAATCTAAAGTCTGGCGGTCTTCAGACTTTGACACTTCAATCTAGACGGTCTTCAGACTTTGACACTTCAGTCTAGAAGTCTTCAAACTATGGAAATGTTTTGTTTGTAAATGAATTTTCTCCAACAAAAATAACACTATTATATGCCTTCCGTAGCTGCATGGCTGATAGCCACTTGTATTCCACCATCCTCAAGCTTTCAATGACATTCTTAAAATGAACTTCCCAAGCATATAATTTCAAATCTTTCATGTTCAATAAAGCCTCAGTACAAGCCTTCAGCCTTTCATCTTGTGCTGCCATAAGTCTCGTCTAGAACTTATGGTGCAATTTTGCAAGCGGTGTATTACAAAGCACCGTAATAATGATAACTACCAGAGACGCAATTGTCGCCAACCCCACAGTATGAAATAGAATTACAAGTGCAATGCAGAGCTGGAGGCCTATTGTCCATGTCTGATGGAACCAAAAAGGAAATCCTCCGATTCTATAAGCATCAACACTCATGTAATTCATAATCTCACCTCCCGAATGCATCAGCCGAGCAGCATTGGACAATCTCAATTGCTTCCTATAAATGGCTGCTGATAGCAAGGACCTTACTTGCAGACCGATGAGTTTGCTCCTGAAGTACCATTGCCTTTGAGCTAGAGATTCCGAAGACTTCGAAAAAAAAGAGAGAGATCACCAACACATAACCTTCATACTTAAAGCTTTCTTTTCCCTCGGCAACCTCAATAAAAGCATTGAGAAGCAGAGGACCAACAGAAAGAGTGACAATTTTCAAAAGTGCAAAGAACCCTGATATGATGATCTCTCTCCAATGGCATGAAATTATTGCCCTCAAAATAGATGGTTGCGATGAAGGTTCTGCTATCTTTTGTTTGTTCAGTTGCTCTAAGAATGACGCATAACAACTTTCTGCATCTTCTTCGAGAGTCTTCTCTCTCCCTCTCTTCATCAGAGAGTTCAACCACCAAAACGACATTCTGCTGAAGAATCCAGCTTTAGAAAATGGAGTAACCTGTGGAATTGCATTGGCTTTGCTGCCACCATTGGCCTCTCCAGTCAGCAGAGTATATAGATCATCTCCATTGGAAGCATTGTCCTTTTCAAGATCTTCATATCCCTTATAAGCACAAAATAACAACAGAGATGCTCCGGAGAATAGAAAGATATCCAAAGCTATCCTAAGAGAGACTTCTTCTCTTGTTATCGTGGTGAACACAGATAAAACACGGAGCACACCAGCAAACAAGAAGGCGAGAATGGCCAATAGCCGCAATGGCATTCTTGGGAGATGTCTCGTTGGAAGACTACCAATTAAGCCCATTAACAACCACGTGAAACCTTGAAAAACCGCCGCTAACCACCAGTTGATGGGCAAAGCAGTCTGCATTTGTCTCGGCTTCTCTTCCAAAATCCCAATGCCCAACCCTAAGTACATTAGCCCGACAAAACCATTCACTATGGCTGATGCCATTTGCTAAGTACATTAGCCCGACAAAACCATTCACCATGGCCGATGCTACTTGCAATTGCGAGAACCTTAGATACCGAGATGGGGCGCAGACTGACTTTGATGGTGACTTCTTAATCATACTGAACAAAAGCAAAACCAACAGTACAGTGGTGAAACAAATGACGAGGATGTGGTTGATACAGGTAAAAGGATGACCGAGTGACAAATATTTGGGCGTGCGAGCTCCTCCGTTTGCATCTGTGCAGTCAGATTCCCCGCAACACATCCCATAGATTGCCCATTATCTTCTACTCACTCTCTTCCTAGCTTTGGACTCTGTTACGCGCCCAAAAAGAACATTTGATGGTGAATCATTGATAGAAATGAAATCTGAAAAATTACAAAATGAAAAAGGCCAAAACAGCAAAAGTAAAAAGAAGCTCCTGAATCTAAATGAGCCATAAAAAATCAGCCTGCACTCTTCTTGGGGGAACATGTATATATATATAGATTGCAAGTTATATATGCATGTGAAACTTTGTCATAATCTGGAAAAGAGAAAGAGGAACCAAAGTGGCGAGTCTGGACTTTATAGTTTCGTAAGTCCCTTAAAAAAAGTCCCTCAATGTCTGCTTGGATCCATCAGAAGTGTAGTAAACAGAAATAGAAAAGGAACCAAATGCATGATTTCACGCGGAATACCGTAAATGGTCCAAAGGTGACATCGTTCCTCTAAGCTTTACTTCACAGAAGAGTTTCTTTCTTTCCCTGAAAGAACTCGTCTAGAGACAAAAGAAAACGTTTTGTTTCTGCTGCTGCAGAAGTTCAAATGCGCATAAGTTCCACTGAAACGTCTCGCTCTCTCTCTCTCTCTCTCTCTTAACAGAGTTGATACTCCAACAATGATGAGGAGCTTCAAAACCAACTTGGATTCACCTGCCTCAAAGCCTAAAATACAGAAAAAAAGGAATGTATCATTCCGCGAGAAACTTCAAATGGTCATGGAGGATCCCATTTCAGTGTCATCGCCGACACTTGAAGAGCCATGCTGGCGAGAAACTCCATGAACAGAATCAGATTTTTTTTGCATCTATTTTAGCAACGATAAGCCAGCAGGAAGAAATCAAAACGATGAGCACCAACCAGAAAATACATTTCGTGGTAAGTGAAGGAAGTCAGGTCAGTGCAATTTCATTTCGCGGTCTGTCACTTTCTCGCGCGTTTTATTACGAACTGGGAAGGCTCTGGTGTTTTCTGTGCGTGTCATGGTAGCGTTATAAACAGTGAAGGAGGACGTGATAGCGTCATGACTGAATTTGAAGCATGAATGCAAGACGAAGATGAAGAAGAAGAAGAGTGTGCCTTGTTTGATAGCGTCATGGTAGTTTCGAGTTGGATCATTGAAACAACCAAGAAAACTCTCGTATACAACATGGGCCGTCTTGTCTGAGAAAATATTAGGTGAAGCTCTGATTCCAGTGTGGCATCGTTAGAGTCCACTCACTAGGAGACACATGTTGCTTGGTGGCCATGCTGGAACCAAAGCTCATTTTTTTTTTCTCTTCAAAAAGGCACACTGCAAAAAATTGTTTCTCTCTCCTCCTATAGGCGAAGTCGTCTTGTCCCACTTCTCGGTCAATTTAAATTGACCGAATTCCCTCTGCAAGGAAATATTTGGTGGGGCCCACCAAATCCTTCACACAATTTCTTCTCTCCTCCCACGACAAATTTGAACGGCAGAAGGAAACTCTCTCTCCCTCTCTCCATTTCTTTCATTCTAGTGTCGCTCCGTTGCTGCTTTGCCCTTTGCTCTTCCTTTGATGGATGACGGAGGCTGCCATCCGACGAACCACGCCGCCTTGAATCTCCAGGTTTTGTACTCGGCCGATGTAGGTGGTGAGCGTGGTCTCAGCCATTTCGAGCTCGGTAGCGAGCCTGTCAAGATCCTCGGTGGAGAGGGTGTACGAAAGTGGTGTTGAAGCAGTCGGCTTTGGTGGCCGGAGGCTCTGCATGTGAAGAAGCCGGAGGAAGTAGAGGGGTTGACCTCGGCGACCTGTTGAACGAGGCCCCCAATTAGTATTACTTGAGAATCCCATTGGTTGTCTCACATTTTTCAAGCGTTGCGGAAATATGACAACATCACATTTAATCGTTTTTTCTATGTTTACTAATTGTTCACCGGTTTGGGTGGTAACAAAGGCGGGAGGACTTGACAAGGTTACACTAGACAGCTGTATATGCATCTCTTCAAGTCCAAATGGTAGCAATGCACCAATAGTAGGTCTTCATGTTGCAGCAGCAAATGATGAAGATGAGCCCAAAGATGCAATAGCCATTTCGATGACAAAAGTTGATGTTGGAGAATTAGTTCAATAGTTCTTTCATAGTCTCATCCTGTCGAGATTAGAGTAGACTCTGGCCTCACTGTCACCACTTGTTTCATTTGCGTTGCATCAATAAGTGGATACCCAAGCAAAGGTCTTGGCCTTTATGTAGAAGTCCCATGGTTCAAGTGAATTAATCTGGTCATGTATTCTTTCATTCGAGTAAGTTTAAACAAATCGTCCATTCTTTCATTTCTTGGTCTATTGTGACATTGCAAAACTCTACTCAATATGCTATAAGAGAGTTTTTGCCTTCAAAATGCAACACCTGTAAATATACCCAAACAAAAGCGAGAAGTTAGGCGAAATGTACTATATTTTTCTCTCATGTAATGCCTCTTCGTTGAAAGAAATGGCTTTATAATATATAAAGCTTCAAGTTTTCTAATTTGATCAGGTGTTTCTTTTTTCTGTATTGTGATGCATTATCTACGACTGGTTGTTAACCGTGCTTCAATTTTTCATCATCGTGACATATCCTAAGTAGTTGTGCAACAAAACCGGTTTCATAACATCAAAGAAGTCAAGGGGAGGAGCCAAAAAATTCCAGAAACAACGAGACTATCTTTGCAAAGGGCTATAGCAACTCCCAAGTTTCTCAAAACCACTACCTTAAGGTGGGCAGTTATTAGATATGTTGCTATCGGATTAACTTTTTTCTAATAAAGAAAGCATTGTTCCTTTGGGTAGATGTAAATTGCAATTAGGGAGAAGCACATCTCTTTATCTGCCTGACTTCTTCACGATGAGCTGACATCAATAAATATAAAATTAGATACTACATTTAATCCACCAGGCCATTTTAGGGTACAAATGAGGTCAAAATGCAGTTCCCCTAGTCAAGTTCTATGACCGCAAAACCAACTGCCTGATAATCTAGCTTAAAAGAAAAGAAAAATGACTGCAATCTTCAAATACTCAGCCCACAATGTGGCTCTAGATTCAATATCTATAAAGCATATAAAGTTCCTCCAACTCCGCATCAAGCATATTATTCTAACTATTCAGAGAGGGAGGAGATGATGGCATCCATGCAGCGCTCCATGCCTATCAGCTTCTCGTTAACACGAACCTTTTAGTGGTTTCCGCTTGACTGCAAAAAGAGGATACAACACAAGAGTGGAAACTGAATGCATAAAAAACCACGATAATGCATTTCTTTGTTTCATCGAGGACTATACCTCTAATTCCTAAGATAGATACTTCACCTTGCCTACAATCTCTAGTCTTATTTGGCTGGAGAAGCTAGTGAGCCATCATAAGTTGCTCCTCAAAATTGGGGTTGGTTCAGGCAAGCCAATAAAAGATCATTGAGCATCAGTGAATAGCATCAAGACTAGTCATGTTCGGCAATGAACTGATTATTGGTGATAATCATGTAACTTATTTAAATCAGCTTGTGGAGTCACAGCTGTAGTGACATGGTTGATTTATCTAGCTACATACCCTATCCACCTATCCATTTGTTCAAAAAAGAGAAAAAAAAAATGTCCATCTAAGGAGTGACATCGTTGAATGATTGAACCAGCTTAGTAGAATTCTATTCGAGTTACTAACATGTGAAAGAGAAAATTTTCAAAAGCATCTACATCACAGCTAAAACATACCTTGCCGAAACCTTTTGGTCTTAGTCAAATTAAGCTTCTCTGGTGATTTAGGACAAGAAGAGTTATCTTGCATGAATAGGATGGCGCAATTTATGCCAAAAATATTACATCAAAGTCAAACAAAGCAGAGAATAACATCACATCTACCTACCTTACCTTGTTATGATCCAAGCCATTCACTAGATTTTGATTATTTGGGGTGATATAATCAGGAGTATTACATCCAAGACAAAGACAACACAAAACAAAGTTATCTGGGAAACTTGAAGTTAATGAACTCCATTTATTCTACTCAAAGCAGAGTATACACATCAACATACTAAACCAGGCATAACTTCCATATTTTGTCTTCATTGTCAAATTCTGCGAGACAATTGAATATCAGCTTATTAGGAATTGCTAGATTAAGAAAAAGGATCGCTCTGGGTCGCTTTCTCCATTGACCTTCCTCAAGGTCATGTTTGAAAAATTGTGCAGTTTCCATGTTCACTCTCATGGCTGCAAATATGATGGCAAAATTGTACTCTTCGTCATCCCACATAAATTTGCAGCACATCTTCATAAATGATATTGAAAGAGAGTGTTGGGAATATTAGAGCAAGATGAAAACTTAGAGCATCAATTCTCGAAGAAATGCAACAAATACAATAACATTAGAAATCTTCACAAAGAATGCACTTAGCAATTGAGAAGTCTAGCAGATAATAGTGGAGCTAGTCAGTCAAAGGATAAATTACATTTTAGGTGAATTTTGAACCTTCACTTCAAAACCATAGGAAAATTCTATGAAACTAATAGTAGATCATTAAATTATCAAGGCAATAAAATTCATAGAGTAGGGTTTTATAACATCGTATGTAATAAAAATGCTACATATATCTTGGTATTACCGTCAGCCTTCTCCAATCGCTTTACAAGACCAGCACACGGCAAATCTTAGCAGCTTTTTTTCGTTACAAGGAAGACCAGTAGCAGAGAAAAGTGAGATCTTCTGTCCATGAGCTATGTAATTCATTACATCAATGGTGGAAATTCCTGTTTGTGTCATCTCTTCGAGTAGGTTCTTTCACTGGGATTTATAGAACTTCCTACGAAAGAGAAAGTTCATCTATTCTATAAGCCACCACAAGAAAGTTCTTGGGATTGCCACAACTGCCATGGAATATATATATATATATATATATATATATATATATATATATATATATATATGGCTTCATTGCCATCAAAATTATTGCCATAGCGACACAACTCACCAGAAACATCTAGTTAGCCTTTGGCTAAATTAACAAGAAGAAAAGTACAAACTGGATATAGTCACAAACCAAGTTTACTTAATAGTAGTTGTACACAATATAAAAGCCCCCGTCTAAAAGTCATTAAAGCACGATACAAGTTGATGTGCTCTCCCCCCTCCCAGGCGCAGTCATCGTCATTCTTCAAAAGGAACAAATTTAGAGGGCCACCAAAAAACTACATAAGAACTTCCTAGCCCAAATCAATTGGGTTACAAAACAGGCGTGTGTTCGTATGTCTAAAGGCAAATAAATTACTTAAGCTAGCAAAATTACAATCTCAACCACCTACTTTCTATGGATAAGTAGTGTTAATAAAATAACAAATAATAAACAAACAAAAAGTAGCAAGGCATTTAGCTTCTCCAGGAAATGCTTATTGTCTTTCATGTCATCTTCAAGTTTTGTGGGCAAAGCCTTCTTGACAGAAGGCACATCTTTTGTAGGGTGACACCAGGCAAAGAAGTCACAATTTTTTATCCTCACAAATGTATAGTAGAGCTTGTCTTTGTTGCTTGTAGATTTTGAAATTATCATGGCAGTACGATTGCCACAATCACACCTTTTATTTTGAAAGGTGAGTCTGCTCGAAGTACTCTTACCCTTATTCACACTAGATGACGACATGATACACCTACTATATAGCCATTTTATTTCTTGTCCGATTATTAATATGAAATCATTCATATTGCGCTTCATCTATGTGAGCCTCACACAACACTATAAGTCACTTAAACTGCAAAAATCACTTCATGTGACTAAAAATTGGAATAGCTTAATAGGCAATGTAGGAGACAAGGTCAACCAGAAAAGGTGCAGTTTCATCAGACCCATTTTTTTTAATCAATCAAGCAAGGGAATGATATTCTTCTTTCTCTTTATGCTTAACTAACATCAACCTTTTAGAATTCATGAACAAAATATGGACGCATTATCCAAATCTTAGTAGGAAAAAGTAGGACCACACACGCCTAGGGAGAGAGCGAAGTGTCCCCAAGTAATGTACCTAAAATTTGTGAGGAAAACAGCCCAGTTAGCTACTCTATCCCAGAATGACTAAAACAACACATCCAATAATTCACTTCACATATCTTTTATGCATAAATCAATGTAGGGCATTGACAAGTAAATTTCACACAGATTGACGGTGAAAGAGTCTCTGAGACTGTCGAAATCCTGTATGCCAGATTAAGCAAATGGAGATGGGCAGTGAACCACCAAATCGACCTCCAACCCAATTTTCGAATGCAAAAAATTGTAGCTAAAAAATTCGATGCAAGTTGAAATAAAATTAAACTCATCAATATTCTTGTTGCAGGCAATGGCCAAAGGAAGCCCAGGAAGATGGAGACAATGGAGGAGATAAGGTTAGCCATAAAAGGTGCAGTTTCATCGGACCCATTTTTTTTTTTTTTAATCAATCAATCATGATCATGATATTCTTTTTCTTCTTTATGCTTAACTAACACCAACCTTTTAGAATTCATGATCAAAAGATAAACACATTATCCAAATCTCAATAAGAAAAAGTAGGAAACACACACATAGGGAGAGAGCAAAGTATATCCAAGTAAAACGTCTTGGCATGCTCGGCATAGACCTCGCCGCACCTCTCGTAGGTCTTGCTCAATAGGTCACCACTGGTCAATCCCTCCACTTCCTTTGGCTTCTTCACATGGAGAGCCTCCTCCCACCTCTGCTTCCTCACCAAAGCCATCTGTTTCAGCACCACCTAGTAAGGGGGTGGCACAATATTCAGCATGTCACATTGAATTTCTAATCCTATGGAAAGTGGTAATGTTTCACTGACACAAAATGCGATGAGTTTTGCAATTCTAAAGACCTCATAACACCTTAAATTGGGATTCAATGAAACTAAGGTTTTACAATGCGCAATGCAGTTTCCATCTAATGTGCTATTTGAGTTCCATTAAAATTATACTGTAGGTTTATGTTAAAGTTGAGTTGATTACTCGGTATGCAAGACGAGCAAAGAGAATTAATTTTTTAGAGACTTTGATAAAACTAATGCAGGACCCCATAATAGGCATGATATACGACTGCCTAAATTTCTCCCATTCAACTATTTGAAACAGATTGAAATAGATTTATAGACTACAGATTCAGTGGAGACTAGCTTGACATGCTTTTACATTTCAAATTTCACAAACTTTTCATTTAATTTGTCCATTATATGGTGAAATACAAGAAACTAGTCCCATACCTCCTTGAACCTAACAATATTTGGGTGCCTTAGCAAACTGTGGTTAATGATTTCCCTCTGAACATTCTTGTCAAATTGGGCTTCCCACGAGAGGCATAATCATCTTGACTTTCAATTTCTCTTATATGCTTCAGTTGTTCTTCATAGTAGTGGACAAATTCTATAAGACCTAATGTCTTCTTCGACATACATTGAAAGACATTATTGGTGCTCTCACTCTTTTAGGCTTGATGTTATACCACAAGTAAATGTATCACGATCAAAAGATAAACTCCATTCATGTCTAATGTCGTATAATCTCCGAAGCCAATTGTTATTCTTAGTATGCCACTCTTTTTCCATTTCCTTTCAAGTAGATTCAAATTCATCTTCTGATTTGCATCTATATATAAGTCTTAAGAATTATTTATCCTTAAAACTCGGCTTGTTGTAAAGATGTGTGATGTTTTGATTGGTATTTTTCTTTATGTGCCAAGTGCATAAACGATGTTGTGTATTTGGAAACACTGTTCTAATGGCTTTTGCCATGGCTGTCTTGATCAGTAAACATTGTTTTCGAAGCCCTATTTTCCATAAACTTCAAAAACGCCTCAAATAACCAAATAAATGATTATGTGGTCTCATTAATAAAAAAATGTACACTCAAACAGAGTATTTTTTCAATGGTGATTAACCCCAATAAAAGGTGCACATATCATTTCATATCTGTTGGTGAGATATGTAGTGTCAAATGCTATGACATCACCAAAACAATCGTAATCAAATTTGGACAAGCTATCTCTCCAAAACGAATTTGTCAATCTACCATCTTGATCAACCTGTACAGCATAGGAAAATATTGGATTTTGCATTTGTGTGTAATGAATATAACATAGAAGATTTTGACAATCTCCCCCACTTACACCCTCGGATCTTTTTGTCTGCAAATAATTTTGATAATCATGCAAATTAAAACTCAAGTTTTGGCTTCCTTCAGCTTCATTTGCTAAAAACTTATATGCTGTGGTCGCCCCAATACCAGTTTTAGTCATATCAACTAAAACGCTTTTGCAAGTATTGGATATCAATCTTCCACATTTAATCAAATGTTTTTGATCTTTTAGAATAAATGGATGGTTATGCTCAAAAACATACTCTATGACTTCATAGACACCATTATCAACCTTAAATTTGATATGAGCAAAATTGCCACATCTAACTTCCTACTTATGATATTTCTTTTCTTTACCATATGAGCTGTCAAAATGCCCCTTACAATTACATACAAAAGTTCATCGGGTTAGTTCTCCTTTACTATTTCTAAACATATTACCCTTCCTCACTCCAAATCATTTGTTGATTGCATAGGCCATCTATTTATGATATGCTTCAAGTACATTTGAAAACACCATTCCTACTGCAAATTCAAAATCTTTTTTCATACCACATATTACATGTGAAAGATGGGAAGCTTCATGCTGCAATTAAAATAACAAAAAGTAATTAACATAGTGCTTTTACAAGCATAACAAAATCTCATCCATTAATTAAGAAATCAAAATATGTTTCACATAGTATGATCGAAGAATTACCTGTGATTTTGCCATTCGATAAATTTGTACATGCAAATTCACACCCAAATTATACCTACCAAGATGATATCGCCATATGAGTTGCATTATATAGTGTCCTGTGAGGCTCACGTAGGTGTATGCAACCTATCTATGAGTTTTTCTCTAACAAAAAAAAGAACATCATTTATGAAAAGATTGTCTAAAAATTGTTCATTTTGCGCTTCATCTATGTGAGCCTCACAGGACACTATAAGTCACTTAAACTGCAAAGATCACTTCATGTGACTAAACACTGGAATAGCTTAATATGCAATGCAAGAGATAAGGTCAGCTAGAAAAGGTGCAGTTTCATCGGACCCAGATTTTTCTTTTTTTCCTTTTTAAATCAGTGAAGCATGATGATGATATTCTTTTTCCTCTTTATGCTTAATTAACACCAACCTTTTAGAATGCATGAACAAAAGATAAACACATTATCCAAATCACAGTAGGAAAAAAGTAGGAAACACATGCACAGGGAGAGAGCAAATGCACCCAAGTAAAACATCTCGGCATGCTCAGCACAAACCTCGACGCACCTGTTGTAGGCCTCGTTCAACAGGTCGCCACTAGTCAATCCCTCCGCTTCCTCTGGCTTCTTCACATGGAGAGCCTCCTCCCACCTCTGCTTCCTCACCAAAGCCACTTGCTTTAGCACCACCTAGTAAGGGGGTGGCACAAAATTCAGCATGTCACATTGAGTTTCTTATCCTATGGAAGGTGGTAATGCTTCACTGACACAAAATGCGATGAGTTTTACAATTCCAAAGACCTCATAACACCTTAAATTGGGATTTTATGGGAGTAAGGTTTTACAATGCGCAATGTAGTTTCCATCTAATGTGCTATTCAAGTTCCATTAAAATTGTACCGTAGGTTTATGTTAAAGTTGAGTTGATTGCTCAGTATGCAAGACGAGCAAAGAGAATTAATATTTAGAGACTTCGATAAAGCTAAGCAGGACCCCATAACAGGCATGATATACAACTACCTAAATTTCTCCCATTCAACTATTTGAAACAGATTGAAATAGATATACAGCTACAGATTTAGTGGAGACTAGCTTGACATGCTTTTACATTTCAAGTTCCACAAAATCTTCATTTAATCTATCCATTATATGGTGAAAGACAAGAAACTAGTCCCATACCTCCTTGAACCTAACAATAGTTGGGTGCCTCAGCGATATGTGGTTAATAATTTCCCTCTGAACATTCTCGTTAAACTGAAACAAGAATGCACAACATCAGAATGAGGCAATACGCATGCACAATAACGAGTACGACAAAGTAACTATCCCAAGACAATTACAAGGCTAAAACTATATCAAAGCACAAATCTAATATGACAATGAAAGGAAACTTGAGGACGAATGGATTCCAAATACAGCTCCCCCTATGTGGAAAAAGTGACCAAAAATCTTTGAAAAAATATCAAAACAATTTAAAGATGCCCATTCACAGCTCAAAAGCTAAAGATATCAAAAGAGCTAACCATAACCACACCACTAGGATGTGTAAAAACAATAGATACAGTGACTTGTGATACTGAAGCAATTCAAAGGCTACACGACACATCAACAAATAAAGCTTCTGTTGCACTTTTAATCATAACCACTAAAAATCCATTGATGTTTCGCCATCTTCTCTGAAAATCATACCAAAGTCGCCTACTTCAGCACCACCTCGTACACCCTCACCACCGAGGATCTTGACGGGCTCGCCACCAAGCTCGAAATAGTCCAGATCACACACGCTCACCACCCACAACCCCCACCGGTACAAAAGCCGGAGCCGCACCACTCATAGGCCTCGTTCAACAAGTCGCCGCCAGTCAACCCCTCCACTTCCTTTGACTTCTTCACATGCATAGCCTTTGGCCACTAAAGTCAACTGTTTAGCACCACTTCGTACACCCTCTCCATTGAGGATCTCAACATGCTTGCCACTAAGCTCGAAATGGCCGAGACCACGCTCACCATTCATACCCACCAAGTACAAAAGCTAGAGATTCAAGGCAGTCCGTCGGAGGAAGAGCAAAGAGCATAGCAGCAATGGAGCGACACTGGAACGAAAGAAATGGAGAGAGGGAGAGAGAGTTTCCTTTTGCCATTCAAATTTGTCGTGAGAGGAGAGAAGAAATTATGTGAAGGATTTGGTGGGCCCCACTAAATATTTTCTTGTAGAGGGAGTTCAGTCAATTCAAATTGACTGAGAAGTTGGACAAGACAAGACAGTTTCGCCTACAAGAGGAGAAAGAAACAGTTTTTTTTTTTTTTTTTTTTTTTTTTTTTTTTTTTTTTTTTTTTTTTTTTTTCAGTAGCGTGCCTTTTTGAAGAGAAAATAAACAAGCTTTGGTTCCAACGTGGTCACCGGGCAACATAGGTTGCTCAATGAGTGGACTCTAACAATGCCACGCTGGAGTGAGAGCTTCATGTAATATTTTCTTGTCTTGTCTATGTAAAATATGGGTTTTGACCAAGTAAAAAAAAAAAGGTTGAATGGTCAAGAGAAGAAGAAAAGAAGAGAAAGAAGGAGGAGGAGGAGAGACCGAGAGCCTTTGGGAGAGAGGAAGAAAAGGAAGGAGAGAGTGAAAAGAAAGAAAAGAAAAAGGAGATATAAAAGAAAGAAAGAAGGGAAAAGGAGGAAAGGAGAGAGATGCCCAACCAGAGAGCTTGTGGAAGGGAAAGAAAAAGAGAGAAGAGAAAGGGAAGGAGAAAGAAAGAAGAAGAAGGAAAAGAAGAAAAATGGTTTTGCGTGTTCTCGTCACGGGAGCCTCTCCAAGTCCATTTAATCGCATATCGCAACGCTCGATAAGTGCTCTCACATCTCATTCGTTCAATCGGAGTATATTTGGATTTAGGAGTCGAAATTTGGAGTTAGTGGAGATTCGTGTGGCTAAATCCGATTTTTGAGTCATTAAGCTACATATATATAAAAATGATCAGTGCGCATGGATTGTAATTTCGTTTGCTCGAAACAAAATTTTAAAGTTGATTTGAGTTTACAATTTGCCCGAAACAAAATTTTGAAGTTTTCCATGTGTGAGAACAATGCGCATCCAGGAATTCAAGGCCGTATATCGTCCGTTTTTGGCTTATTTTTTAGACAGTCAAGTTGGGATTCTTGTAGTACGTTGATAGGGCTTTCTATGGACTGTAATTACGTTTGAAATGAGCTTCAGTGAAGAGAGTTATGACGTGACTAAGTTTCGTGCTCAAGTTTTGTGTTGCGAACGGCTTGAATAATCGCTTTGGGTATGTGAATTATTAGCGCGTATGAGTCGTTTTGTTAGTTTAGATGTGATATAGCCATTTCGTAATTGAGGTAGTGTGTTACTTAATTTTAATGTTGTTTATTGCTTATTTGATAGGATTGCAAGTTCAACGGTTTGAATAATCTTTGTCATTTGAACATAGGCGTTCCTAAGTGAGTGATACTATCTCTTCTAAGAATTTCCAAGTTCATGTCTTCAAAATGATAAAAATTGATATATTATGAGCTATGAATAAGTATACTTGTTACATAAAATTTGGATCAGATATTTATTGCATTTTAGTATTTGTAAAGGGTGTGAAAATTGTTTGGTGGAAATATATATTTGTTTGATAAACGAAGTTGAGAAATATTATATATTTTAGGTTTGGAAAACCTTTTCATGAAAAGCTCTTTGAGCATGAGTTATGGAATTATATGTATGATTTGTGAAATGTCTTATAACATGCATTTGATTTGATTTAATTTATAAAACCGATTTATGATACGAGTCTTGAAATGATTGAGAATGTTTTATGAAAAGTATTTCTAACAGATGAGTTGAGTTGCGAAAGTTGTTGATGATTGATTTGTGAAATGTATTTTGATAAGTAAGATTGTTTATGGATCGGATTTCTAGTATTGAAGGATGTTGTGGAATGGTATTGATGCTCAATATCGCTTTGAGCCTAGTGAGGGGCTTGTGGGTATGTGCATATTAGTATAAGATATCATTGTAGAGCGAGCCACTGGCTAATAATAGGTGGAAACCTTGTCGATGGGGGAATTTTGGTCACATTGTTACCAAACGTTGTATCATAAGCATAGTTTGATAAAGAGCAACATATTGGTCAATGGAGTGGACCATTCACATATGATATAAGTTTGGTCAATGGAGTGGACCATTTACATATGATTTGAGTTTAGTCAATGAAATGGACCATTGGCATGTGATTTGAGATTATTTGTTGGAATGGACCATTGACATGTGGTTTCATATGAGATATATTGATATACGGACACCTGGAGTGCCAAAACTTGGCATAGAGGGATATTTAAGTGCCAAAAGTTTGGAAAGTGACACTTAAGTGCCAAAATCGAAGCAAAATGGATTACTTAAGTGCCAATTTAGCCAAAATGCTGACATGACGATTTTCCCACAAAGGAAGTGCAAAACGACACCATTTTGCACGCCGACGTGGCTAGAAAATTAAAAAAAAAAAAAAAAAAAACTACGTCATTTTGGTGCTGACATGATAAAAATTAATATAAAAATTGATTAAATTAAAATTAAAATTAAATTTATTTAAAACATTTAAAAATAAAATAAAAATATTAAAAACTAAAAAAACTAAAGGTGGGGGAGGCAGGTGAGGGTCGAGCCTTTGCTGCCGCCACCGTAAGTTTTTGCTTTTTTTGTTTTTTTAAATTTTAGTTTTTTAATATTTTTATTTTATTTTTAAATATTTTAAATAAATTTAGTTTTAAATTTAATTTAATTAATTTTTATATTAATTTTACCACGTTAGCATGCAAAACAGCATCATTTTGCACTTCATTCGTCAGAAAATCGCCACGTCGGCATTTTGGCTGGATTTTGGCCAGAGTGGCACTTAAGTGATTCATTTTGCTCTGATTTTGGCACTTAAGTGTCACTTTCCTAATTTTTGACAATTTTAATTTTTGACACTTATGTCTCTCCATGCCAAGTTTTGGCACTTAGGGTGTACTTTTGCCGAGATATATCAATGGAATAGACCATTGATGTGTAGTATAAGATTAATCAATGGAATAGACCTTATAGCTATGTTAAAGTATATGTAACTTATTCTCTCATTTCATGTTTGTTATATTCTAGATTTGGTTAAAAGAGTTATTTTTTGGTTTGTAAATATACATAGTGAGTGCTCGATCCACTTAGAAGAGATGCATTACTCATTGACCTATAGTTGCTCACCCCTCTATTTCTCCAATCTTTTTCAAGTTCTTTGGCCAGCGATGAATAGTACGAAAGCGATATAGATGAAGGGACATTTGGGAGTTAGATTTTGGTGGGTTGATGCTGCGTCCTTTGTGTCACGCCCCGAACCTCGAGCGCGTGCCCATCCCTCAGTGGTCGACTAAATTTACAACGTCTCAGGACACGTCGCCGACCCATTCATTTTATTGCACATGCGGAGATGAATAACAAATCCCCTGACAATAACCATCTCGGGATAGAAAAGCAAGACAACAGATTTACAAACAAAACATGCTTTTATATATACACCGAGTCACGTACAAAAGTCTACAACCAAAAAACTTCAAAAGACCGATTCTCAAAAGAAGCTGTCCTATCTGACCTACACCTTGAATCCTCTCAGCTCAGCTCCAAATCCTCAACTCTATGGTTTTGAAAAGAATTGAGCCCACGATGGGGTGAGATATAAATCTCAGCGAGTTCACGCTCTAAACCCCGATTATGAAGGAAATATGCCTAAAGGCAGTCTATACACACAAAACAAAGGACTTACCTCGCCTCAATTCCCTCCTGCATGTCAATACAATTCACATTACAGATGCATATAATAAATGCACACATCAATTGGAACGTCTTACACAATCTCAATCAAACACGCATTCCAAATTTAATCACGGCCCAAAGGGTACAGCCTGCTCCATGCTTGGTGGTTTTCTAGCGTAGCTAGGCATCGTATTTTAATCACGGCCCAGTGGGCATAGCCTACTCGAAGTTCGGCAATTAATCACAGCCTAATGGGCACAGCCTACTCAAAGTTCGGCGGTCTTTTGGCGTAGCTAGGCGTTGTCTCCAAAATTTCATAATTTTGGAATAAATGCTTAAAATTCACAATTACCACTCAATTGCACTCAATTGTATAACTTATCAACCGATTGCACAATTAAGAAATCAATATCACATATCCCCCATCAATGACCATCCTTTGCCATGACCATAAACTATTACCATAGCACAACCATTCACATCTCATCACGCACAAGTTCCAAGCATATCATAGGTCAACCACATCACCAAATATGCAATTTTTAGCAAGCAAAGCATCAAGAATAATCACGAACTACTACCAGTCCTAACCGATAGAAACGGTCCACTTGCGCATCTCCGAGTTTAAATCCAAAAATCTAATCAACTAAGTTTGGAAAATTCTCAAATTTGAATATGTTGTAAAGAACACACAAACGAACATTTTTTATGCAGACACCTTAACCCAGATCTTTCTAGATTCAGCCCAGTAAATTGCTCAATCCAGTACGAAAACTGGGTCCATTTCCAGAAAGTCTGTTTTCGGAAATTAGTTTGGTTCGAGACCCAAAACTTGTCTATTTGATTATGTTAAACTAGAAGATGTGAGAAACACATTTTTTCAAGAAACCATTTGGAAATTCAAACTATAAGAGTTGATAAAAACCCCTAAAATCCCAAAAGGTCATAAATTCTAGCACAGTCCGAGATTCTGTTTGTAAATGACAAAGCTGAAATCTCATACTTTGAAATCTATGAAACTTGAGTAAAATATGTTATAGCTGAAGATGTCTAAAACATTTCTCAAGAAAGAATAAACCTCAAATTCGTAACCCATTTTGATATACAAAAATGGCAAACGGCGAGAGTTCAGAGATCAGAACTGCAGAAAGTCCACTAATTTGGACTAATCCATACTCAATGGTGCTAATCTCACTAATTAGATTAACACTATTCCATTCTAAGGCTAATCTAACCATTCTAGATTATCACTAATCCATACTTAAGTTAATCTAAACAACCCTTAAGTATAATTAACCTCTTAAGCAAGGTTTAGTGAGTAAACTCACCGATTTGGTGATTCAGTGAGTCCATGGCGACGGCAATGCGGAGGCTACACACGGGGATCTCAACCACCACAATCCAAGGCGGTCCAAGGCTGAAATAGCAGCCACAAACTCGGACTCCATCTGCAACTCTGCAAAACTGGACTGTAGGAGGAGAAACGGAGTTGAACGGGCTGATCGAAGCTTCGGCGAGGGGTTGGCCGACAACGGGCAAGGGGGACCTAGTGGTGGTTGGGATGGGTGGAGGCTGGGTTGAAATGGGAGGAAAATGGCTGAAATGAGCGAAAAAAGCGAAGCAATACAGGCTGCCAGGTGGATCGATGGATTGGCGAGCGGTTTCTTCCGGCCGGCGGGCGGGTCGGCCGACGACTCCGTTCGGCGAGCGGCCAAGTCCTCCTAAACAATTTGAGCCCCCTAAGCGCGATGGTGGGTGGCACGAAGGCTGATTCTCTTGGGAATGCAACAATCAACTCAGCTTTTCACAAGAAGGTTAACTGGAGCAGAAACATGAAGGAAGGAAAACAGAGGAGAAAAGGCTACGAATTTGCTTGGGGCTGAAAAGGGGAGAGAGAGAGGTGTGAGGGCTGGTTTCTCTGGTTCTCTCAAGCTCTCAAAACACACAAAGATGGAGAAAGTGAAGCCAAGGAAGAAGAAAAAGCCAGCTGAAGATTGAAGGGGGCCCAATTGCCTTAAAAGTCAAGCTAAATATCCCAAAGTGTTCAAGTGGTTGCCCCACCAACCAAGGCTATCATCCACAGCCTATTTCCTCTTCAATCTTCCTCAACAAACTTCCTTTGATGCCCCAAATGTTGCACACCCCTTTGGCCTACGAATTTTGGCAATCTCCATCCCATTTGATTCAATTTCCTCTCCAATTGAGTTCAACTAAAGCCCTAAAAATTCAGCCAATGTGCCATCGTCCCTCTTATGATTTGTCCTCATCAATTCTTCCGACTTGAATCCCAAAAACGCAACAAAAAACGGCCCTCTAATTTTGCCCGTCCAAAACGGCCATACTTTGACTTTTTGCTAAAAATCCCGGTTTGCAAAAAAATCTTTGGAGGATGAGTCGACATTCATAAAATGAATCATGACATGACAAAACTTTCAATTTTTGAAATTGAGTTTAAATTCGTGGTTAATTTCAATCTGGCGCGATTTTAGCGTGACGTAGCCTATCGTGTAGCTTTTAGGAATTTTTAGTGCAATTGACCCGTGGTCAATTATTTTCGAGCCACAACGTACATCTTCGACTCATTGGCAACTCTCGGTTGTCATGAAAATCTCGAGATTTCAAATACGGACATAGGGTATCAAAACGACAAAAAAATTGGTCTAGTGCCGATCGACAAGAATTTTGCAATTAGGTGGAATCACCCACACTTAATCACATGGCTCTGTCGAATCGACCTATCTCCGATCTAATTGATTTTTAACTGTGTCGTAATGACCCTTGTAGATTAGCACGGTCGAGCAGTCGATTCTCGGTCGAATTCTCAAATGTATTGCGTTTAGATTCCTCAACGGCTTCATTAGATAGACTAGTTATCTCGTGAGTGGCCAACTCAGAGAAAAATGCTATAGGCGTATCGATGAAAAGCCCAGCTTATTCAATTGAAAACAGAACCCAAAAATCATGATGTTGCAACTCTTCCCTTCTTATAAAAATTTCGTCCTCAAAATTTAAACCTATTAAAAGTCTTAAATAAAAAGGTGGGGGTATTGTCGTCTCATTGAATCTTCACTTTCCCAAGTTGCTCCTTCCGTGCCGTGGTGTTGACAGACCACTTTGACTAACGAAATTATCTTAGTGTGCAGAATTTGATCTTTCTGATCTATAATCTGAACCGGGCTTTCCACATATGACACTCAGTCGTCCACGTCTAATTTTTCAAGATTTAGCACGTGGGTCGAGTCAAGCTCATACGCCCTCAGTATCGACACGTGAAAGACGTCATGCACTTGTGCCAACCTCGGCGGCAATACAAGACGATACGCTAAGATCCCGATTCTTTCCAAAATCTCAAAGAGACTTACGTACCTCGGACTTAGCTTTCCTTTCTTGCCGAAGCGCGAAGTACCCCTCATTGGTGACACATTCAGAAAAACGTGATCACCAACTTAGAATTCCAATGGTCTTCGACGCTTATCAGCATAACCTTTCTAGTGGCTCTGAGCGGTCTTTAATTCGTCTCTGATTATTGTATTGGTATCTACTGACTGTTGAACTAACTCTAGGTCGGTAATCTTCCGCTCTCTGACTTCACCCCAACAAACCAGAGTTCTATACCCTCTGCCATACAACACTTCAAACGATGCCATCTAAATGTTTTGCTGGTAACTGTGAACCTCGAATCTCGATCTGATGTAATCGTCACTGGCACTCCATGTAGACGAACAATCTTATGCACATACAACTCTACACGCCTATCCGAATCAAGGTCCTTTCATACTGCGATGAAGTGAGCCGACTTCATCAGTCTGTCGACCACTACCCAAATGGAATCATTACCCCTCTGACCCCTTAGTAAGCCTGTTACAAAATCCATTATGATGTGCTCCCACTTCCACTCGGGAATCTCGAGAGGTTGCAGAAGTCCTCATAGCTTACAATGTTGTGTCTTCACCTGCTGACACGTTCGACACTTGGTGACATGCTTGACGATGTCTGCCTTCAAAAATCTGAGTCAGCCTTTCTCTTTTCGGTATCCTCTTGCAGGATCTTCCGAATCTCTGAATCTGTCAACTAAAACGTCTTGATTCTAATCTAGACTTTCGGTTCAATTCTGAGGGTGGCCATAAGATTTGAAAGGTGACCTACCTTAAATTTGGAAACCAAATCTCAAGCTCTCTCGAGTAAAATCCACTCCTTAACCATCATTTGTGCAATTGAAGACTTCCAACTCAGCGCGTCTGCAACCTTGTTCGCCTTTCCAGGATGATACAAGATATCACAATCATAGTCCTTTAGGAGTTTTATCCAGTGACGCTGTCTCATATTTAATTCCTTTTAAGAGAATGGATACTTGAGACTTTGATGGTCTGTGAAGATTTGGAATCTTTCTCCACACAAATAATGTCTCCAAATCTTTAGAGCGAAAATAATCGCTACAAGTTCTAAGTCATGCGTCGGGTAGTTCAGCTCATGAAGTCTCAACTGACAAGACACGTATGCAACAACTTTGCCATGTTGCATTAACACGCAACCTGGTCCTCTAAACGACGCATCACTGTAGATCTCGTATCCTCCAGGACCAGATGGTATTGTCAACATGGGTGCAGTAGTCAGCTTCTACTTAAGCTCTTGGAAACTACACTCACACTTATATGTCCACACAAAATTTTCTTCATTCTTCAGTAGTCGAGTCAACAGCGAAGCTAAAGCTGAAAATCCTTCCACGAACCTTCTATAATATCCTGCCAAACCCAAAAAGCTTCTGATCTCTATCACTGTTGTCGGTCTTGGCCAACTGATAACCGATTCAATCTTGGACGGGTCCATGGAGATTCCTTCACCTGAAATCATGTGACCTAGGAAAGCAATACGAGTCAACCAAAACTCGCACTTGCTGAACTTGGCGTACAGTTTATGATTCCGCAGAGTCTGAAGTACCATCTTCAAATGCCTTTCATGCTCCTCTGATTTCCTCGAATACACCAGAATATCGTCGATGAACACTATAACAAACTGATCCAAATACTCTTTGAACACACGATTCCTTGCAACAAGATGTTCCTTGAGCCAAACCTTTTTATATAAGACATCAAAGTTATACATAGACAAAATATTCAAGTACAACTCTAGCCAGTGATTCTCTTTTCTACGACTTTATTACAACAAACTGAGATTCTACAAACTTAACCAAAAATTCCGCTGTCCCACTTTGATAAATTATCCCAAAACATTCTTCCTATAATCAGTGCATAGCTCGGTTCATTCATGTCTCGTTTGCCATCCTAATAGTGCCTTATCTATGGTGCATTCTGTAGCGCGTTCCCTCTGTTCTGTCCCATTGGTGGCAGTGGCGGCGGTAACTGCTATGATCTCCTCTGTCTTCTAGGACAATTTCTAGCTATGTGACCCTGCTGGCCACACTCAAAACAAGCACCTAGCTAGATTGGCATGGGGCTGATCTGTGTCGCCTTCCACAAAAGCGACACACGCCATTCTGACTTGGCGTTGACTTGCTTATTCCACCCTTCCTATTGGGTGGAACATGGAATTTTCCTCTGGTCATGAGCTCCTTCATGAATCGGTTCCCATCTCTATTTAAACTGAACCTTGACCCAAACGCAGCAATCTGTTCACTCAAGTCCCTCTCTATCAGTTGGGCTTGACCATAAACCTCATTGTAATCCTTCAGGTTGAATGGCACCAGTGGACTCCTCAGCTCTGGTTAGAGGCCGTTCCTGAACCTCCTAACTTTATCTTTGGGATCTTCCACCAGTCTTGGCGCATACTGAGACAGCTTAGCAAACTTAGCCTCATACTGGTCCACGGTCATCATCCCTTAACGGAGGCACTGGAATTCCTCCATCTTCCGCTCTCGAGCGCTACCAGAATAATACTTATTGTTAAAGGCTCTGAGGAAGGCGTTCCACACCGGGACCACACCTTTTGGGAATACTATGTCTCTGGTGGCTCTCCACCAAGTATTTGCATTACCCTACAGCTAATAGACTGTAAGAACGACCTTCTCTTCCTCTGTGCACCTCAGCAGTGCGAATGCCTTTTCCAAGTCCTGGATCCAGAGGATTGTAGCCTCGGGATCTCCTGCACCTGTGAACCTCAGCGGGTTCAACTTCAAAAATTGCTCGACATGCTTGTGTATCGGTCTCTCAACAGCTACATTCCCAAGTGGAACTTCAGCAGCTGCGGTAGTAGCAATGGCATTGGCTGCAGTAGTGGCGGCTGCGGTAGTGGCGACTGTAGCGGTGACATTGTCAGCTTGATTCTAGGCCTACTACCCCCATTAGTGCTCCCATTGCCTTAAGCGCCTACATGATCCCGTTGATCCTGGGATCACTAGGTGCTGCTACCCCAGCAGCAACCAATGGCAGTGCTAATCCACTTGCACTGGCCTGAGCCTGCACTCTACCTCGGGCACCGACCCTAGTCGGTGTCCTACCTCGAGAGACTGATGTAATAATCCTCTTCCGAGAAGTCCTCTGCTCCGGATCGCTCATTCTGCAGGATCTTGATAGAAACCTGCTTTCTTATTCCATACAGAATTAGAAACTGAGCGACCCACACCAAACAATCTACCAAATAGCTATCATCAACATACATTATCATGAAATAAAGGCCATTCCTGCTAATTATCCCATAAACCATCACACCTTATCACTCTAACCACTAACCAGCTCTAATACCACTAAATGGGGATGTCACGATCCGAACCTCAAGCGTGTGCCCATCCCTCGGTGGTCGACTAAATTTGCGATATTCTAGGACGCGTCACTGACCCATTCATTTTATTGCACATGCGGAAGCGAATAACAAATCCCTTGACAGTAACCATCTCGGGATAGAAAAGTAAGACAACAGATTCATAAACAAAACATGCTTTTATATACACATTGAGTCATATACAAAGAAGTACGGAAACTTGGAGTGCCAAAACTTGGCACAGATGGACACTTAAGTGCCAAAAGTTTGGAAAGTGATACTTAAGTGTTAAAATTGGAGCAAAATGGATCACTAAAGTGCCACTTCGGCCAAATTATCGACGTGGCGATTTTCCGGCGAAGGAAGTGCAAAATGACGCTGTTTTGCACGTTGATGTGGCTAAACAATACAAAAACGACGTCGTTTTGGTGTTGACGTCTTAAAAAAATATATAAAAATTAATTAAATTAAATTTATAACTAAACTTATTTAAAACATTTAAAAATAAAATAAAAATATTTAAAAACTAATTTAAAAAATTAAAAATAAAATAAAAATATTTAAAAAACTAATTTTTTATTAAAAAAACTAAAAATTTTAAAATATATATTAAAAAACTAAAAATTTAAAACATTTAAAAACTAAACTTATTTAAAACATTTAAAATAAAATAAAATAAAAATATTAAGAAAAGGGGGTAGGCCCTTTTGGCGGTGGCGAGGAGGCGGCGGCAAAGAACGGCTTGGCCCTCGGCCGCTTGGCCCCTTTTTTAAATTTTTTTTTAAATTTTTAGTTTTTTAATATTTTTATTTTATTTTTAAATGTTTGAAATAAATTTAGTTTTAAATTTAATTTAATTAATTTTTATATTAATTTTTTTACCACGTCAGCACCAAAACGACGTCGTTCTTGTATTGTCTAGCCACGTCGCGTGCAAAATGATGTCGTTTTGCACTTCCTTCGCCTAAAATCGCCAACGTCGGCATTTTGGCCAGATTTTGGCCGAAGTGGCACTTAAGTGATCCATTTTGCTTCGATTTTGACACTTAAGTATCACTTCCTCCGTGCCAAGTTTTGGCACTTGGAGTGTACTTCTGCCTAGATATAGAACAATGCGATTATTTTCACAAGCTACCTTATTTTCATAGCGGTCACATCCTTTTGGGTTGCCTTTCAATCGAAAGCGATAGCGTATGTCACGAACCTCACGGCAAGATGAAGTGGCAGACAAGTGATTCTTCTATGTAGCGCAACTCGTCCCAAGTAGCAGCAGAACATACAATATAAAAAGCAAAACACTGAACATGCTTATGGAGCTCAGAGACTTAATCGTCTCTCTATTGTTTGATCAGATGCAATGAAATTTTTTGCTAATTGGTATTTTTTGCTAATTGGTAATGCGATGGAGGCCCAGTAATATGAATGAAAAGAGCCTGGAGTCCTCGGTCATTCAAATGTCTAAGTCAACCAATAAAGCAAAGTCTAGTGAAGAAAAAGTGGATGTCGCGTGGAAATTGCAGTCCTTGCGGTCAAGCTGTCAAAACACGATGGTGGAATTATTTATGCATTGCTTTCACGTTGATTAAAAAAAAAAAAAACTTCTCTGCAGTTTTTAGATTGAATCAAAATCCTTTCGAGTGAGGCACTGACATTCTATTTTCTTTTCAAGGCTAATATTCCATAAGTGTCCCTTTGTTAAATTGTGAAGATGAAAAGGAAAAAGATGTTGTATTTCATCATCTAAGCTTTTTATTTCTGACCAAAAAAAAAAGAAAATGGTAACAAAAATAGACTATGAACAAGAATATAACTTGTATAATGTCGCTTTTGGCAAAAGTAAAAGAAAAATAAGAAATAAGTGCTTCTTGGATGGTGTAACACGTTATGAAAGAAAGAAAGCAATACGATAATTTCTAGTGGTGGACCAATGCGCCCTAACCAGAACCTCACTAACTTTGTCGTCAAGCAAACACTATAGATGCAAATTTCCAAGTCCACCATCAACACAAAGTCTAGCGAAGAAAAAGTGGGTCTCATGTGGAAATTGCAGCCCTTGCGGTCTAGGTGACAAAAACACGGTGTTGGAATTATTTATGGCGTGGCTTTCACGTTGATTAGAAAAGAAACTTCACTGCAGTTTTCAGATTTAACTTTTCTTGGCAAATTGACTCTTTAGGAATCAATTTTAGTTCAGTAAAAAAAGAATCGATTGGAATGTTATGTACTCTAAATTGAATCAAAATCCTTTCAAGTGAGGCATTGGCATTCAATTTTATTTTCAAGGCCAATATTCCACGAGTGTCGGTTCGATAAATTGTGAAGACGAAATGGAAAAAAAAATGTTGAATTTCACTGTATAAGCTTTTTCATTATTGACAAAAAAAAAAAAGAATTGGTAACAAAGATAGACTATTAAAGGGAATATTAGCTTGTATAACAAAAATAAAAGGAAAAACAAGAGTTAGTGCTTCTTGGATGGTGTAACAGATTAGGAAAGAAAGAAAGCAATTCGATAATTTCCAGCGATGGGACCGACGCGCATTGACTAGAATCTCACTAACTTTGTCGTTGCGCAAAGACTGTACATGCAATATTCAAGTTCACAGAAAAAATGAAAAAAAAAACGATGTTTATTTATTCACTATCAACTTCAATATTACAATCACTCTCCCGTACTTGTGTTAGATCTATGAACAATAATGTCATCTCTCTAGGAACTCCCTTGCTTGGTTTTATTTAAAATGGAACTGAAATGATAGCTGGGCGTCGTTTTCCCTAGTCCATGAGCATGCCCGGTCTGAACGAGCCGTCCTTTTGTCGAGTTTGGGCGTCACTTGCTATTCTTTTTTGAGTTTGGACACGAGCTAGAGTCTAGAATGGAGGACCATTCTCACGTGGAATTTCACGACCGCTAAAGAGATTAAGGGTGCATTTGTTTCATGGAAAACTCAACGATTGAGAAAAATATTTTCTTGAAAAGTACTTTCCAAGAATACAATTAGTTTTCTTTTGTTTGGTATATATTATTGAAAACATTCTTTCCTATTTGGACCTCATTGGAAAATGCTTTCTCTTAGATAAAATAATCAAATTTTTAAATAAACATTTATTTTTACTTTTTTTTTCCTTTTTTTCCTTCTCTCCCAGCCACCTCTCCACCTAACCCATCGCCCCTTCCTCCAATCCACTGCCATCACTGCCATCTTCGACGACCTCACCTCCCTCTGCAGCAATTTCATCCACCGAAGCTCGGCCGAGCTCCAAGTACAGGCACAAGCCAGCAAGCCTTGACCATGCCCGAGGCGCAGGCGCACACATGGTAAACAAGGACGACCCTAGGCTCGCACTGGAAGAAGGCACATGCGCAACGGACAGAGAAGCAGCAGAGCTCCCTAATGAGGCAAACAATGGCGAAGGGGAACTTGACACGAACGGTGACGGACTAGAGCTCACGGCAGGCTGAGCCATTCAAAGGGCAACGATCCTCCGAATGCTACTGGCGACAGTGTACCGAAGAGCATTGGCGCCGAAGTCGCCGATGTGGAGCCGAATCCATTGGAGAATGAAGGTGCAGAAGATGCCGGCAAAGAGGAAGAGGAGGGAGCGAAGCCAACAGGAGCGTAGGAGGGGCTAGGGTTGGAGGAGGCGGCGATAGTGACGAAAGGGAGGGGGCGAAGGAGAAGGAGAGAGGGGAGGAGGAGTTAAGGTTTACGTTCATAGGCAAAGAAAGAAAAGAGAAAACAAGAAAAAGAAAAGAAAAGATATAATAATAACAAATTAAAAAAATTTAATTAGAAATTTTTCTAATAATAAATTTTCATTAAGCAAAGACCTTAAAACATTTTGGAAAACATTTTCCGCTTCTTTAAAATGAGAAATCGTTTTCCTGAATTTAAGCTTTGGAAGGAAAACAATTTTTGTTGACTAGGAAAACAATTTTCCGTTGACTCATTTTCTTAAATGAACTAAACGCTGGAAAATGAGGAAAATGTTTTCCCGGAAATTGCTTTTCGTAAAACAAACACACCCTAAGTTTGTTAATTTTTCCATTTTCTATTTTTTTAGCATCATTTTTTATGCTGCTTTATTTTGATAATAATAAAACTTAAAAATTTATACTTCTCTATCTGCGATCTCTGAATGAAACGAGTTCCCTATGAACATCGGTGTCCTGAAGAATGTTTGCTTAGTAGGAAAACTCATGTGTAGGAAACAACAGTGAGAAATATAATGCTTGTTCTTAAGAATGCAAGGCACCATCTCATGTCTTATCATTGAGTGAATGCATAAGTTCTTATTGCATTTAGGGATCGAGCTTTCGTAATACATAATATGCTCTAACATAACATCACATGTTCAATGTCCATTCATCATAAAGGCAAAATTTTCAGCCTACTCTGTCTTTACTCTTTGACATGTGCCGGTCATTCATCGGTTAGGCTTGGACCCATCCCATGACATGAGGACCAAGTCGGAGATAGCTTGAGCAAGTAGCTATCTTTGACGTGGGTGATCAAACAGAGGTCGACGGGTGGGGATGAGAGGTTTTGATGGAAATGAGAGAGATTCATTGCTCAAAATGCAAACATTGACATGAAGAAAAAATTACCTTGTTATACCGAGACGATTCACATAAAACAAAAATTGAATGGATGTCATACAACATCATCGTCATTTATAAAATATGGAGATAACGAGTCTACCAAAAAACATTAGCGCCATATGAAAAACATGTAAAAGTTTCACAGATTACATTTTGAATGATGATACATGTTGATAGTACTATTTATAATTTTTGCATCTCATTATAGGGAAACAATCACACAATACATGATTTCATAAACTCATGGTCATGGTAAAATTGGGAACCACTAGAAACTATTGGAGTCATTAACGAAGATGAGACCGTTTCAAGTTCTATCTCAGCGTCAACATCATCAACGGGTGCATCTCTCGGATACAAAAGTGGTTTTGGAGGTAGCTGTAGTTTATCCATATATCCTTCAAGCATATCTAGGACTTTCCTCATCGACGGCCGATCATTAGGGCTCAATTGTATACACCACAATGCAACGATTATCATCTTCCTTGTTGTTTCTCTTTCCTCTTCTATGACATCTACCCTTTCAAGTTCCTTTTCTTTGCTGAGTTGATCATAAACCCACAAAGGAAAGTAAACTTGACTCGAACGCTCTGCATGTGCATTTAGATTTCTCCTTCTACCAGCCATTTCCATTAATAGCATCCCAAAACTATAAACATCGACTTTGTAAGAAATGCCACCAATGTCTTTATAGAATAGCTCAGGAGCCATATAACCCAAGGTTCCTCTTGCTGCAGTCAGCGATACTATATTGCGATCGGTGGGATAAAGTCTTGCAAGTCCAAAGTCAGAAACTTTCG
Source organism: Eucalyptus cloeziana (assembly GCA_014182715.1). Classification (NCBI taxonomy): domain Eukaryota; kingdom Viridiplantae; phylum Streptophyta; class Magnoliopsida; order Myrtales; family Myrtaceae; genus Eucalyptus; species Eucalyptus cloeziana. The sequence continues at coordinate 35,383,668 of CM024634.1, read as the reverse complement.
GAGTGAAACTTTGGTCTAGGAGAATGTTGTGAGGCTTGATGTCAAAATGTAGAATTTGCATATCACATCCCCGATGTAGATACTCTATCCCTCTAGCTATGCCAAGAGAGATCTCATACATTTTCTTATAATCAAAAGGATCATCACCATCCTTATACGAAATGTGTTTATCCAAAGATCCATTCGGCATGAAATCATAGACAAGAGCTTGTTTGGAGTATTCGAAGCAAAAACCAACAAGTTGCACCACATTAACGTGGTGGATCCTTCCAATTGTGGCCACTTCACTTATAAAATCTTGGCCATTAGATTTTGATTTGTTCAAAATCTTAACTGCAACTGCATTGCCACTTCTAAGTATTCCTTTGTATACGGAACCATATCCCCCCTCACCTAACTTGCAATTGAAATTTTTTGTGATCCTCTTGATATCCGAGTAAGAGTACCTTATGGGCAAAAAGTTATTATGAGCTCGTAGGAATTCTTCGATGTTTGCATCGGTCGCTCGATGCCTTCTCATCCACTTCAAGATTAGAAATATCAACACACACGGAGCTCCGAGTATGAATTTTGCTGCTAGGAAGTGGACTGTGGAGAAATTTGGCCATCGATTAGCATAGTGTGATAATTTTTTTTTACACATACAATTTTTGTTTGTCAGAGTGCTGAATGAGAGCTTCATAGGTGTGAAGACAAAAGGACTTATCATACCCAAGACAAAGAAGAGATTCCATGCGGCAATTCCAGCAAAATCGCGCATGATATACGATGTAGAATCATCTGTAGATAGTAAGAGAATTCGTGAGAGATTACTAGATATGGTTAATTAGAATTAACGACCAATCAATAAAGAACTAGATCCATTATTTTAGCAGTTAAATAATAAAAGCAATTCACGTTAAGATATACCCCAAGTGAAGGATAACTTCATGCAGTCACTGCAAAGTGCAAAGACACACTTTTGTTAATTGAAATTTGCAAGTGGAGAAGTCTAGAATGAAAAAAAGAGTGAACGAGTTTCACTTTTCTAGATAACGCTTAGATCCAACTTTATTCTATTCACTCATGAAATCCATGTTACCGTTGCATGATCTTTTCTTTTGAAGAAACATGTTTTCGCTTTTATTCTCCTAAATGTACCAAATGTTCATAAGTTCCCCATAACAATAACATCGATTCAAGGGATACAAGCTATGACCAAATCAAACAATTTTCCCCAAAAAGGCCTAATTCCCTAAAAAACCCTCAAGTTCTAGTCCAATTTTGGCTTGAACCTTTTTATCTCAAAAGAAACCCTAAACTTTAGGTATAGCCCCAGATTTGCCTCGAATTTTGTTTTGTTTAAAAAATCACCAACTTTTACTATATTCCAAGATTTACCCCCATGGTCCGGTCCCAATTTGACATGACATTTCCACATCAATAACAACTCCACTTCAGTAAAGTGACATGGAAAATTATTTCCAAAATGAAACCATTCTAAGATATGAAAATTAGGGACAACTAACGGCAATTTTCGGTCAAAGGGCTAATGGGGTAGATTTGCAATTAGAGTAAAAATTGGTTTTTTTTCTTTTAGATAAAAAAAGTTAGAGATAGATTTAGCACCTGGCCTAAAGTTTAAGGGTTTTTATAGATAAAGAAAAGTTCGAGGCAAATTTGGACTAGATCTAAACTTTAGGGTTTTTTTAAGACAAAAAAAGTTCGGAGCAGAATTGCGACTAAACTTCAAGTTGCGGGTTTTTTTTAGTGAATAAGGCCCCCAAAAAAAAATAAAGAAAGAGTGTCAAGTCCAAAAAAACTCCACAGATGTAAAATAAAAGAGCAATGCATGCCAAACCTACTAAAAATCTTACCGAACTTTTTCACTAAATGGATGTGGCAATTTTTTATTGGGTATTAGAGAAAGTAATGACTCAATAAATCGAACCAACGTATTACAATATCCAATAGAAACATGCCACATTACTCAGTAAGTAAATTTTGATAAGATTCCTCAGTAGAGCTAACATTTGAGAAAAGGACGAGGATGAAGAAGAAGAAGAAAGAAAGTAAGGGAGTAAAGGAAGAAAAGCTTCAGAGAAAGTCAGCTTAGAGGAGTAATATGGTTCACACCACACCTTTGGATACATAATCACGCAAAGCTGGAAAATTACCGGCGAAGATGGCGGAGATGGCGAAGATGAAGCAGACGACGGAGACAACAAAGACGACGGTAGAGACGGTGACGGGGATGGCAGCGGAGGCGGAGACGGCAGCAGAGATGGCGGCGGAGGCAGAGACGACGGCAGAGACGGCGGTGGCGGCGCAAATGGCGAAGAGGGCGCAGACGGCGAAGAGGGCGCAGACAATGAAGATGGTGGAGACGATGGAGATGGTGAGAGACGACGGAGACGGCGAAGACCACCAAAACAGCGAAGACAGCGAAGACAACAAAGACGGCGAAGACGGCGAAGACGGCGAAGACGGCAAAAAAGGAGGTTCATGATAAGAGAGATTGAATCCTTCAACCACCATGTTGTGGAGGTCCTTATACGTTGGTCTCACACGATTATCAGAGTCCATTTCCCACGTCAGGTTATAATCTGAGATGCAAGTCATCATGGTTATGTTGCAAGAATCCTTGATGTCCCTTACTTGTAGAGCTTTCATAGAAGACCAATACACAGCGTATGAGTACCACTTCATTTGGGAAATATTAGGGGGCGTATCGGAAGGGTATGCTCCCTCAATACACGGTTCAGCATTGATATTCGAAGGAAAAGCAACGGGCTGTGAGCACTTCATGAAGACCACCATCGCAAAAGATGAAAGATCATTATAGTATGGATACTGATAACTCAAGCCGGAGCTCGTCAATGAGAAACGAGGGGGGGATGAGAGGGATGAGCAATTACTTTTTTGCAATCCATCGTCAACCACCGTGATATTACCAGTGAATGAAACTTCGAAATTATTGCGATAGTAAATCGACTTCACATAATATCGATTGGCATACAAATATAGAACGGTGCGATTATTTTCACAAGCTAGCTCATACTCAGAGTGACCGCAGCCTTTCGGGTCACCTTTCAATCGAAAAGGATAGTGTATGTCACGAACCTCACCGCAAGATGAAACGGCACACAAGTGATTCTTCTTCACACCATAACTCGTCCTCAGTAGTAGTAGAACAAGCATTATGAAAAGCAAAACACGGAACATGCTCGTGGAGCTCAGAGACTTAATTGTCTCTCTATCATTTGATCTGATGCAATGAAAGTTTTTGCTAATTGGTAATGCATTGGAGGCCTAGTTATATGAATGAAAAGCGTCAGAAGTCGTCGGTCAAACAAATGTCCAAGTCAACCAATAAAGGCAAGTCTAGTGAAGAAAAGAGGAAGTGGGTATCACGTGGAAATTGCAGTCCTTGCAGTCAAGGTGTCAAAACACGGTGTTGAAATTATTTATGCTTAGCTTTCACATTGATTAAAAAAGAAACTTCTCTAGTTTTCAAATTGAATCAAAATCCTTTCGAGTGAGGCATTGATGTTATATTTTCTTTTCAAGATTAATATTCCATAAGTGTTGCTTCGCTAAATTATGAAGACAAAAAGGGAAAACATGTCGTATTTCATCGTCTAGGCTTTTTTATATTTGACAAAAAACAGAAATTGGTAACAAAAATAGACTATTAAAAAGAATATGAATTTGTATAATGTCATTAGCACTAAAGTTGGACCTCGCCATTGAGTGACGAGGGAGGGATGAGCAATTACTTTTTTACAATCCATCGTCAACCACCGTAATTACACCGAAAAAATCATATAAATCATCTAAAGTAGAATGCTAAATCGACTTCACATGGTATCGATCGGCATATAGATATAAAAAAGTATGATTATTTTCACAAACTAGCTCATACTTAAAGTGGCCGCAGCCTTTTGGGTCTCCTTTCAATCGAAATGGATAGTATATATCACGGATCTTGCCGCAAGATGAAGCGGTGCACAAGTTATTCTTCTTCGCACCACAACTCGTCCCCAGTAGCAGCAGAACATGCAATATGAAAAGCAAAACACGGAACATGCTCATGGAGCTCAAAGACTTAATCGTCTCTATCATTTGATGTGATGCAATGGAAGTTTTTGCTAATTAATAATGCGATGGAGGCCCAGTTACATTAATGAAAAGAGTCGGGAGTCGTCGGTGATACAAATTTCCAAGTCAACTAATAAAACAAAGTCTAGCGAAGCAAAAAAGGGTCTTACGTAGAAATTGCAGCGCTTGCATTGATGGTGACAAAATGCAGAGTTGGAATTAGTTATGCATAGCTTTCATATTGACTTTTCTTAGTACCATAAAAAAAGAATCGATTTTAAACCAAAAGAAAAAAAGAAAAAGAGGAATCGATTTGTATGTTATGTACTCTAGAATGAACAAAATCCATTTGAGTGAGGCATTTGGCATTCTATTTTCTTTTCAAGGCTAATATTCCATAAGTGTCCCTTCGTTAAATTGTGAAGACGAAAAAGAAAAAGATGTCGCATTTCATCATCTAAGCTTTTTATTTTTGACAAAAAACAGAAATTGGTAACAAGAATAGACTATGAACAAGAATATTAACTTGTATAATGTCACTTTTGGCAAAAGTAAAAGGAAAAAAGAAATAAGTGCTTTTGGATGGTGTAACACATTATGAAAGAAAGAAAGTAATATGGCAATTTCTAGTGGTGGACCAACGCTCCTTGACCAAAACCTCACTAACTTCGTCGTCACGCAAAGACTACAGATGCAAATTTCCAGGTCAACCATCAACACAAAGTCTAGTGAAGAAAAAGTGGGCCCTTGCAGTCAAGACAACAAAAACACGATGTTGGAATTATTTATGGTGTGGTTTTCACGTTGATTAGAGAAGAAACTTCTCTGCAGTTTTCGATTTAACTTTTCTTGGCAAATTGACTCTTTAGGAATCAATTTTACTTTAGTAAAAAAGAATCGATTGGAATGTTATGTACTCTAAATTGAATCAAAATCCTTTCAAGTGAGGCATTGGCATTCAATTTTATTTTCAAGGCCAATATTCCACGAGTGTCGGTTCGATAAATTGTGAAGATAAAATGGAAAAAAAAAATGTTGAATTTCACTGTATAAGCTTTTTCATTATTGACATAAAAAAAAAAAAACAGAATTGGTAACAAAGATAGACTATTAAAGGAAATATTAGCTTGTATAACAAAAATAAAAGGAAAAACAAGAGTTAGTGCTTCTTGGATGGTGTAACAGATTAGGAAAGAAAGAAAGCAATTCGATAATTTCTAGCAATGGGACTGACACGCATTGACTAGAATCTCACTAACTTCGTCGTTGCGCAAAGACTATACATGCAATATTCAAGTTCACAATTTAAAAAAAAAAAAACAATGTTTACTTATTCACTATCAACTTCAATATTACAATCACTCTCCCGTAATTGTATTAGATATATCAACAAAAATGACGCACGAACCCCTGGAGTGCCAAAAGTTTGCACAAAGGGACACTTAAGTGTCAAAAGTTATGAAACTGACACTTAAGTGCCAAAATCAGAGCAAAATGGATCACTCGAGTGCCACTGGCGAGAAAATCCTGCCAAATTGCATACGTGGCATTTTCCGACGACTTCTTTTACTGAGGTGGCAAACGTTTAGAAAAAAAAAAAACACACGTGGACGATATAAACAATGTCGTCCATCCACACTAACTAAGCTAACCTAAACGGCGTCATTTTTCCTTGGTGTTAAACGATGTCGTTTAGGTTATTTTGGCTTAAGCAAACCTAGTCGTCGTCGTTCCTCCTCGTTCACTCGCGTTCACACTAGATCTCAAGCCCTTCTCTCCATCGTTGTTCACGCCCAGAGGTGGTCATTGGTTGTTGTCATCAGTCGCCGTTGTTGATCATCGTCGCCATTCACCATCATTGGTCGTCCTCGCCGCTCACCATCGTTGCTCCTCCAGGTTCGGCCCCTTCTCCCCCTCCCCTATGATGAAATTAGGGCTCGATTCTTTTATTAGGGCTCCGATGGAAAATTTGGGGCTCGACGGGGAAATGTGCTGATCGGACCTTCGAGCGATGAGGTGGGTGTGTTGTGCTCGAGTTGTGCGTGTTGGCTTGCGTAAATTCTGTTGAAATGCGTGCGCTCTGTTTCACTACTCCCTTGTGTGGAGATGCTCGTCTCGATCGATGATTTCTGCAGTCGATGCTCGCGTCCCTTGTACGCGAATTTGCTATGAAAACCGTGTGCACATGTTTAACAGCATGTGTGTTGAGTGATCGGTAGCTTTTAGTGGAGAATCAAGGATAAAGCTTGACTCTTTCTAGTTCTGGTCTCCCTTCTATAGTTTTAGTCAATCTTATATCGGGTGCCCACAAAAAAATTCTTCGGTTTTTAAGCTTTTATGTACCTTCTGGCAATAGGGTCTTTGCGTCAGGGCTTGTATTTTGTGGAATTGGTTCCCTTTAATCACATGGCGCGGCCTTCTTCGGTTCTCGGATGTGGTCTTGATCTTGCTAATAGCGTGAAGTTTCCAAAGAAGCATTGCTATTGTAGGCATGAAACCGCAGTATAGTTAGATTGAAAGAGAAGACTGTGACACAACTTTCTCGTTATATTTTTACATCAAGCTTTCCTTAATTTTATGTATGTGTTTTCACAGGAAAAATAGATTTGATTAAGTTGATGTACATTCTCACATCACAGGTTTAGTTCAACAAAAGATAGTAGACAAAATTGCTTTACTGTATGTATATCCTAATTAAATGTTAATTTCTGCAGAGTTACTAGGTAAAATGGCTTATTTTTAGGGGTTAGATGTGAAATGTGATATCATAGTTTGCTATGGTGGGGATTTTGTGATTGGGGAGGATGAGTGGGAGTATGAGGGTGGAAATGAGGGCACCATCATTGTTGAGATAAAGAATGCATTTTATATAGGATTTGTTAGGGATATAGTGACTTATTTGTCTTGTAAAGTTCAAAAGTCGATATATTGTATTTCTGAGAAAGGCTTAAGAGATGGTTTGAGAAGTTTAGAAGATGATAATGATTTTAGGGATGTTCTATACCATTATCTTCATGGTGAAGAGGTAAAAATATATGTTGAGTACAACAGTGAAAGTGAGGATGAAGATGATGATGGTATTCAATGTAGTACTGACGTTAGGGTCAAAAGAGGGCAGGATAGACATGATGGAGAGGAGAGGAGCGCAGATGCAGTTCACCAAAGTGAAGATGACATAGGTGATGTCACAATCACTGGATTAGATTGGGAAGTAGCTGAATCAAGTGATGATGATGATGAAGGGTTGCTATCTAGATGGCCTGATGTTATATTTATGATGTCCTTTGTCTTTTTCTCATATTCAAAGCAGGCAAGTTAGAGCTCAGCTGCCAGTAGAGGGCCCAACTGAAGAGCCATCACAAGATCCATCACCAAGGTCACCACAAAGGCCATTAGAAGGGTCATCACAAGGGCCACCACAAAAGCCCACAGAATGTGTCATCGAAGTTGAATGGCTAAATAGAAAAATAACTAGAAGAAAACCAAATCAAGAGCCACCTATAAGAAGGCCATCTAGAAGACGCCTAGCTGAAGAATTGGCTGAAGAAGCCCCTGTTGTAGCTGAATAGCCACAACAAGAGCCCAAGAAATCACATGCAATAAGAAAGGCCAACCAATTACAAGTACCTGAAAGTGACGTTTCCCTTCGAACAAGAGGGGCTCTTGGGAAGAGACTAAAACAATATGGTTATGACCTTTCTACAGATAAGCGTTATGGAACAGTTATTCTTAATGTAAGTTTTATAGGTTGCATTTAATTTAATTTATGGTGCAAACTTTTGTTGATGATTAAGTTTTCTTTTTGAAGCTTGGGAGAAGTTCATAGGTTCTTATCTCTCAAGACCCAACTCAAGAATCAACGATTGCGTCAACAAAGAAGAAGACATTAGCTATGCCAACAAGAAAGAAAAGTAAGAAGAACCTAGTTGCAAGTCCATCTGAATGAGTTTAGCCTACGACAGTTGCAACTTCTTCTGAATCAGTTCAGCCTAGGACAATTGCAGCTCCATTAGAATCAATGCATCCCGAGACAGTTGAAGAAGAAGTCTCACGTCAAGTGAAAGGTCCATCAAAAGGAGCACGAACAGGAGGCATTGTGCATATTGATTGATGAAATGGGATGGGATATAGTTTGCGGGGCTGAGGAGTCAATTGTTTTACTGTGAATTTTTTTATTTATTTAATAGTTTGTCATTGAGTTTGTGAGACTTAATTTCAATATCAATGGAATAATCTCGTTGCTTGTCATTTTTGCCTTTTTCATTTTTTTGATTTTGTTTTTACTTTTACTTACTGGTTCTTGTGGTGGATCTGTGGTGGTGACTGGGGTGCTCGTGTGGTTGGTGGTGGCGGCTAGTGAAGCCTAGTGGTGGTGGGTCCATTGTGGGGGTTGGATTGGGGCCTCTTACTGCAACTAGTATTGGTGCAATAGTGCAATGTGCATAGCCTAGCTTGCACAAGCCCCTTTTGCAACAGACCCACCACCAATAGTGGCTGCTAATGATGGGTCTATGGTGGTGGTTACGTGCTGGTGTGGTAGTTGGGATGCTGGTGTTGCTAGTGGTGGCGGCCAGTGGTGACTGCTAATGCCTACTGATGGTGGGTCTATTATAGGGGTTAGGTTGGGGGTATGTGCTACATCTGATGCAAGATGTAAGTGTGCAATACGCACATCTTGCAAGTGCTGGTGTAAGCTAGTGTAAGGCACCTTGCACTAGCAACTTCTGTAGCAGCATACCACTAGCATAATGGTGGCTAGTGGTGGCTCAAGTGGATGCCTAGGATGCTTGGTGTGGTTGGTGGTGGTGGTCGGAAGCCGATGGTGGCCAGTGGTGGGCGGTGGCAGTGGTTGGTAGTAGCTAATGACTGGTGCAATTTATAAAGGAAACGTACAAAAAAAATTGGCACTTAATTGATTACATTCTAAAAAACCTGGCACTTAAGTGTTCATTTATAATCACAAGTGACACTTAAGTGATCACTTTTAATAATAACTTGACACTTAAATGACTTTTTTTTTATCATGACTGGCACTTAAATGATCACTAGATACAACTTATAGCACTCGAGTAATTACTCGTGTTTGTCCTATGTATATGGTGGTTTGTAGCAGATCAGAGAAGCTGCTAGTTTATATATACGGTTCAACTTATGGCAACTCCATTCAATTCAATGTTTGATCCAGGTTTACATTCAGTTCAAGTAAAGAAGTCACCACAACACATCGACCCAATATACATTCTATCATCACCAATTTATATTCAAGAATAAGCAAAAACATAGTACAAACAGTATCTCATTCATTCATTCCCTTTCCTTGACCTCCCCACAAGCACAAGAAGTAACACATAATACATATGATAGCCCAAAAAAAAAAAAAAAAAAAAAACCACAACGATCTTGTAGACAACACAAAATTTCTTCTCATCTTCCAAAAAAATAAGTTACATTTCATTCAAAACAAGTACATTTCTCCACTCATTTCCAACTATGGCAGTTGGAGAAACTTTTTCTCATCTTCCAATACTTTACATTTCATCATAAAGTAGGATAGACAAACAAACAGCAACACAATAAATGCTTGGTAACACTTCCATTCAATTTTTATCCTTGAAACTTCATTCTTCAATTGGTTAGTAGAAGATGCTTGAGCTTACATTGAGTCAACATCGTCCAAGTCGTCCACAAGCGTAGATGAAAATTGATGACATCCATCAAGTAGGTCCAATATCACTTCTGTGGCTTGGTGAGAGAATTTCGCATCGACTCATTTGAAATATTTGCACTTCGACCCTTCTTTGTATCGGGCACATCCATAGAATCTTCTCCTGGGATTCATTCAAGTCCACAATGTTCTTCTTGGACTTGGTAACCCACAAAAACAGAAACGCTCGCCTTCTCATTCGCTTCGGCGAGAGAAATTTGAGTAGTTGTTGAAAGTCTTGCTCTCCATTTCCAATATTCGACTGTAGAATTTGGGGCAAATCGAATTAAGGTTCGGGATTAGAGCTCCAGCACTTCAATTGCATTTTGCTTGATTTAGGGTTTTAGATTTAAGACAATTGGGGAGACGACGTTGTTTTGGCTGATTTAAGGGCTCTATTTTGGCCAACTATAGAAACAACGTCGTTTTGGGTGAATCAGAGCTGAGCCAACTATCTGGCGAGCCATGTAGGCGAGAAATATTAATATTTAATTGCCACATATGATTTTCGGTTGGCTTCGCCGGAGGTGGCACTCAAGTGTCCCACTTTTCTTAAAATGTGGCACTTAAGTGTCACTTTCGTAACTTTTAAGTGTTCATTTGTGCCAACTTTTAGCACTTGAAGCGATTTGTTGCCCATGTACAAAAATCTACAACCAAAAGACTTCAAAAGACTGGCTCTCAAAAGAAGCTGTCCTATCTGACCTACACCTCAAATCCCCTTAGCTCTAGGGGTGAGTGGTTCCAGGTTCCGGTTCGATTCGGTTTGGAACCTGGAACCTACCCAGTACGGGTTCCTCATTTTTGGAACTGAAACCTACCCTGTCATAGGTTCCGGGGTCGGTTCCGGGTTCCAACAGGTTCTTTCTTTTTCTTTTTTTTTTTCTTTTTTTTTCATTTTCAAATTTGAACTATAACGTATGCACCTATTCTACGACAACTTCCCACATCTTAGTAAACATACCAATGCCAACTGCCAATAATTTGGACATACATAATCATAAAAAGTTTCCAAAGAGGAAAGGTAGCTGAAAGAGGCACATCTTGAGTTCAAGGTCCATTACAAGCATAATGCAAATGCATAAAAATCAATAGAGGCACAACTCACGATTGAAAGGATACTAACACAAAATAGCGCCCAAGCCATCAACAAAGGTTTTGAAGTTCAGTTCACTGACAGTTGCAAAAGATACGAATGAAGATTGTCTTCTTCTTTTGGAGCCTTAACCGGTTCCGAAACCGGTTCCGATTCCAAACCGGTTCCGGTTCCGGTTCCCAGAAAAAAGGAACCGGGAACCGGAACCAGTCCCCTTGAAACCGGGAACCAAACCAGACCCTCCTCCGGTTCGGTTCTGAACCACCCCTACTTAGCTCGACTCCAAATCCTCCACTCTTCGGTCCTGAAAAGATTTAAGCCCACGACGGGGTGAGATATAAATCTCTTCGAGGTCACACTCTAAACCCCGATTAGGAAGAAAATATGCCTAAAGGCAGTTTATACACACAAAACATAGGACTTACCTCACCTCAGTTCCCTCTTGCATGTCAGTACAATTCACATCATAGATGCATATAATAAATGCACACATCAATTGGAACGTCTCACACAATCTCAATCAAACACGCGTTCCAATTTTAATTACAACCCAAAGGGCATGGCCTGCTCGATGCTTAACGGTCTTTTAGCATAGCCATGCGTCATATTTTAATCATGGCCCAATGAGCACGGCCTACTCGATGTTCGGCGGTTAATCACGGCCCAATGGGCACAACCTACTCGAAGTTCAATGGTCTCTGGCGTAGCCAGGCATCATCTCCAAAATTTCATAATTTTGGAATAAATGCTTAAAATTCACAATTACCACTCAATTGCACTCAATTGCATAACTTATCAACTAATTGCACAATTAAGAAATCAATATCACATATCCCTCATCAATGGCCATCCTTTGCCATGACCATAAACTATTACCATAGCACAGCTATTCACATCTCATCACGCACAAATCCCAAACATATCACAGGTCAACCACATCACCAAATATGCAATTTCTAGCAAGCAAAGCATCCAGAACAATCACGAACTACTATTGGTCCTAACCGGCAGAAACGGTCCACTTGCCCGTCTCCGAGTTTAAATCCAGAAATCTAATCAACCGAGTTTAGAAAATTCCCAAATTTGAATATGCTATAAAGGATACACAAATGAACATTTTTCATGAGACACCTTAACCTAGATATTTCTAGATTCGGCCTAGTAAATCACTCAATCCAGTACAAAAACTGGGTCCGTTTCCAGAAAATCTGTTTTCCGAAATCAGTTTGGTTTGAAACCCAAAACTTATCCATTTGATCTAAAATTTGACTATGTTAAACTAGAAGATATGAAAAACAACTTTTGTGAAGAAATCATTTGGAATTCAAACCATAAGAGTTGATAAAAACCCCTAGAATCTCAAAAGGTCACAAATTCCAGCACAATCCGAGATTCTATTTGCAAATGACGGAGCTGAAATCTCATACTTTAAAATCTCTAAAACTCGTGAGCAAAATATATGTTATAGCTGAAGATTTCTAAAATATTTCTCAAGAAGGAATCAACCTCAAATTCGTAACTCATTTCAATCTACAAAAATGGCAAACGGCGAGGGTCCAGAGATCAGAAATGCAGAAAGTCCACTGATTTGGACTAATCCATCCTCAATGGTGTTAATCTCACTAATTAGATTAACAATAATCCATTCTAAGGCTAATCTAACCATTCTAGATTATCACTAATCCATACTTAAGCTAATCTAAACAACCCTTAAGCATAATTAACCTCCTAAGTAAGGTTTAGGGAGTAAACTCACCGGTTTAGCGATTCGATGAGTCCACGGCAACGGCAACGCGGAGGCTACGCACGGGGACCTCAACCATGACAATCCAAGGTGGTCCCAAGGCTAAAACAGCAGCCACAAACTCGGACTCCCTCTGCAACTCTGAAAAATTAGACTGCCGGAGGAGAAACGGAGTTGAACGGGCTGATCGGAGCTCCAGCGAGGGGTTGGTCGGCAACCAACGGCACCTGGGGATCAAGGGGGACCTGCTGGTGGTTGGGATGGGTGGAAGCTGGGTTGAAATTGTCGCAATCTAAAATATTGGGTGCACCACATAAAATTAGGTTAATGGACTACTAAGTCTTTAAATTTAACTCGGGCTCTCCCAAGCTCATACCAATTCGCGACTTAAGGTTCAAATATTTAGCATGCAAAAGATTATTAGCTAGGAGTCACCACTAATCAGTTTACGGTAGGTCGATTAGACACTTAAGTAAAATAATTGGAGAATTATTTTACTCCTACGAACCAGAGACTAAGGGTACGGGGACTTGGTTACACTAGACTTCTTTAATGCCCTTTCGGTATCATTTCTTTTTATTTTCAAAAAAATATTTTTGCAGACAGCTAAGATTTATTTTAACCTAAATTACTATCATGTAAATATGGTGATTACACAGATGCTCAACAATTATTAAACATTGAATAAAATAAATTGCACCTAGGGAAATCAACACACTAAAGCAAGTAATCATTTTTTGGGTTTTCTTTTATTTTGAAATTAGAACTTTACCATAAAATATGCACTTTAACTACATGACCTAATTTTACTAACAAGCAAATTCTAATTAAATGAACCTAACATGCAAACTAATTGACATGCACCTAATATTTTATATTTTTATTGAAATTCGGAATTAATAAAAACCCTAATTAAACTATCTAAGAATGAATAATTTTCTAATTTATTCCAGGGATTAATTTGACTTAAACCCTATCCTATCTTAGAAAACTATTTTAAAAAAATGACATTACTAAAATGTGCAAACATTATTTAAGAGTCTATCTATATATAAAAAAAAAATCATAATCTATTCCAAAAAAATCACCTAAAAGTGCAACCCTAAAAATGCAATCCTAATTTACTAGATAAATCAATTAAACTCAAAACTTCAAGCCACTGTCGATTCAATCTAAAGTAATGAATGAACTCATCTATATGCTATGAAAAATGCTCATAAAAACTATACACAATGAAATTTAACTCTAATAGTTTTGTCCAAGGATCAAAAAATTAATCCCTAATTTTTATGCAATAAACAATTAACTAGGTCACTAAAATTTAGGTGTCAATAATTGATAGATTGAATATTCCTAACTTGAACAAGGCACGATTCAACATCATAACCATTGGTTTAATCACGTTAGACATGTGACCGACGATGTGATTAGCCAAATTAATGTTTGGTTCTTCAAAAAACCTTCTCAGGGTGGCCACCATATGAGGGTTTAGTGCAACTTCTTTCAACTTCTTTTTAGTGACACGTTGGAGAAGATAAGGCTTCCTTCTGCCGTACAGTTAATGGTTGAGGATTCAGGGTATGTGGCAACTTTATTCCCAATTCAGGGCACTGGGTTGTTTTTACTAGGAGCACTGTCACTGTTTGGCTCTTGTTGGTTTCTAGTTCTTGCCCGGGCAACTTTCTCTTATCAACAAACTAGTTGTACAGGTGCATCAAAAAAATATTCCACCCAAAAGTGTCAAAAGCACCTTTCAAAATGTGGATTGATATAGAAATCAACAAGGATGTAAAAGGTGCCTATTGATTCTTAGATAGGAAACAACGATTGACGAGAAGATTAAAGGTACGAAGACCAAAAGCAAACGTTGTCAGTCATGTAAAAGGATACAAAATGTAAAGATAACAAGAAGATAAAATTCAACAATTGGTGTTTAGAAATTGATTGGCAGTCTCTTACTCGATTTACAATCAAATTTTATCAAATTTTATAGCTACCAGTGACAATTAATAACAGTTACAAAGAAAGTAAATAACATTATGCATGGCCCCTAGAATTCAGCAACATGTATTTATAAACAATTATTAAAAAAAAAAAAAAAACCCACAACTTGACTATCATGGTCTCATCACTCGCCCTATGTCAACAATTTCTGCCGTGATGCACGATTATCTTCTCATTCATAGCTACCGAGGTTTCGAGAAGAGCAGCTTTAATGTAAACGCACGCAGCAAAGACCAAAAATTAACGGAAGAAAAGAACACGAGAATCTGTCAACGACAGCTTAGTATAGGACAGAAAATGAAAGGAGGACGAAGAAACCAGCCCAGCCGAGACGCAACAAAAGACGCAGACGAGAAGGGGGTAGTTGAGAGATAATGTAGAGAGAGACAGATTGAAGGGCTGAAGAGATTTTGCGTCACGAGAATTATCCTGTCTGAACTGATGGTTTTCAACTTCTGACCTCGGATGCAAATTGGAACGTAGCGAGCTTGCGACTATTTCTCCGCGCATCTCCAGATTCCACACGTGCATTCCGAGACAAAACCTCTCGTTCTTTCAGATGGGGACGACCCCGCGCGTTCCCCCCTCTGCTGTCTCCGAGAGTGACGTCTTGTCACGTTCGAATCCGCCACCTCGCGAGCTGAGGATGCCGACAATTATAAGCTGAGAGTCTTGCCATCAAGCGTCAAATCGGGCGCTTAAGGTGAGCATTCATTCGCTCATTTACGGACAACAGTTTGATCCAACATTTGCCGGCACTCGTCGGGCCCCAAAACGGAATCTTCCTGGGCTCGGCTTGCTCTAAATGCTTTTCACTTCGAGACTTAAAATTTCTACATTGCGTTCGGTCTCTTGTCCATTATGGTCATCACCTTATGTTGTCATTTTATAAGGAGGCTCGCCATTCACTAGTTGCTTGTATTCATCAAATGTCACACCTTGACTCTAACAAGATTAAGGAAATAACGCGGCTTCAAATACAAATCAACAGCAACATGTTATCAATATATATATATATATATATATATATATATATATATATAATATGATATAATATAAAATAAGTCAACAAGTTGATTACAATATCAGGATTTTTATAATTTGCAAAAAGAATATGTACCAAAAGATCCTACTACCAAAAATTCTATACTGACAACGCTCTCGTTTTACTTGTGGCAAGCAAGAGAACCTAGAAACATCTAAGATGAACAATGGGAGCGACCACATTTTAATGAATAATACAAATCTCTTTTAAACAGATAGAACATCTATTATGCTTATATATAAACAATACCATAACTCGATATCCCAAATCTTAATACACACACAATATAAAAAATGAGTCATATCATTTTAGTAGAGGTTTATACTTATTTGATCAATCAACAATATAAAAAAAGGCATCAATGATAAATTTCATTGATCAATCTCTATCAAATCGCATATTAATGGTTCATTTCATTGATCGATCTAATAATCAACATCTATTCATCATTATGCTTATTCCCGTGACAACGACTATCAAGATTCTTGTTAGCTAGGTCTTCACTAATATTGATGGTGTCTTGGCTCACAAGGATATTATGAAAATAGTATGCATATCAACAAACCCCTCAATAGATTCAAAGTATAGCGAGAATGAGCATCAAACGAAAACTCATCTCAGTAACTCACAAATCAAATTCATGATCTATTTCATCAAATTGATTTTACAAACCAAATCATATAACCTCTAACGATTCAATTTATCAAATAGAATGCATTTTATTAAGTATTTCACAAATCAATACTTATAACCCTTGGCAATTCCTTTCATAATGCATTTAATCACGACATTCACAAATTATCATTACAAATTATTTCAAATAATGTTTTCCAACGCCTTTTCAACTTACTAAGAAGGTAATAAAAGCTCAATCTAACTTATGAAATAAATATGCTCTTTCGTAACTCATGCTATACCAAACTTTATCACTTTCCAATATGAGATTGCAAATTCAAGAAAGAGATAAGTACCCTTATCGATAAAGTTTATACCAAACCATGAATGTCATCTCGACCCGATGAACTCGAAATCCTATCAATTAAATAATAACCGACATCAACACTCGACTAGGTGATGCTATTTCAATGTCAAAATGTTCATCATGGGTTGACAAAGAATCTTAGGAAAAGCTACTCACACAATAAATAGTCACTCGCACGACGAATGACCACTCACGTTACGAACCATGTCACGTAGTGTCTTTGTCTATCGAACTTTGGTTCATATGAGTTTACTGTTAACAAAAACATTTTTGAAGTACTTAAAAGACTCTTAATTTGCCGGCCCAAAATCTAGTCAACAACAGATGAAACTCAGCACAAAATGCTGCTAGTTGAGTTACTGTATAGCATGACCGATTTCGAAAAAATCAGTATCCCTCAAACAGGAGGTACAGATTGCAATATGTAAAATCCTCATTATTACCATTGAACAACTCAAATCTCGACCGGACTGTCACTGACGCAGCCAACACAGCTAGGGCAATAGGTTTGATTCCTAGAACAAAAACTAACTGGCGAAAGGAAAAACAAGGAACACTCACCAATCACAAAAAACGAGGAACACTCAACATCACATGCAAAAGACGTATTACGGCATCAATCAACGTTTTCCGACAAACCACCACCATTTCTCTCCCTTATTTCTCTCGAGACTCTTTACCCACTGCCTATGGCTCATTCAAAAAGAGCATAGTTGCTTCTTACAGACACACCTAAAGATACAACACAGAACTATCAATCTCCTAATGTTTCTCCCCTTCTACTTCGCCCCGCATTATTGTACAATTGAACAATCTAGTCACAAATCCCCCCTCCTGATTGCTAAAACACCCCAGAAGGGGAACCAGAGAATGCTTCACGAGGAACCCGATTTCGCTTCAGTGGGTCTCTGCAGCATTCGAGTGCGACCAGTATTCCTTAACTAGCTGCCCGAACAGCGAGTCCTCTCTTTTTACCAGCTTCATTGGCTCATCGTACTCCACTAGCTTACCTGCGATACAAGAAACGACATCAATGAAGATGTGGAGATTTGAAATTTTGATCCGTAATATTGTAGCGGGGTACTTGTTTTCCAGTGATCAATCTAAGTGAAGACTGAGCTTAGGAGTGGAACTCACCGTCACGAATGGCAAGGACCTTTGTGCAGTCCATTACCGTCGGTATTCTGTGAGCCACAGTGATCACAGTGCAATCAGCAAATTCAGCACGAATTGTTCTCTGTAAAATCAAGTCGGTTGCATTGTCTATCGATGCAGTTGCTTCATCGAGCACCAGTATCCGGCTTCTCCTCAGAAGTGCGCGGCCCAAGCAGAACAATTGCCGTTGCCCCATGCTCCAATTCGACCCATCTTCCACAACTGAAAAATGAAGTGTGGCCGCCGTAAGTTTTCACTTAAAACACTATCAAGAAGCAAGTTCATGGCTTCAACATAGATCCTTACCCATGGAGTCGAGTCCCTCTTGTTTCTCCTGAACCGCCTCTTGGAGCTGGCACTTCCCAAGAACCTGTTTATGTGCATTACCTCAAGTTGCAAACATCAAGAGTTTCTAACACATATATTCCAGGACGAAGAGAAACAGGGTTTACCTCCCAAATTTCTTGGTCAGTGTGTTGAGACAAGGGGTCCAAGTTATATCTCACTGTCCCATTGAAAAGAGTGGGCTCTTGAGGTATAATCCCGAATCGTGACCTGAGATCGTGAAGCCCAATCTTAGTGAGATCGACACCATCCACAAGAACTTTCCCTCCTGCAGGCTCCACTAGACGGAATAGAGCCCCAATCAAGGTCGTCTTCCCACTGCCAGTTCGACCAACGATGCCTATCTTGTGTCCTCCTTCGAAAGTGCAACTGATCCCTCGAAGAACAAAGGGCGTATCGGGCCTATACCTTATCTGTTTTGCATCAAGATTCAGTGATCTGACCGTGCTAATTCCATGAACTAATCAGTGGGAGCAAACGTTTACCTGCAGATCAACAATCTCGACTTTCCCCACAGATGGCCAGTTGGTAGGAGGTCGGCTTTCTTCTATTAGGAGA
The DNA here is from genome assembly GCA_014182715.1 of Eucalyptus cloeziana. Taxonomy (NCBI): domain Eukaryota; kingdom Viridiplantae; phylum Streptophyta; class Magnoliopsida; order Myrtales; family Myrtaceae; genus Eucalyptus; species Eucalyptus cloeziana. The sequence continues at coordinate 35,364,955 of CM024634.1, read as the reverse complement.
GGGGCTTCACTTGGTATGTGCATGTACTGGTTAAGCCTCTCCACTGATATAATATGATTCGCTAGAGTGCATTGGTTTTGTATTGAGAAGACAAGGGATATATTCAGGGAGAGACCATAAGATAATGCCATTCCGATGAATCCTGTCACAAAATTAGGGGCAACCACAAAAAGGCTTTAGTTAGCTGATCTATCTTCCGTCAAATTCCAATTGACTAACCATAAAATATAAATGCTCGTTCATAATCAAGAATGGTAAAAGACATATACTGACCAGGGCTAAATGTTCCCGGAGGAAGCAAAACCATGCAGAGTGCCGTGGAGGACAGAACAGCAGCACTAAGTATTTCTAGACGCTGTATCAACCATTCATTGGCTGCGAAACTGTGGAAAAAGGGACTAGCATTCTCATCAATAAGATCCAGGTTCTTTCTAAAGAACCTTTCCTCCTCTTCGAAAGCTCTTATGGACACTGCCCCTGCCACTGACTCAGCAAGATGATTTGCAACATAAGACTTGGTCGTGCCATTGAGTCGCATCAACTCCTTCGCAGATGAAAAATAGTATCTCTGTAGACCAAGTTCAAGTTCGATTAGGTTCTAAACAGAAAATAAATGAACACAGCACATAAACATATCCACTGAAAAACATATGCAAGACAAAATGAGGATTTCATAAAGGAGTCATGCTTCCATGTGAAAGCAGAACATTGTTATCAAATCAGTATCGGTTTATAACTTCACTAGCGAGACAAAGTTCCTACTCAAACTTCAGCTTGCGTTAGGAATTAGGAACTGAGTCCACATCTCTTCAGTGTGATAAATGTTTCAGACTTTTGATCTTGTAGAGTTCAATGGAGGAATCAAATGTTCGCAAAAAAGTGCAAGTACCAATCTGAATATTTTATGCAACCATTAGTTATTACTGACGATTCCCTCTTCTGTTGACGTCCAAGTGTCCTCACAATCAAATCTTTCTTGGATGACTTTGCCCACAATGGCTTGTAACTCATTATGCTGTTAATTTATATTTGGACTTACTTATATTTTGGACCAAATGATGCCACAGGAACAACAAAGATGTAGCCAATCCATATTAGGTGAAAAACAAAACCAATTCCTCTTATCGTGTTTCTTTACTGCTAACCGGAAGTATTGCAGAACTGCAGCAACTAACTGTCACCAACTCATAAGTTTACCTGTAACTGAATTGTGAAATATATCATCGGTATCGACACAAAAAGGACTTGCCACGTAACAACCGCCAGTACTCCAAGATTAGCATATGTATTGATTGTTGCTCCAACAGCAAAAACCAAACTGAATGGGACATCGATATCCACAATGCTGAGATCAGCAGAGACCTGCATGAGAAGGACGAGTTTATATACACGTGATATTGGCAAATGCCTTTCATTCTCCATAATAACTTTTTGAGACACTTACCCTACTAAGTATTCTGCCCAAGGGTGTTGAATCATAGAAAGACATTGGTGCACGGAAGAGGAGTTTAGCAGCTGAGAAAAGAGAGATTTTGACGACTGAAGGCCAAGAACAACTACAAAGAAGCGATCTAGACAGCAAAAACAGCGAGGAAAACCCGATCACCAAGTAAACTGTGATCAAAAGCAATGTGCTAACTTGAGATTCTCCACATTTGCTGCCATCAGGAGTTTTGAGATATTTGACAAGCTACAAATATAACTTGAAAAAGACAGGCCATAGCAAAGTATATATAGCCTTTATTCTGATTCAGATATTGTAGGTAGGTTTAAACCCTCTATCTCCAATCTCCCTCTCCTCTTGTTTGATCAATTGACTTCCTTTTGGCGCTTTCTCTTGTTTCCCTAAGTATGTCTTCTTAATCTCTTGCAGGATGTTCCCTGTTTTGAGGAAGAAGTGACCTCTGCAAGTCTTTCAGATCCAGCAGTCTCTTTATGCGCATGGACAAGGTCTTGAAACTCTTGGCTCGAGGCAAGTAACTGATGGTAAGGAGCAGCTTACCCAGGATTTCTCCATCCGCCATCAGCTGTCATAAAATTGTTAGTAAGGTCTCTTCAAGGGATATGTGACAAACTTACAAACGCATGTTTGAGTTCACACAAGAAAGCATGCAAAAGTCGCTGACTACAAATGACAGAAAACAAAGAAAAGATATCACCCCACAATAATTTAAGTGGAAGTCAACAGCTTCACATTGAGACAATGAAAATATACTAACCAGGACACAATCCAAATGCGGAAGGAAATCAACTTGATGAGTCACCAGTAGGACTGTCTTCCCAGAAAGTAGCTCCACAATGTATTCCTGCAAAAGACAGGTCAGACTTGATCAAACGGTTGAGACATTGCAAGTATTGCAGCAAATCAAAATATAAATAATTACATTAAATAGGCTGGTAGCAGTATGTGCACATCTACAGCACTGAAAGGGTCATCTAACAGGTATATGTCAAGCGTCCTGGTAGGGAAACTGAGCAGGGTGAATCCGCTGCTTCTGGCACGCCACTGAGATTAACTCCTCTTTCGCCAATTTCAGTAAGGTCGCCATAGGGAAGCAACTCTAGATCTTTCACCAATGAACATTTCTCAAGTGTCTCTTGGTAACGCTGACTATCCATTGCAGAACGAATAAAATGTTTTTCTTGGATGCTTCGGTCTGGATCCATGCAGTCTGGAAACATAGGCAATCTTCCCATAGACTTGAATCTGAAAATTGGGTGACAAGTGAATTAGCATCAAATGAATAACCTTGAAATCTGGGAATTGTTACCATTAAGAAGGTCTGGGACTGAAACATGAACAGGGGACAAATTCTACTTGGGGCCATTTGAATAAGTTCTTTTCTAGGCCCATCCAAACAAGTTCAGAGTACAGCAAAAAACAAGGAGGAAATTCAGAACTTTACAGTTCCTTCAGTATTTGGAACTTCTCCTAGAATTGCTGCCAAAAGTCGATTTTCCAGAACCAACTTCTCCACATATAGCGACTTTATCACCAGGCCTGACTTCAAGGTTAATGTTCCTAAGAGTGGGATTCAGTGACTTCCTTCCATGAGAAACTTACTGACTTTATGATAATTGTATGGTCTACCCTCTCAAAGTTTCTCTTCTGCCTGCACATTTCTATTCTGCAGCCCGGAGCCTCAAAAACTTCACAATCCGTGTCAACGCGACCTTCGCTTGGATTACCACACCAATCACATCAGGAATAGATCGGATTGGGTCCTGAACAAGGCGCACGTAGCCTACGAATGTAAAGACGTTATTAGCGCGCAGAAGGAATGTTTAGGGAAATAACATGCCCCAAATGTAGCAGCTGAAACCAGAACAGGCGAAGACCAGAAAAGAATACTATTATATGCCTTCCGTAGCTGCACAGCTGATAACCATTTGTATTCCATAGCACTCAAGCTTTCAATGACACTCTTAAAATGAACTTCCCAAGCATATAATTTCAAAACTTTCATGTTCACTAGAGCCTCAAGTGCACGCCTTCAGCCTCTCATCTTGTGCTGCCATAAGTCTAGTCTGGAACTTATGCTGCAACTTTAATGGTGTATTACAAAGCACTGTGATAACATAACACCAAAGATGCAATTGTTGCCAACCCCACAGCACGAAATAGAATCACAAGTGCGATGCAGAGCTGGAGGCTTGTTGTCCATGTCTGATGAAACCAAAAAGGAAATTCTCCAATTCTATAAGCATCAACACTCACGTAATTCATGATCTCACCTCCTGAATGCATAAGCCGAGCAGCATTGGACAATCTCAACTGTTTCCTATAAATGGCTGCTGATAGCAAGGACCTCTTGCAGACCGATAAATCTGCTCTGAAGTACCACTGCCTTTGAGCTAAAGATTCCAAAGACTTTGAAAAAAAGAGAGAGATTGCCAGCACATAACCTTCATACTTAAAGCTTTCTTTTCCCTCAGCAGCCTCAATGAAAGCATTGAGAAGCAGAGGACCAGAAGAAAGAGTCAGAATTTTCAAATTGCAAAAAGAACCCAGATATGATGATCTCTCTCCACTGGCAAATGGTGTGTCCTCAAAATAGATGGTGGTGATGAAGGGTCTGCTATCTTTGTCTGTTCAACTGCTCCAAGAATGACGCATAACAGTTTTCTGCTCTATCAGCCTCCGCAACTTCGGTACATCTTCTTCCTTGAGTCTTTCTCTCCCTCTTTTCATCAGAGAGTTCAACCACCAAAATGACATTCTGCTGAAGAATCCAGCTCTGGCAAATGGAGAAACTTCAGCAACTGTATCAGTTTTGCCACTACCATTGGCCTCTCTGGTCAGTGGAATATACAGATCGCCTCCATTTGTAACATTATCCTTATCGAGATCTTCATATCCCTTACAAGCACAAAATAACAAAAGAGATGCTCCAAGGAATGAAAGAATGTCCAAAGCTATCTTAAGAGAGACTTCTCTGCTTGTTATCGCAGTGAACATAGATAAAACGCAGAGCACACCTGCAAACAAGAAGGCAAGAATGGCCAATAGCCGCAAAGGCATCCTTGGGAGATCTTTCATCCGAAGACTACCAATCAAGCCAATGAACAACCACGTAAAACCTTGAAAAACGGCTGCTAACCACCGGGTGAGCGGTAAAGCAGTCTGCATTTGTCTCAGCTTCTCTTCCAAAATCCAAATGCCCAAACCTAAGTAGATTAGCCCGACAAAGCCATTCACTATGGCCGATGCTATTTGCAACTGCGAGAGCCTTAAATACCGAGATGGGGCGCGTACTGACTTTGATGCTGACTTCTGAATTATACTAAACAAAAGCAAGACCAACAGAACAATGGTGAAGCAAATGACGAGGATGTGGTTGATACAGGTAGAAGGATGACCGAAAGACAAAATGTTGGGTGTGCAAGTTCCTCCGTCTGCATCTGTGCAGTCGGATTCCCCGCAAAACACATCCCATAGATTGCCCATCATCTTCTACTTGCTCTCTTCCTGCCTTTGGACTCTGTCAGGCACCAAAAAGGACCACTCAATTAGAGAGGAACATTTCAATGTGAATCTTTGATAAAACTGAAATCTGACAAATTGCAAAAGGAAAAAGGCCACAGCAGCAAAACTAAAAAGAAGCTCCTGAATCTAAATGAGCCATAAAAATAACAGCTTGCACTCTTCTTGGGGAACAAGTATATATTATATATATCTCGCAAGGTAAATATGCACGTGAAAGAGAGAGAGAGAGAGAGACCAAAGTGGCTGGTCTGCACATTATAGTTTCAGAAGTTCTTTTAAAAGTCCATCAATATCTGCTCACATCCATCAAAATTTTGGCAAACAAATATTGTCCAGATTTTCTCAAACACTCCCATTCACACATGAATATAAAAAGAACCAAATGCACGATTTTACTGGGCATACCTTGAATGGTCCAGAGGCGACAGCTTTCCTCTAGGCTTTATTTCACAGAAGGGTTTCTTTCTTCCCTGAAAGAGCTCGTCCAGAGAAAAAGAAAAGGTTTTGCTTTTGCTGCTTCAGAAGTCGAAATGCTCGTGAGTTCCGCCGAAACGTTTCGCTCGCTCTCTCTCTCTCTCTCTCTCTCTCTCTCTCTCTTCCCCTCTTTTCAACAGACTCGATGCTCCGACAATGATGAGGAGACTTCGAAACCAACTTGGATTCAACCGCCTCAAGGCCTAAAATACAGAGAAAAGAAGGACTGTCTCCGCGAGAAAACTACAAGTGCTAATAAAGAATCCCATGACGGCGTCGTCGCCGACCCGAAATCGCTGCCAACGAGAAGCGTTCCGTGGCAAGCGAAAGGAAGTCGGGTCAGTGCAACTTCGTTTCGTGGTCCGTCGCTTTCTCGCGTGGTAGAACTTTGGGAGGGTCCCGGTGTTTTCTCTGCGTGTCGCGGCGTTGTTATAAAGAGAGAAGGAGGATGAGAGCGTCGCGTCATCGCGACTTGGGAGGCGAAGTAGAAGGCGAGGAGTCTCGCCTTTGATAGCGTCACTGCTCACGTCGCTCTGAAGTGAACAGGTCTTTCGCGTTCGTGTGGCTCTATTTCATTTCTCTCTCTGCCGAAATATAATAAGACGTGGCTCTTATGTCTCGCGCTCGATTTCCAAATATAGTTATGAGGTTTAACGTTTCCAGCTATTTGACATTATTTTAATCTATATCAATATGC
>CM024634.1:35091879-35358697 GCA_014182715.1 Eucalyptus cloeziana | reverse complement strand
GAATCTAGAAGAAAAGGTAACAAACAACTGAACACCAATAAGGAAAAAAAAGAGACCTTCAGGCAAAAACATTGCATTCTACAAAGTGAGAATGTACTTTTACATCTACTAGTTCTGTTAAAAATATATATATATATATACATATAAACTCACAATGCACACATTTACACAGATGAATCAGACACTGTGAGACTGCAGCACACCCACATCCACATCCACATCCAAATCCCATTAACATAATACAAGCATGATATTTGAAAGGAGGAAACCCATGCACCACAATCACGTTGAAAAGACAACATGACATCCTCATATATCACAACTCTAGGTCTCTCTCTTGGCTTCGAACACACTTCACCCACAAAATTAGACACACAAATCACTAAATGAAAGAGTTAGTACTTAGATTCATTTTTCTAAAAAGTTTTTTTTAAAAAATTTGTTTTTTCTTCTTTTTTTAGATTATTTAAAAATTATCTAGTGACGATGACGTTTGGTTACACCAAATAATACATGTTTGCAAAGGATCATTCCAATTTACAAAAATTTTACAAGTTCACATGCTAATTGGTTTATTTCTCATTTCAATGGTAATATCTTTTACAGGTAAAGTAAACAAGTTATATCAGCTAAAATGAAAGAAATGTTTTTCACTTGTTTCAGGATAATATCATAAGATCATTACTTTTTATTCTTTCTGAAAGGAAGCACGCTGAAATTAGAAAGATAATTGAAATGAAGGCAAAATGTTATCTATGGAACAGTGTTTTACACCCAGACCAGTCAAAGAACCGGCATTGGTTCTAGTTCCCCACTCAACCAATTGAACTCTGGGTCAACAAAGGTGGGAGAATTTACTAATACATTTACACATACACAATTTGTGTGTGTTTATTATACCCACTTATAACATCATGAGCATCTACCCAAATGGATAAGGTGTTCACAATCCCACATGAGATCAGGAGGTCGATTAATTCTTGCCCCAGCTCATCAAATTTTTTTACAAAGTCAAAAACTTGGTCAAAGATCCAGTCAAACCAGTGGCAGAATTGGATTAAATGGTGGAACCAAGGACCATGGTCTGGTTCCAAGCGACCCGGTTGAATTTGCGGTCCAGCCCCAGTTTGAAATCATTGTTATGAAGCAGGGCAATAACATAGATAAACCACCGAGTCTTACAATACTTTAATAAAGCATACATGCACAGCAGATGAAACTAGGACATATATTTCTCCCATAAGAATTCAACAAAAATAATTTCTTGCCACGTTATTATAAATAAATGGTAGAGACATAAATTTTGGAGTGTATAGACAGAAATCTGCTAATTAATCACATGTAACCATGGTATTGTGCTTTTAACAGATTGAAGTCCATTAACACTACACCTATTATGAAGGAACAACGAACAAAACATGTGTTGAAACAATATACTAAGTTTCATTACAGTTAGCTACTGTTACATGTTACATCAGGTTCAGGTCTACTTTTTGATAAACTAAATCGACAAGCATCATTGATCATGAGATGATGCTACAGATTCAGGGCTTCATTTCCAACTGGCTGCAAATAATTTAACATATTAATGATTTCATCATTATTTACTGTCATATATATAATCACTCCGGATAAATTAGGGAAGAGATGGAGAATGGAAGGAGGAGGCTTGTTATGCAATGGTTGCTGACAAGTCAAAAAATCGACCATATGTCAGGACACCTGGACAGCTAGAAAGAAAAACTCTTGGAAGAAACTATGCATCGCAAAATTTCTTATCTCAATCCCCCACCCCACCAAAAAAACATGTAAAAATTAGATAAAAAGAGCTTACCAGCTTCAATTTTGTTATCAATGACCAATATGGGACTTTCAATGTATCCAGACCCTGAAGTACAGAAAATACTAGGTGAGAAACAATTTGACTCGATGAACGGCAATGAACATAAGTTTCCATTGAGGAACTAAAAGAAGCAAATGGTAAGGGAAAAAAAAATTCTTCTCCTCCAAAGGAGACAGCGAATTTACTACTATGAGACAGTGCTAAAAGACAACTGAGCCTGCTAGCATGTTTGGTGGATGGTGAGTGTCTCAAGTCTTAATCAAATGATTTTGAAGATAGCAGAACATCAAAAGTGGAAAGGGGCATACTGATGCCCAAGCATTAGCATGTTCCATCTATTGCAGGTCCAAGCACATTGTCTATCCAATGATTATTGAATCATAGACCACAGGTGACAGCATTTTGGCTAGCACTCGATAAAGCTGTCGGTAGAAACCGCATATCTCATCGCTATGACATGATTACAAACTACAGATATAAGACCAGGAAACTGCTAAACAACGTAAGTTTGTGAGTCCAGTGCATACAGATAAGACGTATGGTGCATTTGATGGAAGGTCGAACTGCTCAGAGACAGAGTAGAGATCAAGTAACACGTATTCTTCCTCATCCTCTAAATCATCACGTATCGCACTTGCCTTCATGGTTCCATTACCTGCAAAAGATCATAGAGTTCAATGTTTTTGAGTTGTAACAGCTTTATCTTCGTGAAGACACCGAATCAACCGCAGAGGAATCAGGAACTATCAAGGTTACAGGTCATTAATGGAAAAGACAGGATTATATCGCTCCTTTCTCACCATATATCTATCAGTGCCAATTGAATAGAGCTTAGAAACTCTATGATTTAGCCCATCCATTAACGATCTCATGATCTTCACGAGTTATATTGCTCCCTTTTCTCGCTAAATCTCTATCAATGATTACGCAAGAGAGATGAACATTAACAGGAACACAGCAAGGAAGTTCTCCAGCTCGAGAGGAATGTGATACTCAACGGGGACGAGAGCAGCTAAGTCCAAGTTGCCGGAGAAAGCAAAACGTCGTGGAGACTTGTACGGACCTGGTCGGCGTGAAGGATCAGAGCGCAGTGGCGTCGAGCACTCGGCGAGCCGGACCACGGAGGTGCCGATTCCTGAGGCGTGAGGACACGACGGAATTAATCTACCGGCTGTGAAGCGTGGAAGCGAGCAAGAGTCTCGGCTGCTGGCTGCGACTCGCCGTGCCTCGTGCTTGCACGGAGGTCATGGGCGGCGGCGCGAGATGGATGGAGGCAGTGAATGGGCTGTGGCGTCGATTGCGTCAGTCGAGGTCTGCAGCGAGGAAGAAGATGCACCGCAATACAAAATCACAAATCGCAAAGATTCTATTTTTATATGGAAAAAAATCACCAAAATCCTAAACTTTATTTAATAGGGCAAATTTATCCAAACTCTTTTATGACATAAAAAACTTCAAACTTTATTAACAATAATATATTTACCATAAACGTTTTCGTCTGGCTTCAATTATACTTAGACATGTTTAGCCCAAATGGGTAAGACATTTTCATCTTTTACTTTCAAAAATTTTTTTGTTTCTTTCTTTTCTATTTCCTTTCCTTTTTCATTTTTCTCTCCTTCCTGGCAGCCGGACTCAAGCAAGACTACCCTTGCTTGAGTCCAATCCGACAGGGCAACCCTTACTTCAACACAGGTCAAATGCCCCTTGCCTATGTCGGGGTGAGGTTGCTCTCACCAAGAATTTGGCTAAGACTGTCCTCACTCAACCCAAGGAGAGCAACCCTCACTTGACGTCGATGAGGCAACCCTCGCCTAGGGCTGGTTGGTAAAAGAATGCGCCGTCCCCAGCGACGGCAACCTTTGCTGGGTCAAATCTAGTAAGGGCTATCTTCGCTCGACCACAGGAGGCTGACCCTAGCTGACATTAGCGGGCAACCCTTGCTTGAGTTTGACTTCCCTTCGCCATGGGCTGGTGGAGGGGAGAGAGAATAAGTAAAAGAAAATAAAAGAAAAGAAAAAGGTAAAAAACATAATAAGAAAAAAAAATTAAAATAAAAGATGAAAATGCCCTTCAACCATAGGTTTGAGATAAATGTGTCATAGTTGGCAAAGTTAAAGAGTTTTATGTGTAACAAAAAAATTAAAAAGTAAATTATCATATTTAGAAAAAATTTTGAGGTTTTTGGTAGCTTTTTCTTATTTAAAATTGGGAAATGAAATGATTAATATAACAAAGAACCTCAAACCTGAAATAGTGATAAATTTATAAAAACTTGTTTTTATCACAAAAAACTTCAAATTAATAGATTTACGATAAATTTATCTTTCATTAGTTTTTATTAAATTTTACGGCCAAATTGTTGAGTTAGATCACTAGTGTATTAGTTTGGTTTTATCCTCCATTTTTGTATACTAATTTATGATTTTTTTGTTGTATTAATTTAATTTAACGAAAATTAGTAGAGGATAAATTTGTCACAATGTACCAATTTAAGTTTTTTGATCAAAAGTTAGTTTGAGTAAATTTACCATAAATGTCTGTTTGAAGTTCTTGATAGTCAAATAATTTTCGCAAATTTGTTACAAATATATTAATTTGGAATTTTCATGATATTAACCCAAAGGAAATTGGGGCTTTTATGGGACTAAAGGTAAATTTCAATTTACTCAACTTTTAGAAATCACAAAATTGTTCCCTTTGAGTTTAAGGGGCATGCTTGTCACAGAACAAAAACTCCTTAATGTTTTATTTTTAGGTAAAAAGACGCGGGTAGTCTCAATATTAATAAAAAATTATTCAATCAGGTTCGTTGAATTTTTTTTTTTTTGCGCAATCGAAACCTTAAACTATATACTTTTTTGTCCCACTTAGTCATTCGGTTAAAATAAACGTAAATGCTAATATGGACCGACACATAAGCGTCACATTAATGTTGACTAGGCAAACTGATGATTTGGATGTATTTACCTGTGCTGGCTGGACAAAAATTTAAGAAAAATTGTAGAGTTAATCCAAAACTTAATAGAAGAGAGATAAAAAGAAAGAGAAAAGGGGAAAGACAACCAACAAACCCATGAACCACAAATCAGGACGACCAGCAAGCCTGCTGTTCCTCATGCATCTATGCTTAATTAAAGATTCGGCATGCTGTCTGAGCAAGATTGCTGTGCGGACATACCCTCTTGTAAACACGTTGTGCAGTTTGTCATTTTAATTATTTCTCACAGGTGACATTTCTCTTGGATAGGGACAATAGCATCCATGATGTTCTGCACGAAGGGGTGGTGAAGATGGTGGTGGAATCTGTTGGTTAAAACGCGGATGGCAAAGTGCTAGTTTGTAATGGGATGATTTTTTTTTTCCTTTCTGCTTACGCATCGATGTGTCTCGGCGTAATTCTGTTGCAATTTTCACATAAACGGAAAATGCATCCCGACTCACTTGTAGTGAGAGGAGATAATCCTAAACTCGCGACTAATTGTCATATATCAGACGTGCATTAGCTCGCATATCCATTTTATTGTGGTTCACTTTTCTGTATTTATTCTATTTTCTAACTTACTACTGTTCTCATTGCGGTGATCTTTTCTCTCCATAACTCGACCCCAATCTCTCTCACTAACTCGATGACCCAATCCAAAGCCATCTATTCTTCAAAGCAACAATATAAAGAAAGAAAAAAAATGAATCCCGAAACCAGTCGAGCATGAATCAAAAATGAGTCGAGAAATTTACATTGTAAAAAATGAATCAGTTTGGATTGAGCTATTTATGATCCAATCTACCCATTTGATAAGCTTGTCCTTCATTTTATATACATAATTGCATCTCCTAAATCCCTCCAAAAAATTTGCCAAACACCATTTGTCTAGGGCTAAAAGGCTTTAAAGCTTCAAAGAGCTTTGTGAAAGCGTTGCCAAATGGACCCAAAAGGGTAGGAACTAATTTTGTCCATGACCTTGTATTTAAAGCATCTGTACCAGGAAACCAATAATTCGGGCGCTATTATCTCGTAGTCATCCACCGAACAAATTAATCGTGTGAGCTGCGAAAGGCCTTTATGGTTTTGAGGGCTAATACCATAACGCGAGTCAATCCGCAAATGTTTTAAATAGCACGAGAATTTGCGTTCCATGATCACAGAATTTCATAGAAAGTCGTGAACTGCGGTTGTGATGCCTAGTTTCGGACGTCGACTTGTCTCTGTCGCGTATGTTAAAGCTGCAACAAATCGCGAGACAGCGAGGGGACCATACAACTATGTTGAAACCGATCGGTCCATGTAGAGTGTTCGTCTAAGGTTACACGAAAATGACGTTAACGGAATTTACAAGAACACTGAATTTCCTCTATTGCTGGTATCTAATACTTACTAGTTGAGCTCATGCTTTACAGCTATGGAGGGAAAACCGATGATCAATCCGGACAGGTGATTTAAAGTTTCTCAAGCGATTAACGTTAATTTATCTTTATAAAAGTGCTATAAAAAAGTGGTGAACCAGGACCAGACTAACAAGATTTCAATCAACTCCACCTATTTTCATCCAGTTTGATCTAAACAAAACTAGAGTAACCACACAGTACGTATAATTCCAATTACCTTTCATTCATCAATAAGTGAGATTCTACTCCTAACTAATGCCTCATGCTATGTTTTCCATGGACAGGATTTATACACATGGGTGAGCTTTGATTCAATAAGTAATCCATCACACCGTCCGCATAAATAGACACCTTCAAATTAGATTGCTGCAGACAGGTGAAGCTTTGCTAGATGGGAGCGGGTTACCTGCGCCTCGGCAGTCGAAAACTGGTACTTCAGTTGGGGCACTTGAAAAATCTCAATCAAGTTCCATACTCTCACCTAAGTCACTTAAGCCACGGCTCAGTTACAGCACCAAAGTTGGCATTACGCTGCTTGTTGTCAGTAGCTTCCTGAAGATGCTTGTCGAGTGCAAACTCATCTAGTAAATCAAAAGCGTTTCACAGTCCCAACTCCAGTAGCAAGCTTTGGCATAATGTGGACCGTGAAGGCCAGAAAAGAATGCACGTTCAGAGAGCTTCATGTCACCCATTGGCAGAGTCAACAGGATTTGGCACCTCGGTAGTTCCTGATGGTGGGTTGTGGCCTGGGCATACTTGCATCAGGCATTCCAAAATCGGGTGAAGCATATCAACTTCACTCCATTCCACACCAGCTAGTGAGTGAGTTAAAGGACTTCTCAGCAGTTTAAAAATGAAGCAGAATAGAAGAGCACACATCAGGATATTATATGACTATGGACACTAAGCATAAAAGAAATAAGCAATAGTTCCATTAGGATACTGTCCGTCTTCCACATGTCCGTAATGCTTACGTCAGCATCCGATAATAGCCAGTAATCCGCATCATTCTGCAATAGATAGAAAGTGTAATAGTGTTTAAGACAAAATTCTTACAAAAGACAACTACAATGACAAGGGCTGCAGCATTAAGCAGTTTCCATTTAAAGCTTTAAGATTCTATCATATTAAGAAAATCACTGTTCGAACAATACTAACATCAACATCTGATGGTACAATTTTCATCATTCCTCCAACGATCTCTTGTGAAGCATTTGCATCCAAGGATATTTGATAGGCAAGGCCATCAGGATCACTTTCATTCCTGTTGCTATCCACATTCACGGCCTCACTTACTGTATTCTCATTTGAGCCAGAACTGGATGCAAGAGGTAAGCTAGGGGTGGCTCCATACCATTCATCTCCTCAAACTTCTCCTCAAATTGACTTCAAAAATAAAACCTCATTTGAGTATGAAAAGGATGGGAAAGGATTTTGACAAATAAAATAGAAGATGGCTGTTAATGTATACAGCTAAAAATGCGTATATGCTTATCATGTGATAATAGTACCTTACAAGATAGACATCAATTGGACCCATAGTGCTTCTCAGTATTATCCTATATCTCCTCTGTGGATAGTCAACAGCCTAGAGCATATAGAAGCGTTGAGATTATATCAAAATCATAAAAGATAAAAGAATACAGTGAGCATTATTTGGGGTTGACTTACTTCATCAGGATCCGGTACTTCCAAAGTGGTGCCATGTGGAGCCTTAATAGCAATCAAGGTCTCATTCTGTGACAAGCTGGACCTTAGAGTCGTAACTAGGTGACTACAGAAGATCCAAAAGCATATAATCTTGACTGACCTGAAAGCAGGGTAGGCCTTTGATGTCTTCTTCGGTCACAAAGAGCCATCTGCATATACATAAAGTTAAGAAGTCCCGCATAGCTAGGAGAGGAATATTAATTCAATGCACAGGTTTGGGATCTCACTTTTGATTGTTCTCATCTTCACCCAAGCCCCTCAACTTTTCCTGCATTTCTCTGCAAGAGTGACAAGCATTACTAGCCTAATCAAGCACTCTGAATAAAATCCCAGCAGTCTAGCTCAGCACCTCACCTTATTCGGTCATCTAATCTCCGCTCTTCCAGAGAAAGTTTCTCAACTTCTGCCTGCAAAGGGCAATTTAAATCCTGTCACTAGAAAAGAGGATTTGCTCCTTTTTCCCCATTTAATTATCTACTCATATGCCGCCTTGTTAAAACGATGGATTGCTGGTGTAAGAATCCAGATTGCAGACTGCCTATCCACAATATCGAAATAGAATGATGCTAATAGCGCTTTTGCAAACCTGCAAACGAGAAAATCCACATCTGCGTCCTCTGGTCTTGAAGAATCAAGCCCCCTGATCAATCACAGGAACAGACAACTAAGTTCCCTTGAGCCTTAAATCCTATTATACTATCACTAAAGATTTTGAACTTCTAAATACAAAAGAGAGGAAAAATTACTTCCAACGTATCCGGTTCTTTATCTTCTTTTCAATGAGACCAATGCCTTCCAAGACATTAGTTATATCATATATCCGCCTCTTTTGCACCTGCATCAATGAGAGTTTTTAGCCATGTCATTAATGCCAACCTTGAAACACATGATTCATGGGACAATGCAAAAAAGGTTTTAATCACTGGATCATTACAGAAATCCTTATACCACATGGTATATGAAAATTGTATCACCTCTAAAGTTTCTGCCGCTTTGTTTAAGTCGAGGATACCATCTTCTGCATGCTTTATTAGATTTATGAACTTCTTGGTAAGAAGACCTGTGAAATTCCAAACGTCAGTATGAAAGACTAATTACGAATAATAATTTTTAAATCCAAAGTATTATCTCGAAAATAATTCATTTGAGACTTACTTAAGGAACTATCATATCGACAATTGCCTGCTGGAGTAAGGGCTGCAGGTGATCCTGCAAATTCATCAAAATTCAACAGTGACTTCATGGCTTTCCAAATAAGGTAACAGATGAAGAAAAGCATGAAGCTATCACGTTCAGGTGTGACTATTATGAACTAAACAACTTAGGAAGGCAAAGTTTTTGTTTAACCTCGTGAACAAGTGGAAAAGACTGACAAGGCAAGCAGTAGTATTCCTACCATCATTTGACAAAGGTGTCTGTGGACCAGACTTGTTGGCCTTTGATCCCTTCGATCTGTTGTAAGCCTTTCCACCTTTTGCAGATACAGGTGTCTGGAATGGACTACTTATAACATTGACATGTCCAGGGCTATTAGTCCACATGCTAGATGCCACCTCATTTTCTGCTGTTCCACTCTTACGCTTGAGTAGCTGTAAAAACAAAGGAAAACATTTCACGCTAGTTCAATAGCCAACAAAGGGGAGGTTGAATTTTGAGAGCAGTTCTAATAGTCGTGGTAACATCCAAATTTCGTGTGGTAATTTCAATGAATCGAGTAGAAAATAACGTTTTCCAAGGAAACAAAAAAACCCATGATGGCATATATATTCTCATCTTGAAATGGAGCATGAAATTCCGATACAACTTCGAGAATTTTATCTAGCTAATCAAAATGTTTCAGTTTAGCAGGACCATTGCACTCACTATAAAATACAATCTTCAACCAACTGAGAAGATCCACATTTCACATGGAAATAGGCGCACATTTTTTGGAAGCACTATACCATGTAAGACGATCATGATACTGCTCAAAACATCTGACGTATGTCGTACTAGCAACTCTCTGAGATCGACCTAGAATTATCAGTACCACTTAGAATGTCCAACGTATACTACTAGCGGATTCCTGATTAGCATGCATGCAATCCCTAGTTGAGTGTGCAACTGTTTCACATGGATGAAAAAAGAAGAGTTCACACAAGCCGCAAGGAAATAGAGACACCGGGAGCTGCATTTCTTTTCGATCGAGGTAAGCAGTGGGAAGCTGCACCTTAACTAAGTGCGAGCTTAAGCGTGCAAAGCTCAAGCAAAGACGAGATGCTCATAGCTAATTAAACCTCTTAATTCGCAAAGACTCCACCGCCAAAACAAGACAGCAACCATGGAGCTGCTGAAATTGGTTGAATTGTCAGTCGGAACGTGTTACACGACTTGTATCCTTTGGTGAAATTGCAATTCCCACCTTCACGACGGACAACTACAGCAAAAAACGGAGCCCTTCTTCAAGAACAATCTAACGATCCCTAATATGGTCGCCAGTCTAAATTCAACAGAGGGCGGACTGAAAACATGCGAGAGAACTAAATCATTCGCAAAACTAAGACGACCGATCTCGATGCATTCCATCGAGCCGCCATCCAAGAGTCGATTCCCGCAAAAAAAGGGGGGCGCAAAGAAAAAACACCAGACGAACGCCGTCAACCAAATCAACGCGGGGGGCCTCGAGAATCGAAACCTACAGGCGATCTGACCACGATCGCGTCGGCCTCGTGATCGGCGCCGGCGGAGCGGCGGGCGTCGGCGGGGGAGGAGGAGGAGGAGGAGAACCGGTGGTAGTCGTCGGGGGCACGAACGGGGCTTGGTGGTGGCGAACGCGAGGTGGCGCTTCGGCGGCTGGAAGATCTGGCCGGCGGCCGCCGCCTGCGGCGGGGCCGGGCGGTTGGGGGTCCCGGAGCCGCCGGCCATTTCCCCGAGGGCGGCCGGCGATCGCAATCGGTCGATCTGCGCCGGCAATGGGCGGCCAGAAGAGGAAGCCGACGAACAACGAGGTAGAGAGAGAACGAGGCAAGAGAGAGACGGAGGTTTCCACAGTAGGGTTTTGTTAGAGAGAGAAAGAGAGGGAGAGAGGAGGAGGGAGGGAGGGAGGGAGGGAGGAGAGCGTTTGGGTTTTAAGGAAAGTGAGCAGAAAACGAGGGAAGGAGGAATTTTAGTTCGGATTAGATGTGGAGGGAAGCGCAGGTGCGAGAGAAAAAGTTTCTCGCTTTGCTCCTCCTTTTTTTCCGATTGCGCCTCCCCACTATCTTTCCAGAATCACGGCAGCGCCCCGCTCCTTTGGGCTTTCTTGACATTCTAGTCCTACCCTGCAGCACTTTGATTTTCCCTTTATTTAATTTCTCTAGGGTTGAATTTGTGCGACGCCTTTATAATTTCATTGGAAATGGATCGTGACTACGAAAATTATATACACGTTACAATTACGATGCAAAAACTCACATCTTATCAAACATTTCGTTGAAATTAGACTTGATCATGAGCTTGATAACTTGGTACTTGATGTTCAATCTGACGAGCAATGTTATTGGAAAATTCATCAACTAAGGCTTTTTCTCTTTAATTTACTTGCCGAGGAACCCAAACAGAATTATTATTTAGTTACTTTTGAGATATCGAAACTATTTCTTTGAAAGTTCTCGGGACTTTTTAATCAATGAGAAAGGGCTAGGAAAAAAATTAGGCTAAAATGTCTTTTCCTTCTAGAAAATAGTATGCCGAGTTTCTCTAATTATTCGCATCATATTTCCTGAAGTCTATTTTTGTAAAAATGTAGTGGTCTCGTAATATTAGGGTTAACTCTCATGAAGCGGGCTAACTCGACATTCTCAATTCAGTTGAAAACATGTTATGACATATAGGATAGTTTGGTCTCAAGATTATATCACGACGTTTCTCAACTTCTTTTTGTGCTGGTTTTTGCTCGGTAATTATTGAAATTTTATGCACAGAATTTGAACTTGGGTCTCGCTCCATCATATTTCCCATCCCTAGCCACCGTAAGTTTGGGGCCTAATTCCATAGAAAATCTAAAATTTTAGGTTTAATTATAATTCCATCTCGAATATTCTTGTCTAGAAAAGAAAATCCAGATTATAGCTCAATCCCTAATCTACCCTGGACTTTTTTTTTTTCATTTAAAAGAAAATCACCAACTTTCACGTCGGTAATAAATCTATATCAATAAGGTTACATGGAAAATTATCTAAAAACGAAACCATTCTTCGATATGAATATAAGGTTACATGGAAAATTATCTAAAAACGAAACCATTCTTCGATATGAATATAAGGTTACATGGAAAATTATCTAAAAACGAAACCATTCTAGTTATTTTCTTGAACGATGAAAATATTCTTCATTTATTCACTTGTGTAAATGATATAACTTATCATTTTTAGGAAAATATTTTTTAAATCATTTATTTTTTGCGAAATGAATAGATTTTTATTTTTTTTGAATGAACGGCCTTAATGAGCATATATCTACATGCAAACAAGAGAGAGAGCGTGTAGATTGACTTCTTCTCTAGAGGTCTTCTTTTATAAAGCTTTTTTTTGGGGGGGATTTAAATTGTTCAGTCATTAGTTTTGGAATTGGAAATAGAAAATAAATGAAAAAAAGAAAAAAGAAAAAGAGGAGAGCATTGTTAACAGGGATCGTTTGAATCCTCCAATGAGCTCGAGGTCTCAAGGTCAAGGACAAAAAGGACAGGGCGGACGACTTTAAAATATCTAAGAAGAATGGGGCAACTATGGTAAATCCACAAAAGATAATAAAAATATGGACGAGGAAAACAAAAGCGAGAATCAGAGGGAGGGTTGACTCAATTAAATTAAACGATCCTCTTACATAAATCGCGCAAAACACCCTAAAGTTTATTAATATACTGTGGTCTACCATATAGATTTTACTTGAAACGAAGTTTGAGAACACTAATTTTGAAGATCATCACTTTAAAATTTCACATTTGACAAAGGGCGAAATAAATATAAAAGGTGACTTCGATATTGGTTAAATAGCTAAACACTTAATTCAAATGTGGCAGATTTCTAGCTTGAGCGATACTTAATTTGATCCTATCTTTACAGTAGCGACTAAAACTCACTTGATTTATATAGGTGTAATTGTTTGTGCGCATCCATAGGCTCTGTCAAGTCAAAAGTTTAGGTATGACTATTAAAAAATGATAATAAAAAAATGCTATGAAGTCATATTAGAGCTAAAAAAAATCAGAAAAAAGTCGAAAAACTTCCCTTTCCCTAAAATTGTAAAATTACGTGACTCGCTCTGTATCGAGCTTCCTTTCCTTTCATATTAAATTCCTGCCTATATGTCTATCTATCTATAAGTCGAAAGGGAGTACTTTTTGCTAGAGCCGAAAGGGAGTTTGGAAGCACGAGGGAAATGGAAAATGCACAAAACATTCTCACATTTTTAAATTTCCCTTCTCTTCATACTCACAAAATTTTTATACTTTTCAGAAATTTTCACCTCAATTTTCTTTGCTCCCGCTGCTCCCAACTTCTGACTGAAACAAAGAGGCTAGGTTCATTTTTAATGAGTTGATGGGTCGTTAATGGGTCAAGTCTTATTTTCCAAAGCACCCTTAATGAGTTCTAAAAATAAAGAGATCGAAATATATGGGTTCATAAATAAGTTGTGTACCCATTTTGACACCTCTACTTCTGAGACAAAGCCTTAATGTATATCACTTAGCTTTCATCAACGTGATACTTTGATGTGGCCATACAAATTTAAGTTTTTGAAATAATGAAATTGGCCAAAAATGATAAAAATGTAAAGAAAAATTTAGCGTTGAGTTTGGTTCAACTTTACAAATGGGCTTTAGGTATGATACAAATGTTGAAAGTCGAAGACTTTTAAAGAAATGCAAATTGTATTTAGTAAAAATTATTTACAAATAGATTTCAAGTTCAAAAAAATTTTACAATGGACTTTGGTTGTATTTAAAAAAAAAAAATCCAAACCCTTCGCTAGAGCTAGCGAAGGGCTCCAGCCTGGTGAGCCATATCTGGCTCCGACGATCATCGACTGAGGGACCTCTATGAGGGTTGCCTAAGGTCATGCGACTCGGACAACCCTCACTTGGGTCATCTCTTGAGGTCGCATGACCTCAAGCAAGGGTTAAGTGACCCTCACTAGCCCTTCGCCAACTAGATTTGGCCTCACTAGCCATCCTTGCACAAAGAAGATGAACAATTATAAGGAAGGGCAAAAATTGAAGAAAAAAAGAAGAAGAAGAAGTTTGTGAGGATAGTTTTGGAAAGTAAAATATATATATTTTAACCTTGGTTTCAGCATTCCACAAATGCGGGAAAAGTATATAAAAAGTTATAAGCTTTTTGTAGCTGTATCAATTTAGTTTTAAACCTTTTATTGATGTCAATTTAATCTTAAACTTTTTGATTTGGTACCAATTCAATCATTCTAGCTAATTTTGGCCAAATTTTACTAACTAGATGCCGGTCAACTGACGTGGTATAACCGATGCTGACGTTGATAACTTTTAATAATATTTTAATATTTTTAATTAATTTATTTATTTTTCCTTTTCCTTTTTTTTTTTCTTTTTGTTTTTTCCTTTCTCCTCCTCCTTCCTCCAGTCGGTTGCTAGACCTTGACGACGGTTGACGAGGTCGAGGTCGACCTTGCCAACCTCTAGCGAGCCTCATAGTCATTGGTGAGGCTCAAGTCCTCACCATAGGCCTTGAGGGTTACTTGCGTTGGGCAGTGAGGCTCGCCCTCGTCAATCTGGTGAGGGTCAAGCCAACCCTCACTAGATCTAGCAAGGTTGAGCCTCACCTAAGGCTGCCCAAGCCGCGAGGGCGACCTTGCGCTAGGCTGGCGAGGCTCGCCCTCGCCGGATCTGGTGAAGTCAAGCCTCACCCATGGCCGGTGAGGAAGAAGGAGGAGGAGAAAGGAAAAACGAAAAATAAAAATAAAAGGAAAAAGAAAATAACAAAATTTTAAAAATATTAAAATATCATTAAAAGTTATCTACGTTAGCATCAATCATGCCACGTCAGCTCCATCAATGCTTGGTCAACAAAATCCGGCTAAAATTAGTCGAAAATAATTGAATTGACACAAAGTGAAAATGTTTAGAACTAAATTGACATAAAGTTAAAAGATTTAGGACTAAAATATTTAAGACTAAGGACGCGTTTGGTAACGTTTCTGTTATGGGGAACGATTTTTAAATATAAATATTTTTTTTTATTTCTGTTCCCGGGAATAATTTATGAGTATAAGAACGCGTTTAGTAACTGTAAAAAATTTATACTCCATGAATAGAAATGTGTTTGGTAAACTTGTATACTTTTGTTGTTTCTTTTAGTTTTTCAATATTTTTTATTATATTTCTCCTTTTTCCTTTTTCCTTTTTTTTTTTTTCCTTCTTTCTCTTTGTGGCCAATCGCTAACGACCGGTTGGGCGAGCTCCGACGAGCCTCATGCCGACCCGGCTAGGCTCGGCCTCGCCATGGCTTGGCATCTTCGGGGGGCCGACGACACTCCAACGAGGTTGCTAACCCTTGTCTAGCTAGTCACCGGCGTCGGCCATGGCCAAGGCGGTGACCGGCAAAATGAAGAAGAAGAATAAGTAGAAAAGAAGAAAAAAAAAATAGGAGAGAAAAATTGTTCTGGAATAAAAACAACTTTTTTCTACTTCTTATTTCTATTCCAAATCTATTACTTGGAACAAAAATTTTATCAAACGCAATTTTGTTCTTTTTTTTGTTTCTCGGAATAAAGAATGGAAATTTTGTTCGGGAGAATAGAAACAAAAATAAACAAACATGCTCTAAATTGGCACAAATGCAAAAAAATTATGACTTTTTGACACTTTTTCCCTACAAAAATGCTATTTTTGAAGATTGGGTGAAAGTAGTATTGGACTTTCAGTATTTTCAAGGCCCGCATTTGGCCAAAAGCTATTTCAAAATACTTACAAATGCCACAACATTTCTTCAAGGGGCTTGGAGGCCGAAAGCCCTTTGTAAAGTTCGAATCAATACATCCATATGTATATTCACTAAAGATACACTTCGTGAAATTCCTAAATTGTCCTTAATGTACGATAACCAACCCCATCACTTCTCTTTTTCCTTTTCTCTTTTTTTTTTATATGTGTATGTTTTTAGTTATTGAAAGAGTAGCAAAATATTCATTCAAAGTTTGTTTCTAGAATGAGAATTTAAATAGTGTTAAAGGAAACATAATGCTGATGTTTTTTCTCCATTCAATTAAAGTTATTAATTCATTATGACATTGGACAATAAATAAAAATTAGGACATTTCTACGATAAAACTGGAAATTATCGAAAGGGGGTGTTTGTTCTTAAATTTCGATAAAGTAAAAAATCACGTTTTATTTTCTCTCCAAACTTTAAATGTTATTCAGACACGCCCCTAATTTATTATTTTGTTAAAAGACCTGATTTCTAGTCGAACCTGTCTAAAATATCAGGAAAGCCTTCCCCCATGCCAAGTATTTTAATTTAATTCATGGTAAATTCCTATATATTTGGGTGGAAAAAACAATTTACAGAACATATCGTGGGTAATTTATGCGGTTCTTTTCTTTTACCCATTGGACTTCACATTCGCTTGTCCTCCAGGTTTGCTCCGAACTAAACACAATTAAATCGAAAACTTGTATACTGGCCGACTTTGAGGGCAGTTCTGTACTTAGTCGAGTCTGAAAAGTTGAACACGGAAATTCTGGGCATTTCGATTGATAGCGTGGTGAAAATCATTCACTGCATTTTTTATGATTCGTTTGTTAATAATTATATTTTCAAAAAAATTCTATTAAGAAATAATCTTTTTTCAATTCCATTATTCAAACGAGTTTTAAGCATTGAAACGCTTTTGATGACTGCACAAATTTCTTTTCCGAAATAGAAAAAACATGGTAATGAAATTAGTACGGCTTTTAATTTTTTGTGACGTAAAATTCGTTTTAATTTTTTAATGATTTTATAAGATTTTTCTTCTTTTTTTTTTTCTTATTTCCTTCTCTTCTTCTCCCTCCTCTAGCCAATTGTTGAGCCTTGGCAATGGCTGACCCCAGCCAAAGATGAGAGCTAGCAATCTCACCTACCTTAAGGAAGCCTCGCCATGGCCAAGCGAGGCCAATCTTGCCCAACCACCAACGAAGCTCTGGTAACTTAATAGAGGAGAAAGAAGAAATAATGAAAAAATGACTTAATTCTAGAATTGTTCACCATGATAAAAAAGATTAACCTTTTTTCTTCTCTGGATTCTCGTTTCTAAATCTATTTTCGGGAATGAATATGTTTTCCAGAATAAATTAATTTCCTTTTTTTTTATTTGATGAATAAAAAAGAACATAAATAGCTAAGAATTGGCCAGTTACCAAATAGATTATTAGGCGCGAATGATAATTATTCGACCCGTAAATTGATCTCTAGAGAAATAGATTTTTCTATTTCTATTTCTATACGTGAGTTTAAGCAAAATTACTTGTTTGATAATCCATTAATAAAATTTCTACTACTCAAAATAAAAATTTGTTTGATAAAGATACAAAATTTCTTCATTTTGGACAGCCGGCAACCGGTGGTGGTGAGCAACCGGTAGTGGTAGTGGCCTACGATCGGCGCGGGGCGATAGCAATCGACAGACGGTGGTGGATGGAGACGGATGGACGACCAGATTCATAAAGCAAGAACGAACGATGAGAATAATTTTTGTTTCTCATTTTTGTTCAGAAATTGCAAAGTAAAAAAAAAATTTACTTATTTCTATTCCAAACTTATTTTGGAACAAAAATCTATTTCGTAAATAGAAAAATGAAATAATTTTATCAAGGATTTTTATTTCATTAAACAATCTGGAATAGATATAAATTATTTTTAACATAAATTTTGATTTGTCATACACCTCCAGAGTTGCCGAACTTATGAAAGCTGGATTATCAATTTCCTACCGTTATGCCTCAAGTGCATGATGAGATCTTTTCGATTCAACTGATAAAAATATTAAGAATCGTTCTAATATTGTGGAATTCTACATTACTTTAGATGACTCTGGATGTTTTATCTATGTGCTTCAAAGGATTGAAGCCTTCAATGTCGAACGAAAGTCCATCATCGAACACCAAAAGCACAAATGTGGGAAAACAGCAGGTCCAAACAGTAAAATACCTCATGCAGGGTTTCATCCGAGTCGAGCGCAGCATGTCTCCACATACTAGGAGGTTCTTCTTCCTTCCTCGACGGTCACGCCGGTCGGCAATCAATGCGATTGACATCGTGTCTATCTACTTTTTTTCATAAGAAACATCAGTTCTCCATCGTACCGACTGATGTGGGCTGCTGCATTTCGTTATCAAGCGGGCGCGTTTGGTTCGGCAATTTTAACTTGTTCTCCGGTATAGTGTTCGTGGCACCACCATGTGATGGATCGACGGAGCAGAGCCAAAAAAGAGTTTTTGGCCTAGCTTGTTCGTGGCTGTTCTCGAGCAATAATTGAGTTCCAGCCGTACCGGTTTCAATGCTGGATTTGATGTTTACCGGCACGTCCTTTTAGCAGCAAGTGCGCCTCCCGTTCAGTTTCCGGCTCGAGTCTGGAATTTTTCTGACGATCCTGTACTGATGGGTACGCAGTTCTCACCTGAGTAACGTTAATATCGACACACGTGACACGTGAATACGTTATTTTTAAAAAAAGCGAATTCCAACACATTAATATACATTATATATTAAATATATATTTTATAAATAAATAATAAATTATTATTTTTATGCTTATTTCAATCAGATTAATCTAATTCAAATTCAAAAATAAATAAATAATAATAAAATCCTATAATAAATTTACACTAAAAATATTAATCCATAATTTATTAATATCATTCATTATTTAAATTTGACAAATTCAACTCTATTTCAATAAATCCATAAAACTTGGAAAGAAAAAAAATTCACATTCTAGACTTGTATGTCAGGCGTGTCAAATAAAAAAGAAAAAAACTTGAAGGCAAATTGTATATCACGTAAATTGAGAGTCAAAAGAGAAGAAAACAAAATATTAAGTTTTTTTTTTTCTTTCCTAATTTGTTATTTATTTTTTTTCACATATATATTTTGACTATTCATTTATTGAAGATTTTTAAAATTGATCTCGTATATCGAAATCACGTGTCGAAAACTTACATTTGAAATTTCGACTCGAGATTCAAGAAAGAGTGTCGAAAAATTAATAAAGTGTTGGATTTTCCGATATTGATCGAGTGTCGAAAAACGCCGGAGTGTCGGAAAGTGTTGAATACGTGTCGAAATATCTGACACGATACAAAAACTCTCGAAAAGTGTCAGTGTTTCATAGGTGCTTACACTCTTGTATGGGTTTGAACTCGTAAAAGGTCAGGTGGACGTTGGTGAACTCAAGTTCTCTCTCATTTTTGATGCGACAGAGTCAATTTCCGAAGTGTCATGGTGCGCTCATTCCCAATCAGGTATGAATTGTATGACGAATGCATTTATAGGTAGGATTTCCATTCTTAGTATATACTCGATTTAGTAGTCGGATTTTTTTGTTGAATAATGCCGTGTACATCTCTCTCGAAGCACGCATCGATGCTATGTCCATTGCTGAACATACACATGTGCTCATCCCTGAAACTATACACGTGCTGGAACGGTATCAAATAATTAAAGCCTCATCAGAGTGTCTGGAGTGACGTCTCATTTGGTATGCACGGACACAAGTCGGTGCAGCCATGTGTGCTCTAAGTAAGAGGACTATGCAGTGCCTGCTTATTTGGGGTTTAGCTTAGTCGAGTTGAGGCAGTAACAGATGATGTAAGGAGTTTGCACCGCCAAACAATAAGTCAGGGAAGATCTGGATAAAGATCGAACATGTTAATGTAATTCCGATGACTGAAAAGTAACGGACAATTAAGTTCTTCCGTTAATGATTACAAGGGAAGAATGTTTTATCTCGTCCATGCTCGTGGTTGGTCTGATGTTGTTCTCGTGGTGCGTATCACGCCATCAGCTATAATGATGGATCATTCTGATGCCACCGTACGGTCCGCTTGCTCTTGCACGATTCTTGCTGAATCATATGCCCGGTATGCACAGCTCCGGGGCAATTTCCGACCGCAAAGTTTTCATTCCCCTTAAATCATGGCCGGGGAATAGCACTGAGGGTTATCATTGATGAGGAGAGAGTCATCCGAGACTCCACCATCAACAATACAGCAATTGGGTTAGTGTCGACGAGACTCTTGAGAAACTGCAGATGACGATATTGTTTATGTGTTGACGAGTGTTCTGTGCGCGTGAGATTTTATCCGAGGATTTTTTTGTTCTATTTTCGGCATTATACATGCCTCGCAGTACGTGCAAGAGAACCCCACGAAGTCTGCCCAGTTGGTTGGAAGCCTGAGAGGAGTCCATGAAACCAGATCCTCTAAGCTCAGCAAAGAGTACTTTCATGGCGATGTAAGCATTTGTCGCAAAGACCACCTTTCCATGGTCATGGCCTGGCGGGGAGCTGTAAAAGAGTTTTGGTTACTATACGGCATACTCTTTGTAGCTGAATTCTGAGCAGCGTCGGCAAGAATGTGTCATGCTGGACTTGACTCTGTGTCCCGAGCGGGGTGCTAGCGAGGTAGTAAGTTCATCCTTTTTCCTCAGGACTAAATGTTTCGATCGTTTATGTTGCAATTCACTATTTTTTTTGGAACTCTTTAAGTTATTATGGTCTGGAAATGCTTGAATTGGGATATGTGATCGACATGTTACCGGTATTTCAAATTATGCAGAACGATATCGAACTCTTCTTCCAGGGCTAGCAGAGGCGAGGAAAGAGCTATCGTTGATCATATGATTCTGTCTTCTACTGCATAGATTGATATTGCCGTGATGGAACAAATGAAGATAATATCGAAGTTCCTCGTGGAGTGGACAATGGTGGTAGTGACTAGTTTGGACAGACTCTTTCAAGTCCCAAATGCCGCAGATCGAGGAGGACCTAGCAGCAAAACAAATCCGTTTCTCTGGGATGCCATGCGCTAAATGCTCGCATCCGGTCTATAATTCACGAGATATTTCCAATGGTTACAGCTAAAATACGACAACTTCCTGGAGAAATCCCGTGATTAATGGAGAACCGCGAGGGAAACGCGAGGAAGAGCACAGCCCTTAGCTTTCAGCTATCGAAGCAGCACTGTGCATGTGTGGTGGACGGAGAGTAAACGTGAGTCGATCCAAAGTTTACCGAGGATAAGAAGAGAGCGAACAATGCGCAAGTGGCGCATACAAGGCGTTGGAGCACAAGGTCCCCATCCCTCCCATGCTTCACGTGTTTCCCTGTCGATGCCCTTTCGCCTCCTTTCCAAATCAAACCCCCACCCGCGACGAAAGCACTGCCAACTCACGCGGCTACCAACTACGTTCGGGTCCATTGGTCGAACGCCATTGACATCGCCCCTCCTCCGACCAATGGTGAGACGAGACGAGAACCACCATCAGCATCGTCGATCCGTTTCTTCCAAGAAACACACCAAAAGAAAAACATGAAACTCTTTCTGAAATGGAATTTGTACGGGTACATAGAATACAGATGCGGCCCTCGCGACACGACACGCATCGGGAAAAAAAATCGACAACCCGCCCGTACGTCTTAATCAACCAGCCGTGAGACTACCTTGAGACGAGTCGGAAGGTCGTGGGGTCCGGCGGTGAGTAGCGAATACCGCTACCGCTACCGCTACCTCCCAAGGCAACGTCATTCAACGCCAACGGCTAACGAAGACTTTTTGGTTCTATGCGCGCAGAAGACAATTGCGGCGCTTTAGGCCGATGTTAAATAGGGGCACGCACGTAAAT
Organism: Eucalyptus cloeziana; assembly: GCA_014182715.1. Classification (NCBI taxonomy): domain Eukaryota; kingdom Viridiplantae; phylum Streptophyta; class Magnoliopsida; order Myrtales; family Myrtaceae; genus Eucalyptus; species Eucalyptus cloeziana. Next base: position 35,336,881 of record CM024634.1, on the reverse strand, counting down.
ACTCCGTCGGGGGTTAATGAACTAGCATCTCCTTAGGGACAGCTAAGCGACCCCAAGGAGATTGCGATTCTCGTGTAATGTTGCTGTAGCTCTAATTCGGGATAGCTCTCCTTCAAATTCGAGGACCCTAAGCAAGTCGATTTTAGCCTTTTACATTAACCGTCGGGCATGGGCACGAAGGCTAGGTAATGCCTCGGATCGATCTGTCAAATGGGTATTGGAAGCGGGAAAGTCGCCTTACAGAAGATGTCTGCCCATCCTCTCGGGCGAAGGGTTAAAGACGTTCGGGACAGGAACCGCACCGAAATCGAACACCATTCCCTCGTCCTCTTTCCCTCCGAACCGTTGTCGCTTTTGACCTTTCTCTCGTCCCCCAAAACTTAAACCGAAAGAAACAGAGAGAGAGCCGTGCGGAGAAAAGATATAAACCCCTAATCCCTCATCCCTCTGCTCACGGACTCCACTCATTCCCTCTCTCGCTCCAGAAAAAAACAGAGAGACATAATGGCTCCTCCCTCTCCTCCCCCCCTGCTCTTCATCTCCTTCCTCCTCTCCCTCCTCGCCTTATCTTCTTCCGCCGCCGCCACCGTCACACTTTCTCTCACTCCATTCCTCCCCAACCACCCCCGATCGTCGTCCTCCTCCGCCGCCACCGCCGCCTCCGCCTCCGACGAGAATTCGTCATGGCAATCCGAAATGCTGAACCTCCTCGCCACCTCCTCCCTCACCCGCGCCCCGCCACCTCAAGAAACACAACTCCTCTGCCTCCTCCAGCTCCACCAAAGTCCCGACCTCCCCCGCAGCTACGGCGGGTACTCCATAGATCTAGGCTTCGGCACGCCGGCCCAGGCCCTCACCTTCGTCATGGACACCGGGAGCAGCCTCCTCTGGTTCCCCTGTACCTCCCGCTACGCCTGCGCCTCCTGCGTCTTCCCCAAGTCCGACCCCTCCAAGATCCGCCGCTTCATCCCCAAGCTCTCCTCCTCCGCCAAGCTCGTCGGCTGCCGCAACCCCAAATGCGCCTGGATCTTCGGCCCCGCCGCCGCCTCCCGCTGCAGCGACGAATGCGGCTCCACCGGCCGCAACTGCTCCCAGCAGACCTGCCCGCCGTACCTCATCCAGTACGGCTCCGGCAACACCGCCGGCCTCTTGCTCTCCGAGACGCTCTCCTTCTCCGGGGGCCGGAAGGTGCCGGGCTTCCTCGCCGGGTGCTCCCTGTTCTCGACCCGGCAGCCCGCGGGCATCGCCGGGTTCGGCCGCGGCCCGGAGTCGCTCCCCTCCCAGATGGGCCTCCGGAGGTTCTCCTACTGCCTCCTGTCCCGCCGCTTCGACGACACCTCCGCCAGCAGCAACCTCGTCCTGGACCCCGAGCCGGGCTCAGGCGGCGACAGCAAGACTAAAGGCGTCGTCTACACGCCGTTCCGGGCCAACCCAGCCCCCCCGGGCTCGGCGTTCAAGGACTACTACTACATCGGCCTCCGCAAGGTCCTCGTCGGCGGGACGGCCGCGAAGATTCCGCACAGGTACCTCGTCCCGGGGGCCGACGGGAACGGCGGGGCCATCGTGGACTCGGGCTCCACGTTCACGTTCATGGAGCGGCCGGTGCTCGACGCGGTGGCCGAGGAGCTCGAGCGGCAGATGGCGAACTACAGCCGGGCCAAGAGCGTGGAAGCGCAGACCGGGCTGAGGCCGTGCTTCGACGTGTCGGGGCGGGGGATACGGTGACGGTGCCGGAGCTATCGCTGCATTTCAAGGGCGGCGTGAGAATGATGCTGCCGTTGGAAACTACTTGGTGATGGTGGGAGCGCCGCTCGGAGGTGGCATGCGTGGCGATCGTGACGGACGATGGCCCCATCGGCCCGGAGATGAGCGGCGGGCCGGCGGTCATATTGGGAAGCTTCCAGCAGCAGAATTTCTACGTGGAATACGATTTGGAAAATGAGAAGTTTGGGTTCAGAAAACAGACTTGCAGAGTCAAATGAATCCATTAATCTCCTCTTAATTTCTCATTCTTTCGGGAATAATGTCTCGTATAGTATATCTAGAAATAACAACATGACGGTAAGAAGGCGGCGGCGGCGAGGGCGGCATCTGCAGCCAGGGTGGGGGGCTACCGGCGCGGTGGCGGCGTCGACGGTCGGATTTATGAATATTTGGTACAAGCTTTACATAGGATAAATTAAATTATGCAGAATATGAAGGGGGAGGATAATGGAAATAGAAGTTCGATTAATTATGGGTTTGATCAAATGTATTTGATTTTTTTTGGAAGCATTTAATTTCGGCGTGCACTTTGGGTTGCTGACGTTGATATATGGAGAAGGGCAGGAGCAAATGTTTTTTTCTTTTGTTTTAGTGGCTGGGCCACACCCATGTGGCCACCCAATTTTCTCTTCTTCACCAATTTGGAGCTGTTGAAATTTGATGTATCGATAAAGCTCAGAGGTTGTTTATGATTGATATTAAACTTTTAAGTGGGGCCAAACTTTCATCCCATTTAGCTTCTTTTAGGTTTGGGTAACATGAAAATAAAAATGGCGGCTCATCCGAAGGCTCGAGTCTGGTGCAAGTAAGTATAATTTTAATTCAACATCGATGTTCGACGCAATATTCAAAGTGTATCGAATTCAATTTCAGTTCATTGTCGCCCATGAAGGTGTCGAATTATCACGAGATTCTATCCTCTTATGCCAAAAAGTGAATAAGTATACTCGACTCGACAACTATAGATACGGAATTCAAAACGTATCAGAGTTCGATTCACTATTGTTCCTAAAAGAATACATTGTTGTAACTTGAAAAGCAAGCAAAGGTCAGGATTCGCAACTACACTTGACGTCCAATTAGATGTCATTTTCGAGAATAAATTCATGCAGAGTCCGAACTTTGATACCATTCTCATGATCATTTCATTTTTTATGTGCAAGTCAAGATGATGGAAGCGAAGACATCTACAGCAGCAGCAGCAGAGAGATGTACATTGACTAAGAGAGCAATGATTAAGGAGAGAAAGAAGAAATTCCTGCTTGATTAACGACTAACGCGGAGTCAGCAGCGTGCCCTCCGGGGCTTCCAATTGAAGCAAAGCTTCCTCGAAAGATCTGATCATGATAAAAGGTGGTGAAGATATCATTTCTTTAACCGACTCTAGCCAATGGAAAAAGCACGGAAGATGGAAGGCATTCGATTCTTTTTTTAATGGATTGCCGCGACGACCCCGGCAACCTTTTATGTATTTACCCGACTTTTTCGTGGCGGGTTCCCTCTTGGATTTGCATCAACAAAAAGTGGGGAAAAAACAATGACCCGAGGAACCTTAATTTTTTGCTCCCAACAAAGGCGACCCTACTTTCCTTCGAGAACGATGTCACGTTAGGTAAAGATATCGATGATTGGGTGAGGCGATGATGATGGCGGCGGCTCTACATTATGTCATCCGGCTTTTTGGGAGGACGAGCACGAACGAGAGAGAGGAGTGACTCATCCCACATGGCTGGGGTTGGGAAGCATGTGTCTTTTCTCGTTTGCGCTTTGGAATCTCCCTGTTCACCGGCCACCATCGGAGCTACAAAGGCGTGGGGTCTTGGACGAGGGGGTGGGGGTGGGGGCTGTTCCGCTTTTCCAGGCTATCCTTCTCCGGGCCCTCGCTTTTGGAGAAGGAGATTAATTATGCAGGGCGCTACGAAAACTCGTATTATCAACGGTTTAGATGAGCTTGGTCCACGTTTTCCACAGCTACGGGAGCACGGTGGGCCGAGTTTGCCCAAACGTGCCTATTCCCTGACTAAGATCGCTCATTTGGTGGACGGGTAAGGGGACGTGGACCGCCGGGGCCTTCAAAATGGAAGCGCAGGAGTTTTAGTTTTCTTATTTTTTTTAATGGATGTGGACTTTCGATTATATCACATAATTTGTTATATAGTTGTGTACTGGATAATCGATAACATTTTTTTTTTCAACAGAAAATTAAGTAAATAATTCAGGCTTTAGCCCCAATTGGCCCAAACCGAACCGAATGATTTTGGTTTGGTTTTCTTTTTCTTTTGGGATATGTTCATGTTCATTAGAGTTGGGAGCTTCAGCTGCCACCACCCATCACTGGAAGGGATGGTGACCTGCACTGGCCCTCACTCAATCGAGGCGAGGTTTTGTCGGCCCCGTAAGGGCTGGCGTCTCCTAGATCTAGGCACCCTCGCCCCAGCCCAATGAGGGCTAGCCACCTCGCTTGCCATCCCTTCCAACAATAGGTGGCGGCGGCAGCAACTGAAGTTTCATCGACCAGCCCTCCATTCTCTTCTTTTGTTTTCTGGTTTTTTAATCATATTTTAGTTTTTCTTTTCCATTTTTAATCTAATTTAAATAATACTTGAATAAAAATAATTTTAAAATGCCACATAGGAAATAAAAATAATTTAAAAAATGCCACATTAGCATTTTTCATTAGTCAAATTGATGGTATTGATGGAAGGATTTGATTGTATCAATTTGACAAATTTTATAACTCAATTATATTTTTATGATAAGTTTTAAGAACTCTGATGAACATATTCCATTTTCTTTTTATTTTTGGGTCGGGCCAAAATTCCCCCAGGCCCAGACCTTTGCACCGGTGATAGAACTCTTGTATGTAAAAGAACGAGGCCTTGCGGAAGTGGGCTCCGAAGTCGAGACTTAACTTTCGGATTGGGCCAACACACATAATTAAGGTTGACTCGGCCCAGAACTAGTGTGACGTTTTCTTTACGTGTTGTAGACGTCATACTTAGCTTCCTGCATGGTGTCACGTCCAAGATTTTCTAATTGAAATTATATCCTATATAAAATAGAAGTCCGAATTGATTGGTACGCACTATTGGTGCTTCACATTCCTCACAAAATTCACGTGCGCTAGGATGGACCTGCACGGTTACCATATAATAAATCGCATTCGAAGATTTCGCTGTGAAAAGACATTCAAAATTAACAAATAATCACTAATTGAAAAAGGCACGCAAAAAAATGCCATATGATACATATCAATAAGATGCTATTCATGATTTTTTGTCCAAAGGATTAGTGGATTTTGGGATGGGATGTAATTGAGCCAAGTCGAGTCGATACAATATCAAGTGCACACTCAATTTTCATTTGTATTTTTGGAGCTTGATACCATATTCGACCTTGACTAAGTATTGAAATCTAGTCTCAAACTCAACTCAATTATATTTAATTTCTCTGCATTTATGCGTATAGGGTACCGCCACCGCCACCGCCACCGCCACCGCCACCACCACCACTAGTTGTTGCCGACTTCCGCCAGTTGTCGGGTCGCCAATCATTGGCCACCATTGCTGCCCACTAAAAGAGAAGCAAGAAGAAGAAGAGAGAGAAAAAGAAAAATGTAAAAATTATTTAAAAATTTAAAATAAATTCTATGTTACAAAAGAGATTATCGTACTTAATGCATTTTTATTATTTTTCTATTTTGATAATAAAAAGTTGTATAATTATTAAATGTGTTTTTACTCAGAAATCGCTTCAAAAGATAGAAATAGAAAAAGACAATCTTTAAAAAGAAATTATTTTTCATAACAAAAAAATGTTACCAAATACATCATTGGTAATGAGGGCTCGCAAGTCCTTATCATTATAGCAATAAGCCCTTAGCCATTCGATGACGAGCGGTTCTCTCGCAGATAAATCACAAAGGTTCCAATCTTTTCTTCATTTGTCTTTTATTTTCGCATTAAGAAAATAATCATCAAAGGTGCTTCGTGTCTTTTTTTTTTTAAAATAATTTAGCGTGACATCACGCACCGTTTTCTCGATGCCTCACGATCGTCATTAAAGGTGGTCGGGTCGACAGAGCTCCGAACGGAAGCGCCGACGAACGAAACCGGACAGCCCGAGGCCGTTGAAAGTTCGTTGTCGACGCTATTGCCCAAATTTTCCCAAACCCGCAACTAAAGAAGGCCACCAAACGGCCAAACCCCACCGTCCGTCTCCAGCGCGCGGTCCACCCATCAAAAAAGCACAACTTCTCTCTCTCTCTCTCTCTCTCTCTCTTACTGTGTTCGGTTGCTTGACCGGTGGATCACCGCCGCGGCTTTTCGCTCCTCTCGCTCTCTCCGCCGGATTCCGAGATCCGTTCCACTTGGCGGGAAGAACCCCCCGGCGGCCGGAGCCATGTGGCGGTCGCTCTGGCGATCGATCGATCGCTTCTCTCCTCAGTACTTCAAGTGAGCCCTGGCACACGCGCTAGTCGACGATTGGCGGTTGGGGGTGGGGGTGTGGATCGTTTGTGCTGCTTCTTTGATTTTTTCTTTTTGGCTCGGTTTAGAAAATTTCTGGTTGCTTGATCGAGCGCGGGATGTAGTGATCTCGAAAATACCGATCCGGTCGGTGAATCGAACTGAGCCGCGAAACGAGGGCGGCTCGGTGACGATGCTTGTGACGATCGATGGTGTGGACGTGGGTGCTGAATGCGGATGATGTTGCTTCGTTCTTCTCTGTCCTTTGTGTTCCGCACATGCTTTCCGCATGAGAGTTTCGTCTTCTGATTTGGCTTAGAAATTTTGGCGCTTGATGGAGCGGCGGATGTAATCTCGAAAACGCCGCTTCTTAGCGAGTCTGATGAATCGAACCGAGTCATGAAACAAGGGAGGCTCGGCGATGATGCTTGTAAATTGATGGTGTGGACGTAGGTGCTGAATGTGGATGATATCACTTCATTGTTCTTTATCCTTTGTCCCGCACATGCCTTCGGCATGTGAGTTTCTTCTTTTAGTTTGGTTTAGAAATTTTGGTGCTTAATCGAGCATGGATTTAATCTTGAAAATGCCGCTTCTTAGCAAATTGGGGTGTCGTTGAGCCAGTTTGGCGAATTGAACTGAGTCACGAAACAAGGGGGGCTTAGTGATGATGCTTGTCACGATCGATGGTTTGGACATAGGTGCTGAATTGGATGACATCACTTCATTCTTCTTTATCCATTGTCCTGCACATGCTTTCCGCACAAAGTATCTTCTTTTAGTTTGGCATATGTTCACTACGGATGTGTTGTTGCTGTTCAATGCTATTTGATCCTTTTCAGCTTATTGGTTTGTTGATGTCATTTGCATTTTTGCGATGCAGATATGTTGTCAATGAGTTGCGGGGAATCAAGGTCGTAGATAGGAGCAATAGGGTAAGACGACAGAGCTGGTGTATTACATTATTTTCACCTCAACGTTTCGCTTGTTTTTTCATACTGATCCCTTCTTTCTATTCTTTTAGGAGATGGTAATAGATTTGATGCAGTCTATTGTAGAGACAGTCACCTATGGAGATAGGCACGATCCATTGATTTTTGAGTATGAATGGCTCATGACCTCAATCAACCTTTTTCTTTTTACATCAGCGTCTTAATTTACGTCACACTTATGTTCTGAATGTTTCAGATACTTCATGGAATACCAAGTTATGGCAGAGTTTGTCCGTGTCTTAAGGATTGGCAAAAATTCAAGGATAGAGCCGACTTTGCTTCAGTATCTGAGCATAATGATTCAGAACATCGACAATGAGCAAGCGATATGTAAGATGACACTTTGAACTCCTATGTGTGTAGGCCAAGGTTACTACTTATCTTTCCCTTTCCTCCTTGGTATAAACACCCACTCACCAAGAAAGAAAAGATCCACTTTCCTGTAAGCATCGGGGGAAAGAAAATGTTTGCGTTGTGGATGTTACAAGTTTGTGGAGAAAAGATCTTTTCTCTGCAGGGAGTGGACCTTTTCATTCTTATTTTCCTGAATTTATTACCCTCTCTTGAAGCAATTCTGATGCTTGTGTATTTGTATTCTGCAGATTATTGTTTTAGCAATGACTACATTAACAACATCATAGCACACCCATATAAGTTTGATGGAGGGGACTTGGCTCCATATTACATATCGTTTTTAAGGTGATGATCTCTCTCTCTCTTTCTCTCTCTCTCTCTCTCTCTCTCAACGTTCAGTGTTATTGACATTGTCCATAGCATCAAAATGTTGAACCCCAAATAGTCAATAGTATTTTGCAGATATTAGGGATGCGCTTCCAGTCAGAAGTTGTGCATTGATTGGTGGAGAAGTTTCATCTATCTCTTGGTTAAGATTTCAATATGGTTGTGCTGATATGCATGAAAATGATTTTATAATAACTACTTCTGCCTGATGTTATTTTCTTTTGTCTGTTTCTTATTTTCTGGTTTAATCAGAGCAGTGAGCAGCAAAATAAACAGAGACACACTCTGCCTTCTTGTGAAAGTCGATGAGGTAAGTTGGGTCACATGCATGAATAAAATAGTAAGGCTATTAATGGATCTCTGCCTTCTACTTATGCAAAAGAAATACTTCTACCTTCTGGATTTATTATATATGCAACTTGGGTGCATCTATCTCACATACAATCTAAAATGCCTTAGAAAAAAGACTTAATAAGATTACGGCATAAGATCCTTCTGAATGTTAGAAGGGCTTTGCAGCAAAGTTGCATTTAAAGCGGAAGGATCTGGGACAATAAATATGTTTCTGTAATATATCTGTTGATTACGTGCATCAGTTGGTGGCTGTGGTTGTATCACTGTAATGACCAGCAGTGTAAAACTTTCCTCTTATCCTGTGACATCTGTTAGTTGTCAAATTAAAAGTTTCACTATGGAATTTTGAGTCCTTGAAAGTTCAAATACTTCTCCTTCTATCACAAGTAAATCAGTGACGTCCATCTACCGAGACATGTGATGGTATATGATTACCATCGCATAGACAACTCTTTGCCAAGCGTTCGAATTTCACTTTTCCTGTAATAGTGTTTAAGAAGGAACAGGCCCAGGTGTTTGATGCCTAAGTCTAATTAAACAAACAACATTTAAATTGAATTGTTACATTTTTACCTGCATGTAGGAACTCACGTGAGTGGAGAATATTATTTGTGCATTTGTGTTTTCTCTTATAGGCTGTTTAAATTGTCTAAATCTTTATCCACTAAATCTTGTGCTTTGTGAAATTATATTTGCATTTTTGTGCTGTCTAATAATTCACACTTGCAATTCTAGGACAATGTAATTTCCTTCCCACTGTATAGTGAAGCTCTTAAATTTGCTAGACATGGGGAAAAGATGATCCAGACAGCTGTACGTGCATTGAGTCTCAACGTGTACAATGGTACGGTACTGGATTTGTTTTTATCTGCTGATAAGTGGTATAAATAGTAGAAACAAATGTTTTCGAATTTCTTTTGAAACATCTTGCTTTTCTTTTGTGCAGTCAGTGATGATATGGTCTTCCAATTTCTAACAAGTCCTCCAGTATCAAATTACTTCTCAGATTTGGTGCAGAGTTTAAAAGAGCAATGCATACGTTTAGATACTATTGTGCATGCCAACAAGTATGTCCCTGTGAGTTTATGGTGATAATGAATGTTTCTTCTTTTTTGGGTCAATATAATAAGATGAAACATACTTAGTGGGGTTGTCTGTAAGCACTCACAGTAGGAGATGCCTTACTTTTTTGCAGTGAGAAATCCCCTCAAGGAAGCATAAAGGAGTTACAGTTAGATACTGACAAGGTAGTAGATGATCTTTACTACTTGAAGGACATAATATCCGTTGGTGAATTGCGGCTGAGCAGATGTGTTATAGAAAATCTTCTCAAGTTGCTTGTCCTTCCTGCCTTACTCTCATTATTGCAGTTTGAGGAGAAAAGCGTAAGATATTGCTCTTGAGGCTCATCTTTTTGCATTTCTTGGAGCATCTTAGTGTTTTTGTGATGCTTATTGCTAGGTGTAAGATTTTTCGGGACCATTGCCAACTATTTTAAAAGCTTAAGTTGATAGATGAAAATGTGGTTTAATATATACAGATTTAACACTTTGACTAATGCATAGGCTGGACTTTGGCCTAAGATTAAAGCATGGAAATATATAATAGGCGACACAGATGAGGGCCTGGAAAGATGCTGGTATTGCGTGTGATTTTGTGGGACCATTGTCATCCATTTTAAAAGTCTAAGTTGTTAGATGGAGGCATGATTTAATATTTGAATACTAGGCATTATATTTCCTTATGTTCATTAGAGCTTGAAGTTAGCTATGAAGCATAGAGAACTTGCATATGAGGCTTGATTAAAGTGAAGCTGTGAAAGATTGGATTATCTAATGATAAGATGCATCATCTACACTTTAAAGTGGAAAGAAAAAAGTTTCATTAACGTGTTTACTTTATGTGTTGCACACAGTTGCAGTGCAATTTGTCAAAGACACACAATAATTACTTTCGTGGAGGCGGATTTCTTTTTGCATATTACATCTAGCTTCATGGCTTTTCATACAACTTCATTAGTGACTCCTCCAGTTGATGGTTTTTCCTGGATCCTTACATTTATGGTTGACGAGCTTGTCCTTGTCTTATATGCAAAGCAGCCAATATTGTCATGCATGTTTAAGAGCTTGTTCGAAACTATGTTGCTGAAAATGTTTAGTTTTGTAGTTTCGATTGTCAATTATTTTGGGTAATTTGGTACTATTATTGTTTATGTGTGTAATTGATTGTTCGGTTTTGTTCAGGGCTCAAGTTTTTCTCCGTCACTTCTCTCTACATAGTTTCTCGTCTTCTTCAAGTTGTTGGCGGGAGATCTTTGATTAATTTCATCGCTGGCGTTATTTTATATCCTTATTTGGCCTCAAGCAAGGAAGATGCTGCTCAAGGAAACAACTGTAATGGAACTAGTGGCAGTGATTCATTTTCGAGATATATTTCTAAGCTAGAAGCAGTTGTATATGCTGATTTTGATTCTGAAGGAACAGAAAATATCAATGGAGAAAATTCTCTTGGTTGCCTGGTGGGGTGCGAATCATGTGACTCTCCTTCAGCTAAAAGGTCTGTGAATTTCAACTTGATCTTTCCTTGTCAAGGGATGGTTTGGCACATTGTTAAGACTGCTCCTTTTTATCCTTTGTTGATGGATCTAAGGAAAACTCATCCAAAATGTCAGGATTGGGGCATGCCTTTCCTTGATCAATTGTGAAAAATAATATCATGCTCATTTTTCTCAGCTTATTTTCGTGTAAATTACAGATTTCACCTTTTAAGGTGCTGAGGATATAAACTCTGTCTAGACTTTTGAGAATATGCAATCAATACCTTGTAGCCCATTTTTCTGTCGATAACAAATCTACTATATGGGCTGATCAACCTTAAATTTTTGTTAAAAGATTTTTCTCCTCCAAAACTTTAGCTGTACGAATGTATTGAAGTGTAAGTCATTGTGAAGATTCAGATGCAAAATTAAGAAAAACATAATTGAAAATTGCATGACCGAGAATATCTTGCTTCTTAAAATTTTGCTAATATGCCCTCGTAGCATGTGATTAACTCAATATTTTTAACATCATAAAAGTCCTTGAAACTTTATGAAAGGAGTATAAACTTTCAAAATTGAAGTTTCTTATCACAACAGCCATTTTGCATAGAAAGTTAATTATGATGCTGTTAATTGGCAAGGGAGACACTTATAAGTACAGTTCCACACTTTGTTAACTTTGAAGATGAGTGAGAAGATAAAAGAGAGAGATTTCTTGATTCACCAAGACCCTACATAAGGTAGCTAAAAATCACGATTCAGACTTTAATTCTTGGAGATTCTACTTCGTTGGCTGCGAGAACATGCCGTCACCATATCATTTATTGGTTGAATACTTTTCCAATTCTGGCTCAATTTTTCTTTTGACTCTAATTAAGGTCACAGTTGCACATTTTTGAGCACAAGGTCTTTTGACATGTGAAGCTTCTAGCTTGTCGAGTTTTCCACACATGAATTTTGCCTTTTTGTGCATTTCAGGAACCTTTAAAGGTTAATTAGGAGACGTTGCATACATCCAAATAAGTCTGGGCCATTGAATCTGCTTGGGTCAACCAATAGATTTATCATATGGCCCACACCATATTCAATGGTTCAGATGCATTGTCTGTGCTATATTTTTTTTCTTAATTAGGACTTTTGAAATTGTAGAGATTCCTGAGATAGATAGTGTGGTTGGCTTGCAGGAATGGAATACTTGGATATGTATTCTCTGACAATCCCACTCTGTTGTTATCATCTCTGTACTTGTTGCTCATCTTAGCAGAAAATGAAGGTAGTTGACTCTATGATTATTTCTAGAATGAGCTCAATCTGATACTTACAATTTCTCTTTCATTTGATATGTGTGATCAGATTGTGACGATTTACTCAGTAGAATGATCAAGTCAATTGTACTCCCGCAAGAAAAGGTAGTTTTATGTCCTATGTAGTGCTGCAATAATGTGGATGTCTTGGTTGAGCCGTAAATTTGGAGTTTTTGACTTGAGCTTGTCTTAGGCAGTTTTTTGGCAAGAGTTAACTCTTATTTTAGTGACAGCTTAACATGTTGTCATGCTCCCCTCTGGAAGAAAGACAACTTGAAGAAGTAATGATGTTCCCTACACTAGTGAATTATAATTTCTGTAATAACTCCATACGTTGTTTCCCTCTGGAAGACACAAATTAAGTGAAGCAAAAATATTTTCCAATCCCTCATTCTCTGAGTTTAGAAACAGGAGAAATATATGCACTTTCTCATACTTTATTTTACTCAGCTCATATTTTCAGGCTATGTTGTTCTAGATGTAGTATCTTCTTCTATAAAGTACCATCATCCATCTGAAAATACAAATAGAAAAAACATGCACATTGGACTATAAGATGTGTGGTTATAAGATGGGAAGGTACCTACCTACCTTTTGAGGCTATGAATCCAGTCTGTGGACAGCTTTTCTTAACTTTGAAACCTAGAATCTACTCTGCGGCACCTTGTAACCTCCTAAATACTCAACCTGTCGATTCCCATATAGTCAGGAGAAATGCATTTTTTCCAAAGTTTTTGTCAACCGAATCAAAGTTTCAAGTATCTATATATCAGCAATGAAAGCGCATTGCATAATTACTAATGTGGAAACAAAAGACATTTATTCAACAGAGAACTACAATATGTCAACAGACTACGTAAGTTGGGGAAAGATCCACTAGGATTTGCATGAACTTCACTTGTCCCCTTCTATTTCTCTCATTAAGCCCTAGAAAGGGACAGAGAGGCCACTTAACAAGTGGCATTGGTTTGAAATGATTAGGGTTTAGCTGTGTGAGACAAAAGACTTCATAATAGAACAAAGAAGAAAGGTATAAAATCAAGAGGACAGTAAAACTTATCAAGGGTCCAATTAGTGAGTAAGGAAGGTCTTCGTTTTGCAGTATTACATGGTACTTAGTTTGGATTCTTCATATTCATTTCTATCTTAGGTTTTTCAAATTCTTAATTAGTAATCTATTCATAGTACTATCCTTTTCTTTTTTTTTTGGCATAGAAGCTACCCGTGGAGTTAACCAGCATAAGGTGGATATTACATACCTCAGCATGTACCTCCTAGTTAGAGACTAATTCAGAAATCAGGATCATCCAAATGATCTCTAATAAAAACTATGAACTGTACCTTGCCATTTCGGTTCAACGGGCTTCACAATTTTTGTTGCACTTCCTTTTCCTCTAGTGGATATCTATAATCTACTAATGTGGTAGTACTCCCAGTTAGGTAGCCTATTTATCTTTTATATCGATATCGGGTAGATATATGACTCCGAAATTTGGAACCTACCTTATACTTAAAGACTGAAATTTGGAAAGCACGAATTTTGCATGAACTGTTGATTGCCAAAAGAAGAACAAGGAAGAGTGGAAGAGAAAATTGTTAATTTAATGCACACTACAGAGTCTACCTAGTCATATGAGTTAGAAAAATTCCATAAATTTCACAATTTTTGCTGCACATCCCTTTTGTATAGCTGATCTCTACAATTTATAGATTTATGTGGAAGGAAGAAGGTGTTCACTGCTTTAATTTAATGTAGTAGTTCTCCCAATTTACACTATTCATATCATTGTTAGTTAATTCAAATATTAAATGCGAGACTGACGAAGCATGATCACTATATTATTACCGCTGCTCAATTACTGTGAGTCTACAGTTATTAAGCTGTGTTTCTGTTACAGATTGTTGATCGGCTGTTGAAAGTGCTAGCAAATCCACAAGTTACTGTACTAACATACCAGCAGACAGGGTGGTTCCTGGAAAAGTGTTTGCGTTGTCAAGGAATGAAGCTTGGGAATGATAGCTTCATGCTTTTTAATGTAAGAATTTGGCTGAGTGAATATTGGTCTCTTCATGAATATGTTGCTGAAATTTCATGTGAACTGTTGTTAACATGAACATAGAAAACAGATTACTGAAATTTTCTAAAGTTTTATATTTTTTAGTTTTCATTGACAGACTTCATATGAGCAATCCCGTGAACGACTTCAAAAAGAACTTGATGGACCCTGGTTTGATTACATCCCTGATACTCTGAGAAATGAGTGGGAGAGCTGCAAAAAAGGTGCATTTTGTTTTCTGTACTGTCAAATTACTTTATTTAAGTTCCTAAGCATTGGAATGAAATTAGAATTTCATTCTATGGACATGAGTTACTTAAAGTTGAGCTAAGTTTTGCTGAAGTATTTTTCTTAACCATTGTGAGATTTTGTAGTACCACTGCCAACTGTTCTAAAAGTTTAAGCTATTAGATGAATGCTTAGTTTATTATTTTATTATTCTAACACTCCCCTCATGCTTAGTCTAGTCTTTTGCCTAGTACTAAGGATGGAAATTTAATTGGAGAGGCAAATGGGGTCTGGAAAAATTTGAATTCAGGACCTTCGACTTTGATATCATGTGAGATTTTGTAGTACCATCGCCAACTGTTCTGAAAACTTAAGCTGTTAAATGAAGGCGTGGTTTATTATTTAAAAATTCTAACAACCATCATCGCATGACATCCGTCACTATTAGGCAATATAAGTTTCTGGTAACAATTGGAGTTATAGGCCGGGCAGAATACACTTGGGAATTTTTCTATGGCCTGATGTTTGGTGAATTATGATGCATTTTCCCAGAGTGATGAGTTGCAATATTGGAGATACAGTGAAAGCAGAACCCTTATAGGCTTAAAAGACTAAGTATAGTATCTCTAACCCTTTCAAAAAGTACAAGGACCGATGAGTGTATCTGATTTAAAAGATTTTTAGCCTTACTACATGAGATTAGGGATGGACCCTTGTATGTGGGGGTGCGTGAGGTAGAGAAGAAAATAACAACAACGTGATGTTACGGACTATGTTAATTGAAGTAATTGGAATTGGTTTTGCATGCAGATCTTGAGGAGCCCGTGAACCGGAAAGACCCCCTTTTCGCACTAGAGCTTCACATCAACCAGCAGAAAGACGACAGTATTTTTCTGGACCACTCTAGAGTTAGTATAGCATTCCTATTTTTCTTATATGTTGAGCTGTGAGTAATTTCATGTTAATGTTTTAGGCTGTGCAGCAAATTCTTCAGTTTCTTGGCAAAAGATGGTAGATGCAGTGAAGGTTTGACTTTTCATCTCCTCAGATAACTGTTTGAGTTTATTTTCATTCTGACCTAAAAGAGTGTTAACTTTGCAACTATGGCTGAATCTTTTTGCGAGAAGTATACACTTGTGTTGATCTTCAATAAATAACTGAACGCAGAGCAAGACTGATACTTTTTTTGGTGGGAATAGACTTTGAGTAAATAATGGTGCTTAATCTGTTTCCCTGAGAAATAGTCGAACTTGCACCAAACCTCTCGACTGGTTCTAGGTATCTCCACAAACAACGAAAACCAAGAATTTGATAGTGATTGCTGTAAATTTAGTGCATTTGGTAGGTTTCTATATTTGGTATGACTTACAAAAGTCTGTTGGTACTGACAAATTTATTCATATTTTTGTCTCGGTGAATCCTGTGATTAGTGTCTGGCTAAGAAAAGAGTCCAATGATTTCTCATCATCAAGCACTGCATCTTTCGTTTTCTCTTGTTGTCTTGGTGCTATATCTGCTTCGGTGGTCCTACTTTTTCCTTAATATAGATTTTAGTTGCAATATTCTGAACTCTTCCTTTTCTCTGCAGTTTCTCTATTGGACCATGCAATTGCACTGTGAACATAGCCTCTATTTTTCAGTTGGAACATCGGTTTTTGTTAATTTGCATGAAACATTTGATTGCTATAAGTCCTTACAAATTACATATCTTCCACAGGCTTTTGTTCTGCATCTTCAGCTCAAGGCATTGATTTGGAAGCAAGATCGACCTGATAAACTGGTGCTTGCTGTGGAAACACTTTCCACTTCTGAATCCTGGAAAACACGTTCTTCGGATCATTCATCTGCAAATTTTGGGGCAGAGGTTGCTCTAGGTCGAACGGAAATCCTTTATTTTCTTATCTGCCCGTTTTCACTTTAATTTAAGGCTTTGTTTATTATGCAGAAAATGAACGATCGGAAAAACATTTTCCTAAAGATGATCTTTTGTATCGCTTATAAAAATGAAGAACGAAAAATATTTCTATTGTTCACGAAAAATTTTAGGCATTAATTATTGACGGTGATGACCACATTTTTTATTGACTAATTATCTCAAGTTAACAAAAGAATATTTTGAGTGAAACAAATGATCTTTTTTAGGAAAATATTTTCCAAATCATTCATTTTCTGCGAAAAAAAGGAGTCTTGAACAAACGAAAAATCTTTATATCATCCACAGGAATTTTTAGACATTAATTATCAACGGTGATGAAATCATATTTCATTGACTAGTTATTTAAAGCAATACAAGCGGTTGCTTATAGGAAACTATTTTTTAAATCATTAATTTTTGCAAAAAAAGGTGCCTAATATGATATTTTTTAATCTGATGTATGAACCTTGCAGGATCAGCATTCTCTTGCAGAATTGCATTTTCAAATGCAGGGATTCGTGACATCTACGTTATACCCGTCTCTAAAGGGAAAAGTGGCAAACTGCTTCTTATGGAGAAACATCCATTACGGACTCAAAAGGGGGTCGTAATTGCTATTGCTCCACTGCCTGGTTTAAGTGTAAGTGTAAATGCTATTAGTCATTGGTCTCTTTGGGCCCCAAGAGATTGGGGGATTTTGGTCAGCTTTTGAGTGTCGTCATAAACTATTATAAACTCTTGCTTCCTGGGGAGTCCTTCAATACTCTTCTTCCTATGGGCTTCTAATTTCCACTCTTTTAGGAGCATAAATACAAGTGACCAGGAAGAACTCGAGTGCTCAATTGAAAAAGAAGCATTATGTAGCAAACAAAATGTGAAGTTATAAGATTTTAGTAACTGACTCTGCTATCTGAATTGCAGATTTGCAATAGGATGAGACATTTGTTGGAAAAAGCAAGAAGTTTGAGGAGTTACTGTTTTTCTCTGATAGGTTTTTCAATAAGAAACCTTCATATTTCCTGAACAAACACAGGCATTTCCTGTCATTTTGCTCTATGATATTAATAGCAGTATTGTTAAAGAGCGAAGGGAAGATCTAAAGGGCAGACATAGAAACTTTAAGGAAAGATCTTGAGTGCTTACGTTTTACTGGAAGTGTAAGCTAGTAAAAATTAATGGCATGAGAGGATTATATTAATGAGCAACTTAGTGGTGAAAGACTTGATGGATATTACCGCTGCATGTGTTAGTTTAAATATTACAAGTAATCACTAATCCATAAGCTCTGATTGAATCTGTTGAGCTCAATAGTCCTTATACCTTCTTGGCATCTCTGTCAGCACATTTTCTGGCATCTTCCTCTAGTTAGATATAATTCATTTTATATTAAGAAAACAGCAGAATGATAACAAGGTAAATGCATCTAGAATAGGGTGGAACTACTCATGAATGTATAGGAAGAAAACAAAGAAATATTAGGTGGCTCATAGACGAAAACGTAATGGACATGGATAAAGCTGTTGGGTTGACCAATCGTTCTTTTCCTTTTCTTCATTTCAATTGTCTGTCTTCTAATTTTGATCAACTCTGTCTATGGCTCCCTAGATACAAGATACAACTTCTCTTATTGCCACTTAGCAAGTTATTCGAGAAAAAAATTATCTAATATGCCCAAATAGGTACCGGCATGAGAAAAAAAAATAAAATAAAAGACAACATGCACAGCTGAGATGGATTTTCTTTACTTTCTAGCAGCCGAAGATAGAGAAGGAACATCCTACATGGTTGCACCTTCAGATAAGAGAGTTTGATCCCCGATTTGATTCAAGCAAGATGAAAAGCCACCATTTAAAGAGGTCTAATCATGTCACGGATGGGAGGTGGACACTGGGTTTTCCCAATGCAGAGGCTTGTAAGGCAGCTCAGTTGATGATACTTGAGGAAACAAGCAAGCAGAGATCATTTGTTGAGCGGCAACTTGCGCTGATGCTCCGGGACAATGCTCTTGTAGATTAAGTAGACACTCAGGGTAATTGATGCTCTGTTGCTAAATTGCAGTAGCCTTGTACATTAGGTCGCTAACTAAATTCTTAGTTCTCTCTTTTCCCTCTTGTCCCGTCTCTTTCTTGCCCCTCCTCTGTTCAGAGTTTTGATGTGTCAACTCGTTACCAGTTTTGCTGTATAGTATAGAATAATCCTCATCACAAACAATGCCACCTGTAGTATATTGTTTGTGTCCGGCCAAACGACATCACAGATGATTCCTTATGTTCCCTTTTTATCTATAGAGCATTACTTTGCTATGACTAAGAGCAGAGACATTCGGATTCACACTTTGTATTTACTTCTGTTTTTGGATCGACATGCTAATAATGTCAAGACTTCCTATTTGAATTGCATACTTGTTGGTTTTTTTGAATTCAGTTAAAAGTCCGTGCGTGTGTCGGCTGTGAAGCTTTATGCCTGTTGGTTGATTTTCTTATGAGCAACGAACTGCATACTGAGGAGTTAAAAGCCCAAAAGGTTGTCCCAATCTGAGGGAAAGGAAGTAGAGAAAGATGGGTTTGAAGAGGAACTTGGGAAGTTTGAGAATATTGTCAAGAATTTCTTCCCCTAGTATGAAATTCATTTAGCGTTCTTATGGTGGCTTTTGCGTTGCTTCTTCGACTGAACCAGAAAGATTTTCGAGATTCAGGATACTGAATCTGAGGGTTAATAGTGTCTGGGTCATTTTACTGATAGGATAAATGGAATCGAATTTCTTCCTAGAACAACCAGTGAAGATTGCAACCTCTCTTCCTCTACCGGTGGACAGGTATCATAGAAACATCTGCATACAAATTGATACATACAAGTGATTTCTCAAATAGAGAACCACTCGAGTGGCCACCCTTCATGTTGGAAGGGGGAGGTGGGGGGTTCAAAATCCCCACATTCTCAGGAGGGTTGGGGTGGGGATGATATAGTTTTAGGAGTGGGTTTCGACTCCCACGTTTGTAAGGAGATAAGGCAAAAGTTTGAGAATGAGAGTTAGAATAGAAATAGAGTAGGACTGACAAAAAAAAGAAGAAGTGATTTCTCAATACAAGTGAGGATATTTTACTTTTTCCTTTTCTGTAGCTTGCTTGGTCACTTTAAATATCTAAAGCCCTTTAAAATATGCAAATATTGACTTCTAGCCTCATATGGATCAGTTTCTCTTTTCTTCATAATTTCTAACTCTTTTTTCCCCTTTAAATTCATCCTAAGATTTTAGAGGAAAACATTACATTGTTTTTAAGCTAATAGGCCCTAAGCTTTTGAGACCTGATATATGTAGATTCATTATGTTGCATGTCAAGAAATTGAAGAGCCTGCAGTGGATATCTCGAAAAGTTTGTTAGTTTTTATATAATTGACCCAATGCGATTGATTGTGTTTATCATTTTAATTTTATAAATAGCATCATCTATAGATCGGCCAAGAATTGCCCACAATAGAACCGCCATCGTCATTTCCTTCTAAAAATCCCTACTTATCGGAAATTTCAAATCCACAAAAAAAACCTCAAACCGATCCTAACACTGACAAGAGGGGCTAAGGTGGCATATGAGACAGCGGCCAGAGGTGGTGGGGCGGCCGAAGTGATGTGGGAAGAGAGGTTAGAGTTTGTGAATGATATTAAACAAGGATTGAAATTTGATGTTAAGGTTTGTCGGAACTCATAGAAATTTGTCCTAGGATGCGTTTTAAATGGCAACTTTTTTTCTTTTTTGATGTTTGGGCAAGTGGTGACTATTTGTTGGTGTAAGTTGACTTATGAATCATTTCACATAACCTTTTTCATTCGGTGTGAGACTTGGAATATTGCAAGCAATCTTAGTTAAAGAACTAGCGTTCTCGTCAGTGTTGGCTTGTATCACCCAATGACACTCCTCCTATTTGATGCGTGGTCTATTTCATTCCAGTCCTCTTTGTCATCCTAAAGGTTCGTTAGGAGTTGCAAATTGTCTAAGCCCTCTCGCCCCAACTATCACTCCTCACCATCAACAAAACTGGGTAGTTGTGTGGTTTGTCATTGAACTGTACGCCTATTGAAAGGGGGTCTTGCTTCGATATCACATAATTACACCCCTCAATTAATTCACTTGCAAAATTGTCCATCTTAATTCATCTCATACCGAGCCTCAACATCTTATCATTTGGCATACAATAAGCACTCTTTTAGGAGATAATCCATCCTCATAGTGCTTTTACTTGAGCATGCTAAACACTAGAGCTTCAAAAATAATGTTATTATGTTAAAAGGAGCCTTTCATGAATTGAATTTAATTTCATATATATAATTCATGAACACTTCTCTTGTCTAGTGTGCAACTTGGTTTTCTCCCCCTCACCATCCTAGAAATCCACAACGTGCCATTTTTTGTCCCTTTGCACCTATGATCACTATACATGCTCGTTGAACTAGATTGTTATAGGCTTCTTGACTTTGGCACGTTGTTGAGCTTGCTCAATGATGGGCTCGTACACCTATGGGTGTATAAAGTATATTTGGCTTAAACCAAACATCTCTTAGCAGGTATGTAACTCTTGTGACAATGCTTAGAGGGGACGGCGGTGTTAATCGCCTCTTCTTACCCTTTAGTTTATCATGAAAAGCGGTAGTTTTGAAAATAAAGGAATAAAATAGAATAGGGCCCAAAATGGGAGGAGGGTAACTAGTACTTTCTACAAGAATTTCGAAAACCCCAATTTTTCAGGCAAAAGGGGACTTTCAATCTGAAATTTCAAGTGAACTAATTAATTTCAATGATGGACGAGGCACGTACTAATATGATTTTGGTAAGTACTTCATACATTAGTTAAATAATATATCTCCCAAACTGTACAATATTCGAATTCAATTTATCCATTTTGTGTAGCATCATCATCATGGATTCTTATCATTGTTTCATGCACACACAAGTGCTTTGCCCTTGTCAGCCTTTTCATCATTACACATTATACTCTAATAACTTAAAAAACTTCTTTGGTACAAATTCGGACAATCAGCTAAGCTCGGCGGTGGAAAGCGAACATGCAGACCGTCCATTAATCAGAAAAGCAAAAAAAAGAGGAAGAAAAAAGAGTGATATTGAAGCATTTATATTTCATACATAAGATACTCGCAAGGAAATATTTGAAATTCGAATGATTCTCGTGCTGTGGAGGAGTCGCAACCGACAAATTCTCTACTTATGCTTTGAGTGTTTCGATTTAAAGCTGGGGAGATAATGATCTTTGTGTGATTCCAAAGCGAATCCACCTTTAATCTTTAATTAAAAGCAGAGATGCTTATCTATGTGTTTTTGCGCTAATCCCCCTTTCGAGCTTTTGCTTTGTTTAACCTAATTATGCCCTAACTTTCTGATGCTTTCCAAAGATGAGAATGTCGGGTTTCGGGAAAATCAAAGCAAAGCAAAAGTTATTCTTTTGCCTAAAACCCTTAGCAAAACCTAAAAAGTAGTGCTCTCTTTTAAAAATCTCTTAGGGCAAGATTTCTCTTTTCTCTTCTAAAGCATGAAAGTGAATTCCCCTTTGCACAACTCTTACGTAATGAACCATACCGTCGTCCCCCCTTTCTGCATTATCGATATTCTTCTGAGTGCATTTTAAATTTGTAAGCCCCGACACTTCTTTTTTCTCCCCTCTTTTTCTCCTTTTCTTTTGTGGCTTTCCAAGCAGATTTAGTTGTGTAATTATGTAAAGAAGGCCGATCGATGATGTGTACGAAAATGAATGAATGTTTCTAAAAGCCGTATATCTAGCTAGCTCGTTGGAAGGAGCGGGGGGATGCTCCCACCATGATAGCTTCAATCATGAGAAAATGCAAGATGGTCGTGGGGATTGATGAAGAAACATTTGAACTACGCACTATCTGCTTATAAAAAGCGCTTTTGTTTCAAGTAATTATTCGGGATAATGGTCTTTGATTATGGAACTTTCCCTGTATTAGAATTTACAAATAAAAGCTGTTTTACAAAATATTTAGAGAATGGCAAAAAGGGTGTATTTCCCCCCCGAAAAAAGGGAATGTTTTGAGAGCAGTGATTGGTAGTTTTCAACCACTTGTATTTCCTTGCCATGGATAATTCAAGGATTTTAGGTAGCTTTTTCCTCTAAAACAAATAATGGTGCTTAACTTGTGCTCCAAACTTTTGACCAAAAAAATAAAATATAAAAAAACTTGTGCTCCAAACAATATGAAATTCTTTATATTTGAAATAAGCATAATCACTAGTAAATTACGTGTTATGAGATCTCCAAGCTCCACAAGATCAAACCTTTAATCCATTTTGAGCTGAACATTCTTACTTTGGAAGTTCTTTTTTTAAAATGAACCATGACCCCTCCATTTGTGCTTCAAACTTTGTGCGGTTTTTTTACTATCAAGATGAACTCAATCAATAAATGAATTAGATGATTTGAGAGCTTTGAACCTTACACGATCTAATATCTTATCCATGTTCCCTCACAGCATAAAAGCTAATATCTGAAATACTTCGAATGATATCTTTTTGTCATCATAATCGCATCTATGTATCAAGTGATGGCGACATTGCATTGGATGTTGAGAAAGTGGGACCAATATGATGAATTAAGTAATTATCTATCATTATCTTTTCAAATATTTTAACTAAATAAAGATTAGTATTTATACTACTGCTCAATCCAACCACTAGGGGTGAACAATGGTCCGGTTCCAACCCGGAATAGAACAAAACTAGCCGATTTTAGACAGTTCTTGCGGAACCGGTACAGTTCTTAGTTTTAGGTACTAAATTTAATCACTTGGAATGAATCAATATAATTTTATAATCATTTTTATCTTAAAAAATAAACGTAAAGAAGTCTCCCTCTCTCAATTACTTCTCTCAGCTCAATTCTCGCTCCCTCGCTCTTAGATTTTCAGTTTAAATTTTTGTTATCTCTTCATTCATTATTCAGATCTAGAATGGACAAGATCGATTCAAAACTTAGATCTTGAAGCAACGGGGTCACGGCCGTTTCAAAACCAGGTCTACGACTGATGAGGCTGCTTCGAGGTTAGATCTAGATTTGGATCAATCAGGCCGCAGTCGCTTTGAAGCTCAGATCTAGAACCGACAATGCTCGAGGGACAAGTATTTCCTCCTCGAAGCTTTTGATGACGAAATTGAGACCTTGAATACCAGATCTCGGTCCGTGACACCCTTTGAATCATTGAGCATGTTTGAGCAGATCGTTTCGGATACGCTTCGTCTTCAATGAGCTAAGACACAAGTTGGCCTAGTTGAGATTCGTCTTGGAGCCTATGCTATGGTCTTCTTCGACGAGCGCTTCAAGCCTTTGCGACGATCTTCTTCAACGAGCCCTTCGATGCAAAGCACTTGTGCATTTTCTTCACAGCATTACGTAATCTTGCATATTGAGAAATTTAGCTTCTCAGTTTGTTTTTGCTGGCAATTAACGTGAGATAATGGCGAATGGTGTTCTAATGTCTCGAATGTTTCGTAAGGCTAACTTCCACTACCTTCCACCCATCACCCCTCTTAGGCTAATTATGCATGGCCCAAGTTTTGAGTAGAATCGGGAACCATAGTCCCATTCCTTATATTAAAATTTTGGGACTGGAAGTCATTAGATCAATTCCCAATTCTAGGTTGGGAATCGGGCCATTCAAAATCTGATCACCCTTACTAACAACGTAACAAAACACCGAAAATGAAAATGAAACACAATGAAAGCCTTCAACCAACCAGCCCGTCTTTGATACAGAATATACTTGGAATTTACAATGATGTGCGTGCAATTTTTCTCTAGCTAGCTCGTCTAACCTTGTCTTCTCCTACAAATACCTCGTAGGTCAGTCAAGAGTCAATCACTTCCAACTTTGAAACGTATACCCCGAAAATAACTTAAATAAGAACAAAAATTTTCATGAAAAGATTCTCCTACAGTTATCGAACGTTAAAAGCAACCCGCCCGTCAACCCATCCCAAAAGTCCTATATCATCAGTTGACTGATCATCATCGCCATCTTCGGCAGTGTCTTCTTCGACCAACGTGTTCAAGTCAAGCGACAAGCAAGACCTTGTCTGTGAAGATTTCAGCATGAAATTAGTAGGAATACCAGAGGTACAGCGCTCACAGCTGAAAATAACGATGGCGTCGCTCAGCTCCACCTCGTCGCCGACTAAGCTGCTGATCCTTCCTCTTTGCATCGCTCTCTTGAAACCCATTTGAGCGGTATAGTCAGCTTCTTCGACATCTTCGACAAAGAACACCCGGTGTGGGTTCTTCGCCAGTTCTTCGGCGAATCTCTCGATGTAACCAGAGCTTTGCTCGTCCCTCAGTCTTTTGTTTCCATTGTTTTCCGGGGAATCTGCTCGGGTAGATGATGAGAAGCTACTTAGAGTGATGGATGAGAAGCTGGTATATGAGCCAAAGACGAGCCAAGCCAGCTCTCTAGCCACCTTCTCTTTAGCTTCTGCGTCTGCGCCTTGGAAGAGAAACCAAGTGTCTTGCTTAGACGCACCATTTTGGCACTTGGGCCCTAGTTTTCTTCTCGACATGCCTGATCGGCATTGCAAGATTGTGGTTACAATTTCAGGGATTATGGCCTTTTGCGATGGGACTTTCTTCTCCAGCTCGGTGCAAAGGGTTTTGAGGTTCTCAGAATTGAGTTCCTTGAACCTCGGAACATACTCTATCTCCATGATTTCGCTTGAAGATGCTGAGTTCGAACGCGAGGAAAGCTCAATGACAAAATTGACCGATTCTGATGGTGGATTCCAAAACTTGTGGTCTCGCCAAGAATGTAGTTTTGTGGGTGGCCACTCATGATGAACGAAATGGTGAGAATTAGGGTTTTGGCGTTCGTGGGAATAGCCTGAAGCGGAGGGAGATGCAGGCAGAGAAGAAAACATAGGGTTTTTCCCGAAGTTGTTCCACTTTTGGCATGCGTACTCCTGATGATCAATAAGCATTAATTAAGAGAATGGTTGAGAACTATAAATGGTAATGATGATGATTATAACGAAGCAGTGAGCAAACTGTAAACATGATTATGACCTCATCATTGTTATTGCAATGTCTTCTATACTCGTCCTTGCAATTTTGAAGCCATGGCGGAAGTGATGAAGTGGTCGACGATCGTGATTCGACAAGCTCGAAAGGGCTAGCTGGCCCCCTATTTTCAGCTTTTTTGCTAATGCAATCTGTCTCTGGTCCACTGAGAAAATGATGAAGAAATAGTCGAGTTGAATCTTTTTGTAGCATAATCTTGGCCTATGGCCCCAGCGTAAAAAAGCACTTCAAATTCAACATACATTCTTTTATCTTTTCACTTCAGCAAGTCTATACCATATACTTATATGCAGATAAATTTGAGGTTGAGTTTTGATCCACCACGTAATAATAGAATTGGAACTAACTTAACTACTAAGTTTTATTTTGGCATAAAGTTGGTATTCAATAGGAAAAACGTAAAAAGGAGTGTTAAAATCAGACTAAATCTCCAAACCTAATATAAAATGACACCAATATATGGCAGGAGTTATAAAATTGAATTGGTGAGACCTAGATATTCTTTAAAGTATGCACAATGTGCTAGTGTGTCCTGCATAAAAAAATTGGAGAGATGGTTGATGTTTTCAACATTGATAAGTAAACAGGAATTGAAAAGCTTCTAAGTCCCCACCCCTCATTTTCAAACACAGAACATGTTATCACTTTAAAGAAAGATAAAGCAGTTGTGCCTAATTCTCACTCGCCCACCATATTTTACTCGATGGACTGGAGTGAGAGAACTAAGAAGGTCTGAGAAAAAGTGAAGTTTTGAAGTTCAAGAAAACCAATTCAAAATAAAAAAGACAAGACAATTTTGTTCCTTAAAATAAAAAAGACAAGACAATTTTGTTCCTTAATTACCTGTCAGTGATGAGACTCAAGCTCAAACTTCCTGCTGGGATTGTGAGAGGATAAAGGCACCAAAGAGTCTCTATGGACGGATAGCCGGTTTTACACCTCATATAGCTTTGGAATGTGGCAAATCCCATGAGCCAGAGCCTTCCATTTCCACCAATTCCAGACACCAATTTTGCTATCTCCCCAACCACATGTTCAACAGCACAATAGTAATTGTTGTTCCTCTCTAGTTGATGTCCCTTAAATTTCCTAGCTCTATACTCAGCAGTCCACTTGAGATCTCCCAAATATAGAACCACCCCACCATCATCATTGCTTATGTAACTCTTCACACGCCTCTTGAGATCTTCAACTCTCCCTTCTACCTCTTCCCTATGCACGTTCTCAAAGGAGCTTATTGAAAGGTGGAGAATCTTTAAGCTTCTTATTGTTTGAGGAACATCATCTTGTCCCTTGTTTAACTTGTCCATTACTGCTCCGACCACTCCCTCAACACTAGCAAGGCACTCACCAACGACAATGATGCTTTTCCTCTTCTTGCTCACCATGTTTTCCAATACAAACGCGACATCCTCGTTTCTAACTGTATCTGGTGCATTAATGTTCCCCAATACTAATCCAGTTTCATCGAAGGAACTCAAAGGAGACTGATGAGAAATGACCAACAGATTGCTGTTATTACTACCCTTTGAGTTGTCCTTGGTCACTGTCTGGTTTTTTGAGCAGATGTTTGAGGAGGAAACGGCTTGCTCAACGTTGCTCTTCACTTGAGAGCTGGAGAAACCTGCTTCTTTCATGACTCTACTCACACTAGGGTCATCTAGGATAGAGATGATGAGCTGCTCGACCTCAATTTTCACTGCCAGAATAGGCTGCTGCTGGTTCTCAATAGAGCCGCGTCGCTGGTGTGCCTGGGCCCGCTTGAAGGCAGCGACGAGGGCGTTGGAGATGGACGGGTTTTGTAGATGAGTTCCCAGGACGTGGCTTGGAGCGGCAGCTGGGAGGCGGTTGAGCGCGACGTTGAAGCAGAGCTCTAGAGCCTTACACTGCAGAGGGTGGGAGTGAGATTGAAGACAAGCTGTTCTCAGAAGGCCAGTGGAAGAAGTGAGCATGGTGTTGGCCACATGGAGAGGTGTGACTTGAGAGTGGCCACGACGCTTCGCTAGGGTTACGGCCTGTTTTACTACAGTTGCCGCTTCGGTTGTCAGGGCATGTTGGACTGTGCAGCCTCCTCCTGCTCTCATCTTCAGCGAATTAGGAGAAGTCGCAGAAGTGCTTGAGCCGAGAAAAGGGGTATGGAGTTGGGTTTTGTGAGTGGTCAAGGAACTTGCGTAGGTTTAAGTATCATGGGTGGTTATTGATATAGAGGCAAAGTGGAATGAACGGCACTATCATCCGTCTGTTTTGACGGGATGGAGAAGAAACATTTTTGAAGAGAGGAACGTCGGGATTTCTAGAAGAGACACAGGAGAGAGGAGGGTAGCGTGTTGCTGTCGATAAGGTTTTTCTGGCGAACTAACTCTCTTCGATGCTGTGTTGGTGTATGCAGCTTGAGAGAGAGAGAGAGAGAGAGAGAGAGAGAGAGAGCTTGTGATATAGGCTAGAGGGAAAGTGATCTGGTTTTTATCTCTTTGGGAAACTTGAGAGGGGAGGTGGGGTGAATGTGGGCTATGCTTTTCTTGAAGTTGAGGTTAAATTTTTTTGGTCCAAAGTGGATTTTGCAGTGGAAAGTGGATTGCATGTGCTGACAACCAGGAAGAATGCACCAGTACACAGTACTAAAGGCCACTCTCCTTTTGCGGGAAAAAGAATTAGGTGCAACCAATCCATGTGAGCCCGACTCGTATATTTGATTAAAATGAGGTGGGACCCATATGGGATCAACCTGATCAAACGGTGGATTGAGAAGGGCTCAGATTATCCAGATGTTACCCAATACTTGCTCCTCCTTTGCCCCACCTCTCTCCCTGTATTGAACAAAATTGAGAAAACCCTACAAAATTATGAGGGAGGATGTGGGTTTCCTATTCAATACATCTCAGATTAAGACACATATTGTTTAAACTGTAACTGTCGAGACATCAAATATAATGGAGGCTTTTGTCCCTGTCTACAATCAAGTCGTTGAACAACAATGGGATGGAGCTCCACATGTCGCCTTCCGACGTTTGTTGAGGTTTTTGATCGATTTTTCCAACCGCGTCGAAGGATGAACCTGAATCCCTGGTGCCATCATTTGGATCAGTACAGGATCATGGATGGAGACTGGACATGGGAGACTGCATATCCAAACCTAATGCGAGAGTACACAAGATCCTACAAGATTAATGTATGTGTCCTGGCATATAAATCTCTTTAAGCTGGATTGATCGGACCTCAACAAACAAGATTAGTCGCACCGGAACAAATGTTTTCCTTAAACCCGTCAAATGAGAGAGTCATGGTCCCAAAATAAAAAAGACACAAGAGAGTCGGGTCAAAAACAATCTGACCAAAATAGATATATTTAACTCGTTTGGATGCAATGAAAAATTAGTAATCTATACTCGATGTGACTATACCCAACACATACTCGATCCGATCCACTTCATTAATAAACTTCGATATTTAATCAAATCTAGAAAAATCATTCCAAAATTGAGGTGAAAGTGTAGAGTGAGTGAGTGCGAGATTGAATGAGGGTGAAAGAGAATAAAAAGAAAGTAATGGAAATAGGTTGGATCTAAATAAGTTGTAAATATATTTATGACTTATTTAGTGAATATAATTGGGTTCATAATCTATTTTGACTAGTCTAGTTTTGCAGAATTATTATTATTTTCTTTTTTGGATATATATAGTTGAAGAAATAGCTAGTTTAAAAGAGATTTTTCGCAGAAGTGAGTATAATCCATATGGTTATATGGTATGAGTGTTGTATAGGTAAGCATGATGACAAAAAAATGTGTAAGAGATATAATAAGTGGTTTATCACATCCAGTTGATCACACATATAACTATATGGGTCACGTTTAAGTGTTCAATGAAATTTATCGTATTATCTTGAAAATCAGCTCCATCAAATGGACCCCGGGCTAGCATTCATGATCGTGCAACTTTTGCATGAAAAGGAGAGACTCCTTAACTCAAGGTTTTGGAATGGCCATCTCAGATACCATCTAATGCATGATACCCGATGATTGAACACATATTCTTACACGACCAGCGAGGGATCTCCCTCTCATTCCTCAATCATTTTCCTTCGCTTTTGTACATTCCTATGTCTGCCCACATGAAAGGCAGCTATAATAGCGTGATTAGGGCTAAGCGAGAGATTAGATAATTGGAGCACACTTTAATGACTTCTTCCCAAGAATTTTTGTCACTAGCTAGGCGTGGTAGTAGCAGCTCACTGTCTGTTTGGACTACTTTAATATTTGTATTAAGTGATTATATTCTCACAAGCAAGCATCATAGCATTTTTACTAGATCAAGCCAGTCATATTTTTTGAATCCAAGGTCCACGAGGATCCTAAAAAAATTAAAGTGCATGTGTAGTTTTCTTATTGTGATTGACTCTATTCTCCATGTCTTCCCAAATATACCAAGTGCATGCAATATCTTATTCCATTTGCTAAAGATTCGCTTGGTGGTCGAGCATAGAGGGAGGACTGTATGGTGGCAACAAGGAGGTGGAGGTGGTGATGACTAACGCCGGCGGCTGAGCCCCGAGAGAGAGAGAGAGGGAGACTTCTTTGTTTGGTTAATAATAGGTAATGCTAGGTTTTTGGAGAAGAACAAAGAGATCTATCAAGGGTTGCTGCGTCAGGGCCGCAACTAAGACGAATCCTTTGGCAAGGCTAATGCTTTAGTAAAGTGAACGATTATCTCACTATTAAAAATGATTAAACCTATCTATGATTTAGTTTCTAACTTTGTGGAGAGCACGAAGTATTTCTTTTCTTTAAATATAAAAGGCAAAGCGCCAACAACTATATAATATGCCTCTCAAGCGTCCCCCGCACTGATTATCGGTCTTTTTTAAAAAGATAATACATTTTACTTCGTCCTGCTTATGGCTCGAGCTTCTCGAGCTGGAATAATTTACTTGATATCGGAGAATAACATTTTCTTTTTCCATCCAATCAAAACTCAGTTATTTATCCTACGAGTGGGCACGAGAGATTAGTATACCTATCATTATTCAACCAGGCAAAGGCATAAGCACACAAAAACTGAAAACCTTGTTGAAAATAAAAGTCTATATATATGTAGAGAGAGAGAGAGAGAGAGAGAGAGAGAGAGAGAGAGAGAGAGAGAGAGAGAGAGAGAGAGAGAGAGAGAGAGTATAACGTTAAAGATGATCAGATCTAATTATAGAATTCTCGGGGTCAAAAGACTCCATATTGAAAATTTCACAAAAAGAGAAAAAACTCAAGGTTTTGCAGTCTATTTTAAATAATAAAAATATCTTTAAATGAAAATCAATGCGTGAAAGGGTTCGTTAATGGGGCTTTAAGGATGCGAAATTAGCCTACAATACCAAGTTAAAAAGTCTGCTGTTTATAAGTTCAAATTTTTAGGTAGAGGGACATTATGAGACGAAACATTCGTTGCAATCCATATTAAGGGGACGTGGGATGCACTTTATTGTATCCATAGAAAAGGTGTGCGCACAATACACGTCTAAAATTAAAAACTATTTGTTATAACAAATCTTAGGTAGAACTCTTGGGGTCAAAAGAACCCATTTCGGAAGTTACTAATAGAATTTTATTGTCTATTTCGTTATCTCTATAAAGGAATCGTCTTTGTGTGCTAGATAATGAAAAATACTGAAAATCCACAAACAATTTGATTGGCTAATTGAAGTATTAAGGATGAAAAATCAGGCTCCTATACTACGTGAAATTCTAATGAATTTTTTTTTTTTTTTGAGTTTAAGTAGAGGGAGATTATAAAAACACCCATTACATCCGCATTTGAGGGACGTGATAGGATGAAATTATCTAGCAACTTTTTAAAAAGAACTGGAGTATTTGGTCCTATATACCGTCATACAGAGGCAGCTCCTGTAGACAGAAAACAGATGCCCTCGTATCTTTTCGTCGGCTTAGTCAGTAAGAAATTGCAGTCTTCAGTCAAAAAGCTCCAGCTTCTTTGCTTGCCTCTAAAGAGATATATAAAGTCGTGAGATTGTTTAAGCAAAAGCAACTCTTTAGTCTTTAGTGCTTGAGGTGGAGATGTTTGAATGAAATTAGAGGGCTACAGTACGACAGTACTACAACATGATATACAACTCTAGCACCCAGCTAAGAATAAATCAAAGCCTTCATGGATATAACACTAATTCACAAATTGGAGAGCCTTCTTTTATATTCATTAGAAGGAAATTCAATTAATAGTTCAATCCGTTGTGTTCTTTATGCATGATCCAACCCCTTTATAAGTTTCACGGAGAAGAACTGCATCAAAGTCTTCACATCTTTTGCTTTTGTAGCACCCTTTCCTTAAAGTAGCATTAAAAAAGCAAAATATGGCATTATCTACTCAAAAAGGGCTTCTCATTCGATGCCTCTTTGCTCTTTAATGTGGCCATCTTTGATTGAAGGCAAATATTCTTTTTAATCAAGCAATATCGATTGAAGCAATATTCAAGATGCTTGAGCACAGTTCTGGTGTGGATGCCTTGTTATATCTCGAGACAATGCTACATGGAACGTGGCCTAATCTTTCCACGTAGTTATCTCATGTTGGGGCAAATCGTATCCATGAAAAGTGAACTAACCATTGACTACAGTATGAGTAATAATTTAAGTGGACGGGTTTTAATTGCAAGATGATGATGTAGCTTTGATTGGACACCTCCTAAGTTATATAACCTGATTAGTGATCTGAAAACAAAGTTCCAAATGTACCATCAAGATTCTATAAGTATTGTCTAAAGGCTAGGTTTCAATACGGCAATCGAACCATTTATATGTACTCACAAAATTTTCATCCAGAAACTGCTCTTTATCCTCGAAGTTACATGACTCAAGTCCCACATCCACGTATTGTTGAATGGACTAGCGGACGATGAAAGTTGTGTGTGTGTGTGTGTGTGTGAGAGAGAGAGAGAGAGAGAGAGAGAGAGAGCAGGCTCCAAAGGCTGGATGCAGGAAAAGTTGCTCCAATTTTGACACGACAGCCTTGTCAATGAAAAGGCAAAAGAATTACCCAGCACACGCACCTTTACCCAAAAGCATGACATTATTCTTGGCGTAATAATGGAGAACAAATTGTAAACAAACATCAGTTACACGTTTCTTAAAGGTCGAGCATCATGGAGTTTCACATCTGAAAGCAACTTGTTTTGCCATGGTGGCGGGTTCTAGGTGCAAATTTGTATCCAATGCCGATGCTCAAGATGTGAACTAGTGATTCCAGGAATGGAGAATTCAAAGTGTAATTGATGTGAAAGGTGAGAAGTTTTATTTTTTTCTTCTTCACATCCTTATGTACACGGACGTGAGTCATGAAACTCATCTATTGGTTGGGTGATTAACTGCACGGATGTTCAACCTTCTCCACTTGAGGACCCAACTTCTTGGAAAGGTCTCTCTCTCTCTCTCTCTCTTTTCCCAGATTTGTAACTTGACCTTCTGAGTTCGTTTCTATACTCCTGTTTGGAAGCTTTTTATGTGATGTACATTTATATAGGAAAATAATTAGAGATTCTTTTCACAAGACTCTTTCCTATCTGGCGCCGGGCAGTGTACCGTGAGGCACTGCCTTTGCCTTGCTAGGTAAGGGGCAGTGGCTCGGCAGGGACTAGGAATTTGATCCTCATCCCTGCTTTGATCTGCTCTGTGTCCGTATTGGATGACCCTTCATCCATCGCTTTAGATCAGAGGTCCTTCGACAAACTGCATGCATATACCTTCATTCGTCGTGTTAAAAGAAAGGTGCGGTGTTGACGATTCAAAAAGCCACTAGAAGTTTTCATTCCAAAAAGCTGTACCATTGACGATAAGTGTTTGGTATATACTATATCTCGGCACAAGTTAAACAATCAAATGAAGGAGCTTTTACAGCTCTCAATGTATTGACAGTCTGCATGTCATGAAAAATCAATGGATTAAAAGAAATTAGATTCTTTGAAATTTACTATGCTTAATAAGTGGAGGGTAATTGATCAGATTACTGAACATTATAATATTTTGCTTTATCAAGCACTTACTCAAAAGCATAAAAATGATTCTAACAAGCTCTTTCTCAAGAGCTTGTTTGAGTCGCTAAACAGCATGTGCTTACACAACTTTGTTGCAATCACCGTGAGAGCTTAAAGATGAGAAGAGGGGTTAGAATAAGATCTGAGAGAATCATGGAATCTGGCGAAGTTGTAGTTATCCTCAAAAGGAGGAAACGAGATGAAGATATGACATGATAAAAAGGAAGCAGCATATAAAAACCCTATTTATTGCAGAAAGTTGGTGTTCCTTTTAAGATAAAAGTGACTCGCTTTTAAGCTCTTTGATGTGGTTGGTGTTGAATCCGCCGGGTTGAGCATCGACAGATGAATCTTTAGGTACAATTAGTGGGCTCACCTTTTTCAACTCCGGGCATAGAAAATTAAAAGTTTGCTAGTGAAGCTTAAGGAACAAATTCTGCACGCAAACGATTGGAAAAGGGGTCACATGGGTTATGTCCTTGAGATAACATTTAAGCCTTTACGTTAAAAAAAGAAAAAGAAAAAAGAAGAAGAAGATAAACAAACTCGACTTTTGTTCACTGCTATGTAAAAAATGAAAATGTATTGACATAGATTTTGGGTTACCAGGTTGAGGTCGGTATAAGCTATAGTTGCTTGATATATTTAAGCAAAGTGGTAACTCAGCATTAGAGAAGGGAAGGGTGCCCATCTAACAATACCTTATTATGATAAATAATGATTACTCACCAAGAAAGAGTCTATAGAGCCAATACGACAATTCAAAAATCATATCGTAATTTAATTTCTACCTATGGCTTATCTTCTAAATTTGAAATAGAAAAAAAATTTAAAGTATTGTGGAACGAAGTTTATATAGTTTCACATGTCAATATTTGTATATTTTGTAAGTAAAATTCAGATTATGAGAGTAAAAAAAAAATCCAAGCAAGAGTTGAATTTCTTCTCTTAATCCTAAAAAAATAAGGGGAATTTTCGAGCAGACCAAGATTTCACGATAAATGTTCAGAATGATTGTCATGCTCTTTGCAACCTAATGCCTTTTTATTTTGGTGAGAATGTGAACTTTGTTGGAAGATGTTGGAACCCTGAGTTCAGCCACTTCACCATCTTTTCCATCTTTACCAGCCACGATCTTATCCCTTTTGGGAAGCTTTTATGACCACCATGAAAGCTTTAAGCTTTATCTAGATGTCTTTTGGAACTGGTTATTGCACCGGCACATCTCTAAATACGCGTCGAATGCACTTTGGTTCTTCGGATTTAAAATATTTCGAGTCTCATCTTCTTTAAGCTGCAAATAGCGCGGATAATGTCCATGGAAAGTGAAAGGAAAAGAAGGAGAATGATTAGGCACGTTCGGTTGCTTAGGATGAGATCAGAATAATCCAGCACAGTTAATCACAGCCCTAAAAGTAACAATCCCGTCCAGCAGTTTGTCACCCTTGCTGGAGCTCCTGTCGTGGCCTCGTGGTAGTACACCGATCTTTGCCCCTCTCTCGCTTTCTTCTGGCTCTGGTACAGTAGAAACTGATCCAGACCTTGACATCCAAAATGAGCCTGCAACCTCAAATGTCGACTAGCCAGAGGGAGAGAGAGAACCACATGCTATTGTGCGACAGAGAGACGAGGACTCGAGCTAGGGGAGAAAGACAGAACTTTATTGCACCGACACTATCCTAAGCGGACGTAGCCCTATAGCGATGGCTAGCGTCATTTATGTTGGCTGGCTAGTGAGAAATAATGATCTCGAAATTAAGGCTTTCTCTAGCGAATTAGGGTTTCTTGGTGATAGTGGATTAGGCTCATCATGACCACTGCATCTATGGTTGCTTATATTTCATCTTTTTAGAGGGTATAAATTGACTCTTCATCGCCTAAATGGAAACGGTTCCAGCTTTGATGGAAACACGATGCTAATATCTATTCGTTCTTAATTGGTATACCTATTCCTCGGTATTCCAAGCCACCTAACATCATAAAAAGTGTAATGAATATATACAATGAGGGATATGTAAACGGAGCAAGATTATAGCTTTACACCACTTGTTGACCATTTTGCTTAGCTGGTAATGTTAGAGCTGTTCCCCCTTTTAACATTGACAGTCACATTATAATCTCTCTTTTTTCCCTTTCACTCTCTTCCTTTTCATCAATCTATTTGCAAGTCCTCATTTAACAAGTAGTATTTAAAATTCTGTGCATAATTACTATACACATTGGCTTCTCTAAGTACTATGTAGTACACATAGTTATCCTTTTACAGTTTATAGAAAAGCCCGTGCAGGCACACACCTAATTTGTAGAAAAGCCCTTATTATCGTGCATAGAAGTTTGAGTTAAAATGATTCGATTAAATTCTTTGCATTGTGCAATATCATGACGCTCTCATTTAATTTTCAATATGTTAGATTATGATAATATGATCCCATCAAACATCACATGAGCAGCTGACATTACAAAATGTTTGATGCTCTCTTGTTTGACAACATCACTGTTGATTTGATAAAGCTTGTGTTTTAATGTCTGCCTATGAAGGCAATATCAACTGACCCATAACTCCTCCTCGTACTCCCCAACGTTACTGGATCAACGGACACTAGAGAAACGGGATAAAATTGAAGCCTTTTTCTTGCCAAGAACGAAAAAAAAGCAGACGGATATTGGCATCTAGGAATAAGACAAAATAAAAGACAGAGACAAAGTTTCCACAACTTGACCTTTGCAGTTTGCAGTCTTTAAGAAAAGGAGCGCTACTACAACCTTTCTTTCTACAACGTCACTAGAGACCTTGACAGTGCATGAAAGTAAGGGAATTGCGGGATCTGATTCTATCCTTCATGTTTATATGGTTGCGAATCCAAAAGATCACATAACTTAAGAGTCCTAATCTTGTGGTCATTCATTCTTTTTTCCTTTCCTTTTCGTGCTTTCAAGAGACAAAAGCACGTCCCTCTTTGGTGTGAAGGAACGTTCCCAGAGGGCATAGCTTTTATTGGGACTGATCATATGAGAGTGATGATTGAGGGATCCGAGGAGAGGAGGAGAGAGTACGTCAAGTGCCGTTTGTTTGACTCGTACATAGTGCATGGGAATGAGCGAAGGCATCTTAGAAAGAGCTGGTCAAAAAGAGAACACGCATACGCGATCGAGGACGAGCAGAGATAGTAAAGTACGTGGGATAAGATCATTGGAACTCGATGCTGCTTTCGATGAACGTTTGGTCGTTCTCCAAAATTGCTTTCAATTTTAATTTAAGGGAAGAACAACTGCCCTAAGGTTTGAAAGAGAGAGTGTCGTGGAAGAGGGGAGTAAAAGAGCAGCATAAATACTTTGAGGAGAGAAATTTGAGTGGAGAATAGCAATTTGGAGTAGGAAGAAAACAAGCCAGTCTATCATCTGGATCAACTGAAAGATTGATCAATCCGATAAGTTGAGTCGGGTCGAGGTTTGAGTTGAGGTTCAAATTGGTATGAACAAGATCGATTCTTCTAGTTCTATCTTATTATGCATACTGGTTCTTCCTTTATGCAAAGATCTCTTGGGATGATTTAAAATAAAGTCAAATCCGGAGAGAATAGCAGTGACCGAAGGATGGGTAGGTTTTAGATTTGGAAGTTGACACCTACACCGTAATGACTGATTTTCAGCTTTTAGAATTAGAAACTTATCCTGTAAAATCGAATCCGTCGACCTGGTTTGATCCGGTTGCAATGTCTACTTGGGAATTGGCCGATTTTTTTTTTTTTTTATTCTTTGAAAGGACAAGCTTTTCCTGTTAGTTTACCAAACGATGAGAAGTAAAATATCTCAATTTATAACTAAGATAAATAGTAGTTAGAAAAAAGTAGAGCAACAAAAAGTTGAGAAGTAAAATATTGGTACTAAAATAAAAGGAAATATAGAGCAATTGAAAAGGGTGCAACTCATCCTTTAGTCAAGCAAAATGAAAGTTAAAGCACCAATAGAAATCCCATCTACCAAAAGCAACATTCCATGGAAAGATGAACTTGTAAAATGAAATAAACAATAAAAAATTCAAGATGTCAAAGTAAAAATAAAGAATTAGGGTTATCTTGGTCCGGTTCAACACTAAGACAAAGAACCCGGTAATAGTTGGTTCCAAAAATTTGGAACTAGGAACCAATACTCAACCCTAGAGAGAACTTCAAAAAATAAGCACCATTCTAGAGATTATCGAATCAAGGTGATCAAGTTCATGGAGTAATTTGGAACAAAAACAAGCTCACTAGGTAAACAATCTTCTATATTCAGGGGAAGAACACCTAGAGTGCCAAGACTTGAGACGGGGGGAATACTTGAGTATCAAAAGTTCATAAATGTACACTTAAGTGTCAAAATTGGAGTAAAATTGATCAGTTAAAGGCCACATGTGAGAAAATTTGATCAAAATATTGACGTGACATTTTTCCAATGAGACAAGTGCAGAACAACGTCATTTTACACGTTGACGTGGTTATATAAGCAAAAAACGACGTCATTTTGCCTCGAATTTAAATTTTAATATAAATATTAATTAAATTAAATTAATAATAATAATAATAATGATGATGATAATAAAATTTAACGGGGGAGGGGGAAGAGTTGCAGAATGACGCTAGCCCTTGGCCAGGGCTTGGCGAACCCAGCCGACCCTCCCCCCACCATCGTCGAGCGGTGGCAACAGTGAGGGCTTGCACAGCCCTCGCCTACAACTCCTCCCCCTATTCTTAAATTTAATCTAATAAATATTTATATTAAAATTCAAATAATAGTTAAAAAGACGTTGTTTTGCCTCTTCTTTGTTAACTCTGCTCTCTGGCGAGCCACATAGGCAAGCTATATTAATAAAAAATTACCACATAAGATTTCTGATCAAGGTTGTTTGACTTAGTACTCAATGTTCCATTTTTCAAATAAAGCGATATTTGTGTGTACCTTTCATAATTTTTGGCATGTAACTATCCTTTTGTGCCAAGTTTTGATACTTCAGGTATTCTTTTCCATCTATATTCGTTTTAGGTTTTTCAAAAATGTATTTGGTTCATGAAAATAGAAAATTCAATAAGTGCAAAGAAATTATGTAAGGCTGTGTATGGTCGGATGTTGTCAAAGAATAGTAGCCTACCTCATCGTCTCGAATGGAAATTCTGTAAAGAAAAATTGCTTTCAGCCTATAGTAAAAAATATAAGTCGTAACGGTTCTCTTAGTTCCAGTTGAAAACAATTCCCAATATGTGCGCAAACACTTCATCCATCTTCTTCTTTTGTACCCAATGCTTTCAACTCCATGTATGTTTATGCCCTTAAACAATCTTGCGAAGGGGATTGCCTTAAGGAATGGCGGGCTACAGTCGGTTGCCAAGTAAAGAAATGTCGCGAACCATAACTAACTTGTTGTTTTCGCTTTTACCAACCAAAGAAAGAAGAGGAACATTAGCGAGGGGAAAAGCTGAAGAGTCATCCAATTATTCCGGGTGTGGGCTTGGCTCTGGTTGATCGGCCCACTGTCCCAACAACACAGGCCCATCCAATAGCTTCCACAATCCAAGCAACTTACTTTATCCTAAGCTTTGCAAGAGGATACGCAAGCGCGGCAATTCGAACTTGGGATCCAAGAAGGAAGGGCAACATGCTTACTAAGGGTATGCAAAACAACCCAACTCGGTACTAGATCGAAATTGACAATTCCCAAGGGAATTGGTCCAATTCCTTGTTCCAGGTATAGAATCGCTCACTCACCTATCCACCTAGATGTATAAATATATATTTAATTGTTAATGAAAATTTTCCCATTGAAAAAAGATATTAAAAAAATTAAATTCCTAATACTCATTAACTGAGTACTCATCTTGTTTCACCATCACCCCGTTTTAGTTGTCTCCCTATCTCTCACTCATAGC
This sequence comes from Eucalyptus cloeziana, assembly GCA_014182715.1. Taxonomy (NCBI): domain Eukaryota; kingdom Viridiplantae; phylum Streptophyta; class Magnoliopsida; order Myrtales; family Myrtaceae; genus Eucalyptus; species Eucalyptus cloeziana. Next base: position 35,297,496 of record CM024634.1, on the reverse strand, counting down.
CTCGACTCTCAAGCTCAATGTCTATTGACTTACGGCCTCGACTCTCAACTTTTAATATAAGTCAAATTTTTTTACTAATCCTGCAATTAATAATAAGGAAGTTCTTTATCTTTTGCTTTACTTTGACTTGCTATGAAGTTTGGTGAGACCGATTCCATTGACCCACGTGGGAATCCATTCTCAAATAGATCCATGGAGCCAATGGATAGTTCCCGATACTAATTTTTCGGAACCTGTCCTTAGTGGGCAGTTTCCGATTTTAGGGTAGGAATGACCATCTTGGATCATGCTCATCTCTAATGCTTACAATTGAATCAACCCTATGGACGATCTGATGCAAAGCTTAATTACGTTCCCGAGTAAGAGTGAATTCTTAATTTTAGATGCTGTAGGACGCCATGTATGAAGTGCGACCCGTCGGCTAATTGGGAGCCACTGGCAACTTTAGTAGACAACGAGAGCATGCTTTCGTGGGTTTTACGGTTGAAAAGTATATGGACCGTATGGGGGGAAGGCGGGGGAATGCACGAGCAACAGGCCGGTTCGGTTCACGTGCTAATATGGACAGCCCACCTAAACGATTAGGACACTTCAACTTTCCGTGGCCCGCAACCTTAGCTACTGTCTGTCGGGATTAGCTTAATCTCGATGTTTTACGATGTCATCATTAGCTTAACATGGACCCTGCTTACGAATGAAACCTAGGATTTCAACCGCCTCCTTCTCACCTAATGCTTGCTTGTTCGAGTGGTAATGATGACTGCCCACATCCTTAGGAGCTAGCTTCCATGGCAATATTGCTCCCCAGTCTACACGCGTAATCCATGGCAAACCAGCCATAAGAAACATCGGCATTTGTCTTTGACCCCCTTGAGTGGTTGTCATATGATTCGTGTGTGTATGGATTCGGTGTACGGCACAAGTTCGATCTTTTATACCATCAAGTACAAATAATTTCGTGTTCAATTTACCCATTCAGAATTTAGCTCTCATCTTAATTAAATCACCGAAAAAGATGTCCTCTCTCGCCGATATATTAGGAGGGGTTGTGTTGCAAAACTAGAGGTGGGCGCATTGCTCGAGCTCGGTACGAATCTGCTCGGGATGTATTATTATATTATGACCTACTATATAGTTTTGAACGACCCCAGATGAATCCGCCAACCACATTCAAAAATTCAAATAAAAGCTTCGTCCACGTCAGCGCACCCGTCGTTGTCCACGTCACATCCGCCTACTATTTCCTTTCCCCTTGCTTTCTCCCCCAACCATAATTTCCAAGAACCAACATTTCGTCCTTCTTTAATCCCCCCCCTGTCAAAAAAAAAAAAAAAAAAATCCCCCCTCTTATCCGTTTTCCGCCACCGGCAACCCGCTACACCCCGCGACCTTTCTCGCTCCCACCTCCCGTCGCCCTCTCTGCTCCCCCGGTAACCCGCCGGTTGCCCACCGCATCCCCATTAAACACCCCAAACAAGAACTACCCAGGGTCCACAACCATCTTCACAAGCTCTCTCTCTCTCTCTTTGAAAGTTCTATGAAGCATCGCGAGCCATGAGCTCTCTCACGAAGCTCGGGGCCGCCCTCACGGCGGTCTTCGCTGTCTCCGTCGTGGCCCTGGCCGCTCAGATCCTCTGGGTCCTGTTGCGCAGCCGAAAGTTCAGGCAGCGGAGCCTCGCGGGCGGCGGCTGGAGAGGGGACCAAGAATCCGCGGCCGCGGGGGCCGTCCACCCGCCTTCGTCGAAGGAGTTGCTCTACTTCTTCTGCTGGAAGAACCAGTCGAGGGTCGAGCCCGCTGCGGCTGCCGGAGCCCGGACGGTGGTCGACGACCCGGACGACGACGACGACGACGGGGACGCGCTGGTCAAGTGGCAGGGGTTGTACGGGCCTCCGAGGCTGCTGTTCACCATCAAGGAGGAAGAGCGGGAGGACGCCGTGGATTCCGACTGCGGCAGCAACGCCAAGAGCAAGAGCGGGTCGTCCTCGTGGGAGAAGATCGATGACAAGAAGAGGGTTTGCCTGGGGGAGTGCCTCGCGGAGGCCGACGGCGAGGCTCCGCCGGACGAAGCGGCGGCGGTCGTCCTGGAGGTGGAGGAGGAGGAGGGGAGGGGGAGGGGGAGGGGGAGGGGACGACGCCGTTCTCGACGCCGTGCGCGTCGCCGCCGTACTTCACTCCTTCGCCTTCGCCCGCTCGGGATGATCGTCTGGCGGAGGTGCCGACGACGGTTGTGGTTGTTTTGGATGGTCAAAGCCAGCCCCGGGCGTTTGAGCATGTAAAAATGGCAGGTGCGGGATGAAGGGCGAGATGATGATGATTCGGTTTGTTTTAGGTGGGAAGGCGGCGGCGCGCCTGAGCGTCGACGACGATCGCCGGCGGCTGTCGCCGGAGGGAAGACTGAGGTAATCGCCGTTCCGAAGTTTGTTGGACAATTCGCAATGTATGGATGGATGGTAGCGTAGAATAAAATACGAGTTTATGGTGATCGCTCATTTGACTTTTGTTGACTAAAAAAGTCTTGTTGACCACGACAGCAGTAGTATTATTTTGAATGGTCTGACGTAGCCAGATTGGCATGGAGTGTAGCTCAGAGGAAATATCTCATACAAAATATTGGCGATTTGATGAACGAACTCAAGCACGATAAAAAATATGGATTATTTTATTTCATGTCGTGCTACTCTAAATATTTTAATAAATCCCAACCGTCGACTACCAAAGGCACGTTAGGACTTTGTTTCCCCCTATAGGGTCGACATGCGTAGTCAATAAAGTTTGCTTCACTTTTGGATTCTTTAAACTCGACCTTAAATTGGGAAAAACTTTTTGACCGAAAAAGGAAAAGATTGATAAAAACTTTTAAATGATTAATAAAAAATGACTCACCTCACTTAACATGTTGAGACTCGGTTATAACATACAAGTTGTAGTTTTCTTAAGTTTTTGGCTTTGATATCATCTGAAATTGGATGGTCAAATAAATTGATTGAAGTTCAAAGACATCGCAGAGCATCGAAGTCTCTATTCTATATCTTATCAAGGCTAATTCAAGCTAAATGAGCTTTAAGTTTGAACTTGAACTTTGAGGTATAATACTCAAAATTCCATTAATAATAATGACATATGTCGGTATACAAGAAAATTCAAATACTAGATCTTTGTTCGTAAGCAGCTCGAGATCAAATGATATGACTGAGCTATTGTGACTACGATCAAACAAATTGGGTTCAAGTAATTCTAGTATGCTGCTCACAAGTTCTTTTTATTATTTGATTTGCAATTTGCAGCCTAATGAAGTATATCGTAAGTAATCAACCCTTGAAGTTAGATAGCATAGTCTATCCGAACGCACGCTAATGATGCCTTTTCTTTGGTCGATTCCAACATAATAGAAACAAAAGTAGTTACTCCACACTTTACAAGTGGGACTTATGTTTTTCTTAAAGGATTTTGTTAAAAAAGCGCCATCCGAACACAAGTTAAGTAATTAGTAAAGAAAAAATTCTCAATACATTGTTTTTCATAGGAAAAATTGTCCAGAAGTTGAAAACATATTGTATGATAACTAATTTAATTCTATTTTTTTTAATTTGATTAATTTAGTCCTAAATCTTTCGACGATTTGTTAAAATAATTTTTCTGGTCAATTTTGATTAGAAGTCAATGACTTGGGCACCGCCCATCTTGCATGATATAATCGATGCTGGTGTTGAAGATTTCTTTTTACATTTTTTAAAATTTATGAATTTTTTTTTCATTGCACTTCTTTATTTTTGTTTTCTTTTTTTCTCTATCTCTCTACGATAACTAAGGTAGCGCATGAGAACGTTTTTGTTCCTCCGGATTTTTGTTCTTTTGTTTCCCGAACAAAAAAAGAACATAAATCTGTTTGGTAATGCCAATTTGTTTTTCTGTTCCCCGATATAGAAAGTTAGCCCGGGAATAGATTTGGAGCAGAAACGAGAAATAAAAAAAAAATTATTTATTATTCTCGGGAACAATTTCTAGAAATAAATTAATTTTCTTTTTATTTTTCCTTTGGTCCTCTCTCTTGCCGTGGCCATCGGCCGCCGTCGCCTTCGCTTGCCTTCTTCGCCATTGATCGTCGGTCGCCGCCGCCACTGCACGACCATCGACCGCCTACCGTCACTGCCGACTGCCGACCGCCGTCATTGCTGCACGACTACTGGCTGCCGACTGTCATTGCCGACCGCCACCCTTGGTCGCTGCTACACGATCGCCGCCCGCCAACTGTCACCGCCGATTGCCACCGCCGTCGATCGTCGCCTTCGCCTGCCACCATCGCTGCCACACAGCCCATCGCCCACGGCCGACTGTTGGGGTCGCCACCGCCCGCCACCTACCGCCCGCCGTCACCACTACATGATCACTGGCCACCGATCGTCACCGTTGACCATCACCGCCGACCGCCAACCACTACTGCCTCCGCCCACCACCTCCACCACCAACTGTCGGCTGATGGGCTTTGCGGCGGTAGTCGTGGCGATCATGTAGTAGTGGCGGCGGCTGGCAGTTAGTGGTTGGCGATCCGTCAACAATAATAAAAAATGAATAAATACAAAAAAAAAAAAAAAAAAAAAACTATTTCGTACCAAACACATTTATATTCTTTTTCTATTTTTGAAGTAGAAATTTTGTATAATTACCAAATATCTGATTTTACTTAGAAACTGTTCCCCGTAATAGAAATAGAAAAAAACTATTTATGATAAAAAAACTTTTCTCCAATCGAAAAACGTTGTTATGCGCAGCCTAAGTTTCTGCGTTGATTGACGGAGGTCATCACTCACAATTGAAAGGCAATGAGTGCACTACAGCCCTAAGTGAAGTTAAATAGAGAAAAAAGAAAAAAGGAAATAAAAGAACATGAAAGAAAAAAAGGACAAAAATCATAAAAATTGGAAAATTTGCAAAAATTATTTACGATATCATTGACCGTGTTATGTAGGACAATCAGTATTTATGTCCACATCAAAGATTTCACTATAACAAATTATTAAAAAAATTAAAATTTAGATCAACCCAATCAAAAAGTTCTGACTATATAATAAATTTAGGATTTTTTTTCAAATAATTATCTTGTTTTTCACGTATTATTTATAATTCATTTATTGAAAAGCGAAATAATTTATTATTAAATATAGTTTACAGATGTCTTGATCGTATTTGTTGATAGGACTGTTTTCTCAGTGGAGTCTGAAATAGTTATTGTGAGTGTACTTGACTGGTAAATTGACTGCACTCTGAAGTACATGGTCTACGCAGCGGATGGCATGGTTTGGTCAATCACGGACGTTTCAATGAGACACGTCGAAGGCCCAGCGTCGAAGACGACATAAAAAGAAGATGGATTAAATACGAGAAACGGTGACAATGAGAAAAGAGATTATTGCAATAAGATGGTTGTTATAAAATTATAATATGAAATTAATACAGGCGGTCTTTAATGTACTAATAAAATAATGAAATACATTAGCACCCGTTAAGGGATCGATTAATTGGGGATAAACGTAGGGGGTCGATATTGGTCATGCCCATGAATATGGTAATTTGACATAGCAACCAATTTGAGTATTAAGGAACCCATATTTAATGCTCAGGGAAGTATCGGTTGAAAATGTGCAGAAGAAACAATAATTTCGTCTTAATTTGAGTCAGGAGTGGGGTCAAACAAAATAGAACAGTAATTATTTACTAAGGTGGGTGACTTTGGCTGAGGTGGTTGCTTAGGTGGACAATTTTGGCTGAGCTGGTGGCTGCTTTTGTGGGGAAAGCAAGGAAAACCTTTCTTGCAAGGAAGAAAGATTAATTCTTGCAATTTAGAAATTTAAAAAAAAATTATCCAAAAAGTTTTAAAATTATTTTTCAAGAGTCAATTCAATTCTAAAATTTTCAATTTAATTGATTTAGTGTTAAATTTTTTGGCGATTTTTCCAAATAGTTCTCCTGGCAAAAAATCGCTGACGTGGTAGTGGTTGTCTACATGGTACTGTCGATACATAGAAGATTTTTGCCATTCATTTAATTTTTCTGAATCTTTTTTTTATTTTATTTCTCTTTTGCCAATTGACCAAGGCCTTAGCAATAATCAACAGAGGTTATTGACCATAGGCAAGGGCTGTGACACTCACTGGGCCTTGCCTAGTGGCTTGGCTAAGGTGTCTTAGCTCTTTTTGGTGGCTAGTAGGGAGAAATAGGGGAAAAAGGGAAAAATTTAGAATATTTTTTTAAAATTTGTAAAATTATTCATGTACTTCCAGGAAAAATGGAGAATTTTCAAAATATTTATAATTAAATTGAAAGAATTTAAAAATTTAAAACTGAATTGACTGTGATGCAATAGGTATTAAATTTTCTCGACAATCATCCCTAAAAATATAAGTGGCAAATTAACATCCGACTTGTGAATATATCCATGGTCCCGCGTGAGCCAAGGAAAAATAATAGATGCAATGCAATCCTACCATTTCAATATAAGCATATTATAACTTCGAACCCAATCTATCTTATTTTTCTAAGTGACTTTTCTTGGGAATCTAGTTTTAGAAATGATACGAATGCTAAAGTTGCGCTTTTATGGAGTTTTAATTTCACACGAGGTTCAAAATTAGTGAATTTCACATGGCTAATCATTTTTTATAATGCTATTGTGTTGACATCATTAGCATTTTTCACTATCCTCAAATCTATTCCTTCACACATCTCCGTCGAACCAAACTAGGATCCCTTGTCGTAACAATCGCATTGCCCATAAAAATTCAAAAAAAGCTTCTTTTTCTTTCCTTAATCGAGAACCTTAATTGGGAAAAAAAACCACTTTCATCTTTTCCAATCCACTACTTCTCGTCTCCGAAAAATTGTCCAAAAAATCCTAAATCTATTACACTTATGCTAATTTAGTTCTAAACTATTCAATATTGTCAATTGAGTTACAAAGTTTTTCATGTTTTATCGATTGAGTTTATCCAACCAACTTTAATTAAAAATTGCTAATGTGAATACCGGTAGTGCCATGTATGCTTGTGACCCTTGCCAGTATTGGTCAAAAGAAAAGGAAAAGAAAAAAAGATTAAAAAAAATTATTTAAAAAATCAATTTTTTTAAAGAAATTATAAAAAATTGTTTACGTCAATGCCTGTGCGTTTGGTTCAGCATTTAGAAAACCCCTTTAAGCCCTAAAGCTCATTAAGGAAAAATTGGGGTGTTTGGTAACCATTCTTCAAGGGGCTTTCAAGTGAAAGTCAGTCATTGGGAATGCCGAAAGCTCAAGGCAGGTGGAGACTGCTTTGAGCTTTCAGCATTTTCGGAATGCTGAAGGGTTCATTTAATGAAAATAGTAAGTTGCCTATTTTGCCCTCATAACTTTACTAAAAAACCACTTTGCCCATTTTGAAAACAAGAAAAAAAACCCTAGATCTCGTTCTCTTCCCACCCTTCCATCGCTCTCTCCCTCGTGACAACCGCTTCTCGCTCGACTGCACTCTTCGCTCAACTACACTCTTCGCTTGATTGCACTTTTCCTTTGCTCACTCAAGTGCTCGTCCTCTGCAGGTTCGTCTCTCCTCTCTCCCCCTCTCTCTGATGGATCCGCTTTCAATAGCTTAGATTTGAGAAGTAACTCGAGCCCTCCCTCCTTTTTCTTCGTGCTTGTCGTTTTTGTTGCAATGATTGAGTTTTCGGTGATGGCAATAGTGATTTTCATTTGCGGTTGTTATGAATTGTATTTTCCTTGGAGTTTTTATCTTCTCATAATTTTTGACCCAAATTGTTTGGCTTCGAGTTCTCTGTTCGTAATTTTTCTCTGGGTATGTGCCATTTTTTCAGCTTTTTAGTGACGAGTAAACTGGGATTCTAATTAATAGACTATTTTCTTGCTTCTATTTGAAAAATCTGATCGAGGAATGAGGAATCCTACTGGTTGATATTCTTTCACGTCCCATATCAATAGCATCAAGTCTGGGCCATTCTTTAGCAATTTGCAAGGATGCATCATTGAATGCCTCAAAATCCTCGAAAAAAAGTTGTATCTTGGGGATGGAACCAAAACTCTCAACTTGGTAGGCCAGGGCTTGAGAACCTTCCGCTGGTGGTCAATGGATTAGCAAGGGAATGTCTAGTGTCAGTTTCAGGAGGGCGCATACATTATGTTGCTCTCACGTCCAAGAGAGAAGTATGGGTATAAGGCTGTGGCAAAAATGGAAGAATTGGAGTGGGAAGTTCCAATGACGAGCTTCACCCAACATTATTAGACTCTTTAGAAGGTCTGGAAGTTCTACAGGTTAAGTCAGGTTTTGATCATAGTGTGGTCCTTGTAGTTGAATGGTCTATAGTTTGAATGAGTAGCTTAATAACTTGGCTTGTAGTTTCTGTCTAGTCTTGCTCAACGTCTCTGCCATGGAAATTGGCTAGCTTTTTTTTTTCTTCTTTTGATTGAACAATTGGCTAGCTTACTTGTTATATAAGAGCAGGAAGTTGCATCGTAAGAATTTACACCTTAGCAAACGTTGTCTCTCTTTGAATTCCTGATCTTCAGGACAAGAAGAGTGAATAGCCAAAGAAAATTTATGTAAACCTTTTGCATTTGTTATGCTAATACAGTCCTCTAATGTAGTCACTGACTTTAAGGCTATGAGTTTAAAATCAATGTAGGACTAAATCCGTTTCATCTCATCTTTAAATGTACAGAGAGAGTCCATAGTTTTTTGTGTTCCTAAATCTTGTCTCAACATAAAACAAAACTAGAGAGAAAATAGTGAAGACCAATAAAGGCAAACCACCTTTCCTTCCTTTTCTTTCTTGTTTCTATTTTTCGTTTAGCTTCTATTTGCATGTTCTAAGCTCCAACATACTTTCACCCAAAGAAAGAACATGAACGAGCGAAGTGGAGAACAAAAAACATTCAGTTGAAATATTTTAGCTATGTGAAAACTAAGCAATACACATGTATGTCTAGTTTTTGTTATAAGCAATTACCATGAGAGAATTAGTCGATATCCAACTCTGGTTTGCAAAATCCTTGATTGACAAAGCTTTGCCCAGGTTATTTCTTTATGATGTTGTTTAATGTTAAGGATCCTAAAGATTACCCTTTTCTTGCTAATCCCTCTCAATGAATAGGATGCCAAATTTTGGGGCAAAAGAACTTTTGCCTCTCCAATCACGTGACAAATGTTGACTCATGAGTTCAAATTGACATCTTTTAAAGTTATTGTCTCTTGACTGCTCACTCTTGAATTTAGCACGAGTTTACGAATGTCTAAAACTAAAAAAAGCAATTTAGTGTTGATTGCATCTATTGTTTGTTGTCTTTAAACTCAAATTGCATTTGTTTATGTTGCATTTATTAGTAGATGGCAAGTTCATCAAAGGAAAAGGCATTTTGGAGCCCTGAAGATATTGAAACATTTTATAAGTTGTGCATTGAACAAATTGACAATGGCAATTGTCCTGCAAACAACAAAGGGATGGATGGACGGTTATAATTAAGAAGTTTGAGGACCTAAGGGGCAAAAAGTATGATAAATGTCAAATGAAGAGTAAGTGGGATAATCTTAAGGAAGATTGGAAAAGATGGAGGACATTGGTCCTAAAGGAAACGAGATTAGGATGGGATCCAAAAAAGAATACCATTGATGCAAGTGATGAATGGTGGGAGAGGAAAATTTAGGTTTTTTCCCTTCTTTTGTTAATTTTTTTTTTAGTTCATCTTTTTTCTATACAACTCACGAAAATGTTTATTATAACAAGAAACTCCTAAGGTTAGAGCTTTTAGAACGAAAGGCATACATCTAGATCTTCAAGTTTTGTTGGATAGAATGTTTAGGGATACTATTGCCACTGGAAGCATCACATGGAATCCTACACAAGACTTATGTGTTAATGAGGATGTTGTGGCCACACAATTTGAGGGGTAAATACATTATCGGTGCCAAAAGTTGTGTACAACACTCACTTTGGTGCCAAAAGTTTCTGTCGGATCACTTAAATGCCAAATCGGATGAAAAACGATCAGTTTGGCGCCATCGGCGAGAGATTCTGACCAAAATGATGACGTGGCTTTTATATTTAAAAAAAAAAATCGACATGTCTTATAAATGATGTCGTTTTCTGTCCTCCTTAAGAAAACAACGTCATTTTGCCATCCTAAGTGGATGGCCTCATAAAAACGATGCCGCACAACTAATTTGGGAATTTTTTTTTTTATTTGGGATTGAAATTAGGGTTTTTGTCCAATTCTCGCCTAATGCCGACCTAGCTCGCTCGGCTGCCATTGCTCGGTTGCAGCTTGAGGCGCGTGAGGTTCCTACATTTGAGCGAGATCAGCATGAGTGCTTTGTCGTCGATGCTCAACGACTTGCGGTCGCACTTGAGCGTGAGCTTCGTGACCGAGTCAGGGAGATCAGAGATGGAGAGGGAGAGATTGGAGGCGGGGCACTCGTCGGCAGAGATCGGAGATGGAGAGGGAGAGATTGGGGGCGGCGCACTCGTCGGCGGCCTCCCCAAGCACCGGTCGATCACAGCCTTCGACTTGGCCGTTGAGTGGCCATCGGCGAGGTCGGGGTCGGGGGTCGGGGTCGGGGTAGGAGCCACGGCCGCCGAGTGTGGGGGCCATCGAGGACGGCAACTGGCCCAAAGTGAGCGTCGTTTATCTTCTCTCTCTCAATTTGGGGATTTAGGGTTTTGAATTGGGGGAGAAACATCAAACGGCGTCGTTTTGTTGTTTAAAGGCTGATTGTACTCTCTGGCGATCCACATCAGCTTCAAAAATTAATGAAAAAGTGCCATGTCGGATTTCCGGCCAACTAGATCGGAGTTGGCACTAAAATGATCATTTTTCAAACTTTTTGGCACTTAAGTAATCTGATGGAAACTTTTGGTACCAAATGAGCATTGTATACAACTTTTGACACTGATAGTGTACTTACCCCCACAATTTGACATCGATGATTCGGCAGGATTTACTGATGATAATATAAAGGGCGATGTGGGGAACAACATCGAAGTAATAAAAGAACGTCGCAAAGTTCGGTGAGGCAATCTCAAGGAAAGAAACAAAAAAAATTGAGTATGGTTGATAAGCTAGCAACGGAAATTGAGAAAATTTGTTCAGTTATTGAAAGTAGAAGTTATGCCAAAGAGTTTGATCTTTACAAGAAACTCATAGAGACGCTGAAAGCTATACCCGAGATTAAGCAAGACCAAGAGTGATATTTTTTTGCACTAGATTATTTTTCAGAAAAGAAAGATAATAGGCAAATCTTCATGAACTTGGATGGTGATCAAGAAAAAGTCACATGGCTCAAGTATAAGTTCACACAACATAATCATCACTAGGATATTTACTATTATTTTTTTTTCATGTGTAACGTTGTTGTAATGTGATACATATTTGCACTACTTATTTGTATTAATTGGCGAGATATATTTATGCTATATTGTCAGACTTGTTTTCAATCGGTATTCTTTTTATTGAGTGGAGTTTGCATACATACATACATACATACATACATACATACATACATACATACATATAAATACATACAAGTGCAATTGAAGTCTTAAAACTTGTTACGAAAATGCAATTGAATTCTAAAATTTGCAAAAAGTGCAATCAAATCTTGAAACTTGTCAAATTGTTTCAATCGAGTTCTAAAGTTAACACCGTCAAATTTACCGACGGAAAATGCTAACATGGCTTTTTTAATTATTTTTTAAAGTCCACATGGCCTTTTTTAATTATTCTTTATAGTCCACATGGCTTTTTTTAGTTATTTTTATTTAAATTAGATTTAAAAATTAGAAAAGAAAAGTTAAAATTTATTTACAAAACCAAACAATTCAAAAAAAAAAAAAAAAGATAATGGCCAGCTTCCTTGGCAGCCAAGGAAGTTGGCCATTTTTGGCCATTTCTTTTTTTTTTTTTAACAATTTTTAAAAATAAATTTTAGCTTTTCTTTTTAGTTTTTAAATCTAATTTTTTTTTAAATTCGAATAAAAATAATTAAAAAGCCACGTGAAAAATAAAAATTATTTAGAATGCTATGTCCGCGCCACATCAGCATTTTTCGTCGATAAATTTGATGGTGTTAATTGTAGGACTTGATTGAAACAACTTGACAAGTTTTAGAACTTGATTGCACTTTTTGCAAGTTTTAGGACTCAATTGCATTTTCGTGACAAGTTTTAAAACTTCTATTGCACTTATCCCACACACACACACACACACACACACACACACACACACACACACACACACATATATATATATATATATATGTATGATAAGTGTTTTTTGTTGATGAATGATTTAAATAATTTGTTATATTTCTTATTCTAATTCTATTATGTTACTTTAATCAGTTATGAATTATTCTCTTGAAAAGGAAAACTATGAAAAAGAGAAATAAGAATTTTGGCAACTTTGTGCAGCTGCACATACCTACGGTGTTTATCAGGCAACATATGATCAAAAAATACCGTGCATGACCTCATCATATACAAGAAATGCATGGTTAAGAGAGCTGATGGACATTGATGTTAATCTTGAAATGTTTTATCGAATGTTTAGAATGGATAGAACTGTGTTTAAGAATTTAATGAATGATTTAGTAACACAATATGATTTGCAAGGATCTAGAAATATTGATGTTGCAGAAATGCTAGGATTGTTTCTTCATATTTTAGGACATAATATAGGTAATAGGTTAGCATAAGAGCGCTTTCAGCATTCTAGAGAAACCATATGCAAGCTATTTAGCTTAGTTTTGGATAAAATATGTAAAATGAGAGCAGATTTGATCCAATCATCTGATCGGCAATTCAAGGAAGTTCCAAAGAAGATCAGGATTAATACAAGATTTTTTCCACATTTTAAAGTAAGTTGCGATTATACAATAGAAAATATGAATTAAATATAAATCAAATAATATTCTTGTTTTTGTTTTATGATTGCATTGGAGTTATAGATGGTACTCATATTCCAGCAGTGGTATCTACAAGTGAGCAGCTTCGTTTTATTGGCGAAAAGGAACACCGACACAAAATGTGATGACCGTGTGTAATTTTAACATGGAATTTACTTATGTTTGGGCCGGTTGGGAGGGAACAACTCATGATACTCGTATATTTTATGAAGCTATTAGGAGATGTGATTTACAATTTCCTCATCCTCCGAAATGTCCGTTAATTGATGGTTTTTACACATTAATTTATGTATGTGTTATATGTTGATTAAATTTACAACTTTTTTGTGTAAGTAAATATTATTTGGTTGATGCTGGATATCCAAATCCCACGGGTTATTTGGTGCCATATAAAGAAATTAGATATTATTTACCTAAGTTTCAACGAGGTCCTCAACCGACGGGTTATAAAGAAGTATTCAATTATGCTCACTCCTCACTACGATCAGAAATTGAGCAAGCTTTTGGCATATTGAAGAAGAAGTGGAAGATTTTAAAGAGTATGCCAAGTTATTCATATACAAAGTAAGTGAAAATTGTGATAGAAAAAATGACTTTGCACAATTATATACAAAGAAATGCCCTGAATGATGCACATTTTACTATAGTGTATTTGGATCCCAATTTATATGCAATGGATTCTAATGATGTAAATGAGGAGTGTAATGCTTCAAATGATGATGTAGCATCTGATATGGCATGTTTACGTGATCAAATAGCTATGAATTTAGGAAAAAATTAAGGATATTTGTAATTTTTAAGGATAATGAGCTCCTTTCCTCAAAGCATATGTTATCGTGTTTTTATTGTAATGAAAGTATTCTTCTTGTAATTGAGAAAGAGAGCACGTAAATTTTTTCCATTTGATGTTTTTTAGCAAAAAAAGAAATTTTAATTTTAATAAAATTGTTTACACAGCATATTTAACATTGTTGTCAAATATAAATTAAAAAAGTCGCAAACATTATTTATTTAAATTTAAACAAATAAAAATTAAAATATTTAGATTAATCACCAAAATGGCTTTACAAATGTGTTTTCTACCAAACAACATTTCTCTCAAAGTTTCTTTTCAAAGCAGAATTTATCAAACAGTCTTTGTATTTCCTCCAAAGCTTTTTAGGCTAAACTGTTTTGCATTTTCCCAATGAGCTTTTCAAATGTTGAACCAAACGCATGGTGGATGGCTAATATCCACGTTAATAATTTATGGCTAAAATTAGTTAGATAAACTTAATTGGCAAAATGTGAAAAATGTTTAAGATTTAATTAATAAAATTGAAAAATTTGAGACTCAATTGACAAAAGTGCAATAGGTTTTTGAATTTTTGGATAAATTTCCCTTCTTGAACCCTACTGGAGTTTCCCCTCCCCTTAAGGGAGAATTACCAAAAAAGTCCTAAACATATTGCAATTGTGCAAATTCAGTCATAAACTATTTTTTTTTAGACAATTGAGTCCTAAACCTTTTATAATCGTGCCAATTTAATCCATCCGACCAAAATTGGCCGGCCGACGCTGACGTGGACGCCGGCCGGGGATAGCTAGTCGGCGAGGTAATTTTTTAATACTTTTTTTCGAATTTTTTTAATTTTTTTTTCACACCTTCTCCTTCATTTGGCCGATCGGCGCCGGCCAGAGGCAAGGGCCGATGAGGTCAACCTCGCCGGCCACTGGCAAGGCTCATCCCCACCAGCCACTGGCAAAGGCGAGCCTCGCCCAACGATGGCGGCCTCGCCAACCGCCAGCGAGGACCATTGCCAGATCTGGATGGTGAGGTCGCTGTCGCAAGATCTAGCGAGGCTCGGCCTCACCCAGCCATGGCGAGGTCGAGCCTCGCCAGATCCAGCGACGGTGGCCTCACTAGCCACCAGCAAGGACCATCGCCAGATCTCGAGGGCGTCCCCGAAGAGGGTGCGGACGAGTCCGAAGGGGGGCAGGGCCCTGGCTTGGGTCACAAACGACCAAAAGCACGAGAGGTTGCCAGATCTGGTGGTTGGCGAGGCTCGACCTCGCCATGGCTAGGCAAGGCCGAGCCTCGCCAGATCTTGCGATGACGGCCTCGCCATCGTTGGGTGAGGCTCGCCTTCGCCAGTGGCCGACAGGGGCGAGCCTCGCCAACCAGCTGTCTCCAACTAGCATCCATGTCAGCGTGCCGGCTGGCCAATTTTGGCCGGATGGACTGAATTGACACAATTATAAAAGGTTTAGGACTCAATTGGCCCAAAAAAAAAAAGTTTATGACTCAATTGACACAATTACAATAGGTTTAGGACTTTTTTGGTAATTCTGCCCTCCCCTTAATGTAGCTTATAACACAAAGCAATCATAAGATTAGCTAACATTCGTGTTTTCTAACCGCTAATGTCCGTTAGTAAATTATTTGGTGGGACCAAAAAAAAAAAAAAATGTGGCCGAAAAATGGAAAAACCCATTCCGCCCGCCATAGCGGGCGCCATTGGAATAAAGCATGCTTTGCTCATGAATAGAATGTTGTTCACTGTGAACCTATATAAAACCTATGGATACTATGAATATGAAAGATACTTCCGAAGAGAGGATTGGTGAAAACGTGAATGTATTCACGAAACCTTGCGTCACCTAGACAAAGTCTGTCTTGACCAAGACAATGGATTCGAACTATTTTTGAGATGAAAGAGACATATGTCGAGTAATGAACTCGGTCTACGGCCTCTACTCTAGTTTATTGAGATGTTTTACCAACTCAATCAAGCTCATTTCAGCCAATGAAACTTTTGGACGAAAAATTCATCGGACCAATCCCAACCGACAGAGTCACTCTCCAACATGTCACTTTCTTCATATAGATAGTTGAAACGTTTCTTACATTTCAAGTTTCATTCACTATTGCACCTCTAAATTATTGAAGACGTGAACATTTCAGCTTCATCTTTTTCTTTTTTTCTTTTTAAAAAAAAAATTATGCGAACTTTTAAACATTAAAATAAATTTAGAGGTAATTTTGTGAATCTCTTATTTCATACTATAGACAAGAAAATGAGCCAAATAAGAAGCACAACAAAGTGGAAATATGCATACACACAAAAGCAAGATCCACAGGGCATGTCTTGTCACGTATACATGCATCCGAAAACAATAAAGTACACGCTGAATTGAAAGACAAAAAAGAAACATAATCGCAATCCTCAAAATCACAAACATCCGACATATAACTTAGAAGATATTCCAATCGATGTCGCACTTGGTAGTCTGAAAATTGGCAGAGGATCCGCCTTTCTTGGAGCTCAAAGGAACATTCAAGTCACATTTAACTTTGGGCTTGAACCTGAAAGTCTTCAACGACCCTAGTTTGAACCTCACTCTCAAATACAACTTCACCTTGATATCGAAAGCACCGGCGGCCTTTTCCTTGTTAAAACTGGAGAGCTCCGACCCCACCACTTGCTGGCCTGCGAACGCCGGACTAACCACGCTTGTACTCTTGTGGCCCTGATAGAAAGGAGCCACGTCGCCGACGCCGAACCTCTGGTCATCGTAGAAGGCCCTCGCCTCAAGACGGTCGTAGTACACGCCGATTTTCTTGTTGGGGTTCCGGATGGTGAGGTTGAGCTTGAGGTTGTAGTTGAGGACGGAGTTGTTGGTGGTGAGGTTGAACCGGGTTAGCTCGGCCTCGGTTACATGGAACTTGACCAGGTTGACGGGGCGGAAGATGAGCCAGAAGATGAGGGCGGCGATGCCGATGGTGATGAGGACCACGACGATGATTTCAAAGAGGAGTTTGAGGAGGCCGCAGCAGCAGTCGGGGCCTTGTTTCCCCGCCATGACTGGATCCTTGATGAAGAAAAAGATCGGAGAGGGCTGGCTGTTTCTTTAGTTTGTAGGGGCTGGAGTTTGAGAATGAAGTGGGTGGATGAGGAAGATGATATTTGTATCCTGGGTTTTATTGGAGGAGTTGGGAGGAAATGACAGGGGAGCGGCACAGCGTTGACCGTTGACGCGATTGATTGTACTCAATCAGAAACCAGACATGAATCCGCACCTTGCCGGGGAAAACAAATGATGCATACACGGTCGCATTGTAATTAGGTAACGTGTCAATGCTTATGTAGTAAGTAATCTACCAACTAAAAATGTGTCGACTTTAAATCGACTTTTTCTTTAAAAAAAAAGGAGATCTATCTTCGTACTTCGCCCTAATAATCCCTTTTCATGTAAAGATAATGTGTTCATTATGATCTACGGCGATTGAAATAGATAGATTTTAGGGATAAGTGCTGCAAAAGTCCTAAAATTTGTCACGAAAATACAATTGAGTACTAAAACTTGCAAAAAGTGCAATTAAGTCCTAAAACTTGTCAAAATGTTTTAATCGAGTCTTAAAATCGACGCCGTCAAATTTCCTAATGGAATTTTTTTTTTAACTATTCGCCACATAGGAGAGAGAAACAATTAAAAAAAACCACGTCCGCGCCACGTTAGCTTTTTCTGTTAGGAAATTTGACGGCATCGATTTTAGGACTCGATTGAAACATTTTGACAAGTTTTAGGACTTAATTGCACTTTTTGCAAGTTTGAGGACTCAATTGCATTTTCGTGACAAATTTTAGGACTTCTACGTCACTTATCCCTAAATTTTATTGAATAAGTTTCGATGTTGTAGATACGGGCCAATTAAACAAAAGCTACAAAAAGAACCCGTTAGTATGACTAAGCTCTTTGCTCTTTGCCAAGTGAAATTTCTCATGAGAAGGGGAAAGAGATTCAGAGTCTATGCTGCATAGTGAAGATGTTGCTAAAAAAAGAGTTTTCAGAATCCCTTTTGGCTATCGACCAGGCTAGTGAAGATGTTGCTAAATAAGCTGCATTTCAATTGCAGATAATGGAGGGAGAGGGAGTTCGTAATTCCTCTATGCTGTCATAGGTCATGCCTTCCACTTTAATTTTCTTTTTTTCTTTTTTGCAAAGCAAAATTAGATCCCACGTTGTCGTGGGTCAACTCTCAATCTAAAATGAACCGACCTGTCAATGTTTTCGCATCGATAACTAGTAAGATAGAAAATGAACAGTTTCCTAAGTTTGTATGTTACTGTCTCATCTCCAGCTAGTAACGTACCACGGGCGATCAGCTGGGCACCCAAGGCTTCCACACCAACATTAAGCTCAGCTTCAACATTTCGGGCTACACCCATAGATCCAAGTCTAAACCTAGCCCATGTCAACAACAATAAGAACCGAGAAGATCTATAATTTGGGTTCGATTCGGGCTGCATCGAGGCCCGACCCAGTTTTCATTTTCTTTTATTATTTTTCAAAGAAAACCAGATACCTTAACATGCTTCTTTAGGCACAATAAAGCTCTAGCCTGAAACTTAGCAAGCACATTTGGAGATGGGCCAATCCAAAGGATTGTTTTTTTGGTCAGACCGGAGGACGCTATCCTCTTCTTCTTTTTTTGGGTTAGGATTTGAAGACATGTCGCAAATTTTTAATAAATAAAGTGAAAGGGTCTATATGAAGTTGGAGAAGTCTAGGCTACCCAAGTTTTTGACTTATGATGTATATCGATTGAGATCTTTTTGCCGAGCACAATCATTAATTTGAGCGCATCGGTCTCTAGTGTGCCATGATAGTACCTATGATCAAAGACTTTCTTTCAGAATGTAAGCCAGAAAAATGTCATGGAGACAAAGCTTAGATGAGACAATGATGCAATTTCTTGGCCGAGTTATAAGCCGCCTAGCTAACCCATTTCTCCCATCAGGCAGGTCGTATTCTGCCCGTCTTCCTAGACGTAGATTGAATGGAAACGAGCCATTAGTTCCTGCGGATCCATGAGCAACAAGTTCATATTGCTAGTAGAAACTAGTATTGGCTTATGGGCCTGAAGAACAGATGTGAAGAAAGAAGCATATAAAGCCCGTGTTCTCCATTCTTCCCATTCGCAATTTCACGACACCTTCTTACTTGGATGTGGCGGCCAGCTCATGTTCATATCGCTTCGGAGGAAATAAACCAGCTTTCTGGCTTTTTGGGGCGGTTCAGTTATCGCAATAGTGGCGTGGACAAATCATTGTCCCTAAAGAGCGGACCTAACACGATCATTCAATACTCAATAATATAATGGAAAAATTCTATCCTAGTCGAAACTCCATACAATGAATTGACTGAACACACACTCTATATGTGGCCAACATGTGCAGTAGGGCGTGGGTGAAAGTTGGAGAAAGACGTGAGGGGACCATTTCGGCATATGGGAAAAGAATTGCCAAAACCCTTTCGATCACGTCATTATTAGTAGGCTTTGTAGATGGATGGTGAGAGCGGGGGACTATGAAAATGACCACCCCCACTGGAGAGAAATCATTGCCCACACTGGTTATGAAACACGGGAAATCCAATTCGTACAAACCGTCGGATCATATAAGTTTCATGTGAGCCTAATTTATCTTTTTGATTTTTTTCATTTGCTTAGAAGAGTCCACTTCGTCTGACAGTGGATGTGAATTGAGCTCACACAAGTCGGATTCCTGTAACAAATTTTCGCCGCCGCAAGCCGTCTCCAATGAACCACGCAGATGACTCACCCACCCCTCTCAATAATTCAACATTATCACCCACCGTACCATTCCACTAGCAACTTTTTCCATCCTGTCCCAATGTAATCCTCTGTAGGAAGACTTTTGGTCTAGGAGTTTATTCCTGTCCTCCTCCAATTGTGCGTCATCCCTACTCTATTACATTCGTATAGATTACCGCCCCCAAAAAAAGAAAAAGAAATTGTATGCACACATGGGTTGTTTTCATATAGAGTGTAATATAAACAAGAATAGTTAAATGGACCGACCCTTTGGAAACTACCTTATTGACCTTTCTTTTCTCTGTTTAATCTCGGAAAAAAATGAGAGATGGGTCTATTATTATATCGAGGATAGGCATGGACGTGTAACGTAAAGGGTACCGCTATTATGTCACGCACACACAAAGACGTTGACTCTACGGCCATTTTCTATTCGCACCTTTCGGAATCGCCCATCCCAAGGGGAAGGAAGAGAGATCCAATGAAAGAATTCAAGGAGGACTAGACATGAATTCAAATAAAGTGATAAACAAGAGTAGACGCGTAGCGACCATCATCATCATCGTCATCGTCATAAATAAAATAAAAAATGTCATTTTCCAGATGCAAAAAACCATAGATAATGACACCGCACCCTCCGCTGGACGATCGAATTGACACAATTATTGCCCTTTTTTTTTCTTATTGCAAGTCGCAATCTCATCGATCATAAAATGACAAATTACACAACTTGCCACCAAATTCCAGATTCTCCTAACTTCGTCCTCTTTAATAGCCTCCGTTTTTATTATAATTTCCTGGTAAAACATCGAAGTATACACAGTTCAAGACGTAATTCCACATAGACCTAAAAACCCAACATATATCACGGACCAAAGTGGACTGAAATTGCGAAAAAAGAGAAATAAAAATAAGAAAGCGAAAGAGAGAGAGAGAATCATAATTGTCGATAAAAACAATAGGGCATTTGCATGTGCATCTGCTTAGGTGATGGTGGCGGCTTAATGTAGGCCGTCGCCTCCTCACACGTCGACGCTGCACCTCCGGGTCAGCTGGTACTTGACGGCGTTCTCGCCGACGGTGATCCCGTTCGTCTTCGACCCGAACGGGATGAACGCCGGGCACTTCACGTAGAGGTGGTACTGCCCGGTGATGAATGTGCCGAGCTTCCACCTGACCCGCCCGTCCATCTTGATCAGGAGGCTCACGGCGCCGGAGGACTGGTCCTGGGTCAGCGCGAGGGAGTTGTAGGGGGCGACGGGGACGGACGTGCCGTAGACGAAGGGCGACCACACGTTGACCTCCTTGTGGCCCTGGTAGGACGGCTGGATCGAGGTGCGGTAGGTGATCTGCTGGTTGTGGTAGGAGGCGTAGGTGTCGAGGCGGTCGTAGTAGATGCCGAGCTTGTCGTTGGGGTTGCGGGAGTAGATGGTGACCTGGAAGTTGATGGTGAGCAAGTTGGGGACGGAGGCGTTGAAGGCGTAGACGGTGACGTCCTGGAGGACGAAGCGGGGCTTGTGGGGCTGGATGATGGCCCAAGCGAGGAGGAAGGTTAGGAGGAGGATGAAGTTGAAGATGAGGAGGCCGACGCAGATGAGCTTGCCGCGCCGGCGCCACTTGCTTTCATGCTTCCCGCAGTCGCCGCCCTTGACCGACATGGTGGTTGCCGCCGGCGGAGGAGGAGGAGGGAGGAGGAGATAGGTTTGAGGAGGAGGGATTGGAGTGAGAGAGGGAGTGAGAGGTTTTCCTGCTCGGTTGGTGTATATAGAAGCGGTAGTGCTAAGGAGATAGGGTGAGGGGGAGAGGCGATGGGCCTTATGCTTTTTGAGAAGGGCGAGATGGGGCGACGTGTGATGGACGCATTTGTGAATGATTACTTTTTATTATAATTCCCTTTTTATCATTTTGGATGGAAGCGAAGTGAATCGAATTATGATCTTGGTGTCTGGTGGTGGAAGGAGGTAGATGAGGGAGAAGAAAAGAGATGTGATTGAGAAAAAAATGGACATCTTTATTGACTGTTTTCTCTAAAATATGCAAATTATGTATCAACGGGACAATAATGGTGGAGTTGTAGTTGGAGGGTACGTCTATACTCAATGATTGAACAAGACACTTATTAGTTATTACCCCAATTCCATGCAAAAATCTCTAGATTAAGGTCGTTTTTTTCATTCGAAAATCTAAACTTAACTTGTTCGTAAAGTTTATAAAGTGATTCGAAAAGGAATTCTAGATAATCAGAAATCTCCATCCGTACATTTGGGTTTTTAACGAAAGAAAAAAGGAAAAAGGACATCATCTGATGAAAGAAATTCTAAGTCTCATATTAAAAATTAGTTTAAGGAATGAGTGCATGCACTTTGCGAATTCCAACGGGCCACGGAATCCCGCGAAGAAAACCAGATCCGCCTACCTCGCTAGTCGCCACGCGGCCACATTTTTCTCTCCCTTTTCCATCTTTAATTTACTCAAATGGAAACTCATGCTTCTTTCAAGAGCAAATCGAAGCAAAATAAGAAAGTAAAAACAGCTATGGAAAAATTCGGGTGGCGGTGGTGATGGTGGATGGTGGGCTTCAATAAGTGATGTGGCCCCAGGCGTAGTCGACACTTCTTGTCCGTAGCAAACGGGAATTCCTCGTCTCATCGACGGCACTAACCTTGCAACGACAAAAAGGGAATAAAAAGAAGAGGAAAAATAAAGGAAAAAGGGAAGAAAAGTTTGCGTAATTAAATACCCAAAACCAAAAGATTAATCCCTTTAATCCAATGTTTGGTCTAAAGTGCCGCGTGCAAATAACGGAAATAATCGAAGCGATCTCGGCCGTCGGATGGAGATTGGATCGGACGGAGGAGGAGGAGGAGGAGGAGGAGGGGGAGTTTGTACCTAGGGGTCCACCCATCGGGAAAGAGGAGCTCTCCTTAGCTCATCAGCCTCGGCCCACTGACTTTTTTTTTTCCGAACGACGTTAGCCAAAGCTATGGATCATGGTACAATGGGTTTACAAAATTAACAATATATTAGGTGATAGATAAATCGGGATTAGAAATTTAAGCATGTGGATCGCATTCGACACTCTCGGTACTAATATGTCGCGTTGTTTAGCATACTAACTTTATAAAATCGGTTTCGATCTGTTGCGCCGACGACGACGATAAGATTTCTTTTTAATTCAAGGGGCTTTTGCAATTTCCTTTGCAGTCCAGCCAAACCCATAAAGCGGTATGAAGGGGCGCAGCGTGGCCACGGAATCGACTGGGCCAAAAGTGGTCCCTTCTGAGTACAAGACTTTGTATAAGAAACGATTTGTTTTTACTAAGAGCAGCAAGACCCCCGCAAGCTTGAAAGACTAATTTGGAATTAGCCCTTTCTCTCCCTTTTTTTTTCATTTGAAAAAAGCCCTAAAAGGGCTCGAAAGGCTTCACAAGGAGAAAGCTTGCGCCCTAGTTTTCAAGCCTTGCGAAGCAATTTTTCCGACTTTCTTTTAGCTTGACCCCCACAAGCTTGAAAAGACTAATTGGATTTAAAGCATAAAAGGGTTAGTCCTTTCGTAAAGAGAAAGCAGCTTGAGCCCTAAGCTCTTTTTGCACTTTCTCAACTTTAAACTTTGCGTACCCATCATATACCATGACTAAATTTGAGCAAAATAAGTGTATTCTAAGAGTACTTCATCGTCATATTTGCATAATGTATTCACGACTTTAGAGCCCGATCACTTCATTTCTATTAGCGATCATACCCAAGAAGAGGAATGATCCACAGCACTCGACGTCTACCGGCGATCTATTCGCAGATGTGAAACCGGTGAAGATTGTGTACCACGCCATGTGTGCCACGACTTCTCGATGCTCCACCGCACCAAACTTGCTGAAACAGGTAATTGAAGCTGTACCTTTTTGACCACATGATCCTCGATCCGCATCGCTCGTCCTCTTCCTGCTCTCTCTACCAAACTCCATGATGAAAAACGCGAGTGCTTTTACAGTTAATACACGCTCGAACTCGTTCCGGGAACTCGCCTCCCGTGTACTTTCCCAGTTTTCGTCCTCTTGTTCGCTCCACGTGAAACAAACACGTTATCTAACTTCATCTCCAAGGAAGAAGCCGAGAAAGTCGTGCGCCCTATCACCCAGCTTCCACGTTGAAGCAACTTTCTCTTAATTTCCAGCTGGTCGTGGAGCAAAGGTGCAGAAATTTACTCGCGGGTGGCCCCCAGGAACAGCTTGGTTTCAACAGACGATCGTGGGGGTTTCTTTAAAAAAATCGAAAGCTTTCTCAATCTATTTTTCACTTGGATTCCATGGAGTCAAAGTCGTCGATGTGAACAAAGCCTGGCTCGGCCTCACTTACCATCGAGGCTTATTTAACGATTTTTCGCTTGACGCTCCACCAAACTTTGTACCCGACGGGTTGATTTGAATTGCCCACCGTCCAATCCAATCCAGAATTCAAAATCCGATCGAGGACTCGACCGACGGCCGATGGAGTCAACCCCATGTGTTGGCTTAGGCTTAGGCAATTCAAAAAGGCCCATGTGAAGCCGCCCTCTGGTCCGCTTGTCCCTTTGCCCTTGTTCTCTTTCTTGAATGTTCTTGTCCCTTCTCGAAGACGTGTCCAACGGCCAAAGTTCACATTAAAAGGCTGGGCGGACGCTATTAATGGTGGACATAATTTTGCCCACAAAGGTTTCTGTGTAAAGAGCAAACGGAAAGATGTCGTTTGATGTCGATTGTTGGGTGTTATTAATCTCTTACCAGACAGAACTTTTTTTTTAAGGATATGCAGCATTATCTAGGTGGAAGATTTGTTCATTCACGACATAGTTATAAGCGTTTTAGCTCAAATATATCTGGACTTTTACTATGTATCCACCCCTAGAAACTGCTTTTGCATCCAATTTCAGGATTCAATTTCTATAGTATTTCATGCCTCAAATCAATTTTTCCAAATCGGGTCGAATCAAAATGAGTTTCGTTAATGCATGAACAGAGGAGTTAAGTAGAAAAATAGATCCGCAGATCGCTGGGTCCAATGGCCTGGAAGCCTGGAACTTGGTTAGGCTTGGAAATCACATGCAAGCTTTGTTGCAAATGAACAAGATGGATTGTGCCTGGCATCAAATTGTTCGAGAATAGTGAAATAACATGACTTCGATTTGAGATGAGTCAAGTCTCCCAATAGGCACTATCTCGAAGAGAGGCTTGGTGCAATAGACATGTTTGCACATTACGTTCACTAGAAACACAAATTTCAATGTCTTATCAGCTAAAAGCATTTTCACATTCATTTCCCAAACTTTCAAATGACAAAACTCGATTTAAAGAGAAGCATTTCTTTTTACTCATTTTTTCCAGCTCTCTCTGAACAAAAAAAAAAAATTACAATAAGAGAAAATACCCAAAACATTCGTCATTTTTTACAATAAGAGAAAATACCCAAAACATTTGTCATTTCTTCTGTTTTTGCAAATCCCATTCACATTACATCCGAGCAAAATCCTACATCGAAAAGACCAAATCACTGCTCTTTGCAACTCATCTTAATTATCTTGCTCGGCGTTTAACTGGTTTGGTTCTTACTTAGTTTTTGCTTTTCTTTTGGATCTATGGTTTGGTTTTTAGTTGGTTTCGAACAGGTTTGAGAAGTCTAGGAGGAGATACACATTTTGGGAAAAGAAAATGACATTTCGGAAAATTGAAAATATTAGAATAATTGATGCGAATGTGTGTATTAATATTCAAAGGTAAAACTCATCAGCTGGGTACAAATTTTGTATTTTCAAAAATAGAGGTATGTTTCTAGCATTTGACTTAGCAATTTTGCACCTATTCATTGCCTCCGCTTTGAATCTTACCAAACAAGGGGAAGAAACCACTTTCATCAGTCTTTTTCTTCACCTCTAATCCCTGCTTTCCATTTTCTTTACCTTCGAAAAGTCCTTCTAAAAGAAGGGGCAAAACCTCAGTTCTTTTTTATCGGAACACTTAATTAAGTTAAATGTAGAAAAAAGGAGAGGCAAAAATAGAAGGGGGGAAAAAAGACAAGGTAAATGAGACAATTTCCCGAACGCTAATTGCCGGGCTACTGAAAAAGTCGCATTTGCCTTTTGATGGAACCGACAATCGAAATCTCTCTGGCACAGAAAACCAAGAAGGCAGAAGGCAGTAGTACTCGAACACGAAGTCCCTACCAGATCCTCCTCGAACCTTGAACTCCCGAATTTCACAGGAATGGAAAAGGGCATTCTGCAGTGCTACATTCCAGAACAGCAACCCCCTATAGTGCACCCCCTATTTCATTAAAACTTCTTTGTTTTTGGCTGGAATTATACCTCTGTCTAGCTCACGGCAGGTGAAGCGAAGCGACAAAAGGTTGAATGATGAAACATAAAAGCAAAACGAGGGTTGAAAAGATGTCGAAAGTATATCTCCACCCGGGGGGAATTTGGTGGAGGGGAATCTCCATGGCAGAAAGGTCCCAGGAGCTAAAACCCCATCTACAATAATAATTCCAGTATTAAACTATTGAAAACGAATTTTCGGGAAGCAGAAACGCCGAAGGAGTGGCGTTCGTTCGAAAGGGTCCCATTCGCACTTACTTAAAACTTATCTCCTTTAGCTTTTCCCGCATGAAAATTTACAAAGTTTTAAATTTATTCTATTTTTTCACGGATTGTCGGCACGCCATTGTCCGACACCGTTTACTGTATGGATTGACTTTATGCCAAAATCAATGAGATCCCTATAGTCAATTTTTGCTCCCTTCCGAGTCGAGGTTTACAGGCGACGTGTGGATCAAGCTTCGGAGAACCATACCATACCTAACAGTCTCGACTTTGCTGCAATTTGACACATATCATCGCACTCGGACTAGGTTTCCCAAGGCCATAGCTGCCCGGCTTTCAAGCAGTGAACAAGCCACGTTCGTAGGTCAAGTGGGTATTCAAGCCATGTTGACGTAACCACGTTCGTAAAGAATCGGCTCCAAGATCAGAAAGGTCCCTTAAATCCATGAGAGTCGGCGTACTGAGCCTGGCCAACATGAACGGGCATCGAATCGTTGCGATGCGTTGCGTCAGTGCGGCAATTCTATACATTGATTGTGCCAAGTCAGTGTTGTTTTCAGTGGGAGAATGCATGTGCATGCGCTTGTGCCGGGTAATATGAGGTTGATGATGTAAGGACCACTTTTTCTTTTCTTTTCTTTTTGGCTCTGTATTGAGGAAAGTGCACAGCTAATTATGTTCCTTTTGATGAAGTTGTGGAGTATGATAGAGGAAAATAATGTTCAAGTGCAGAAAAATTTATTTTGGCAACCACTTTCCAGTAGATCACCCATCCCGTAATGTTAAAGCAAATAATAGGCTTTTAGCAACATACATATAATTTTCTTGTATCCCCTAGGCTTCTAATATATATAGTGGCAATATCTTTTATAGTTCTAATGCTGAAGCTTGTGACACTAACATTGATAGCGGAAAGATTGTCTAGTACGACATCGTGGTTTTCCTCATTTCCTAATTTTGGGAAGTGTTTTTGACGTAAAAATTCTGGCTTTTTTTCTTTTTATTTTTTCTCTTCGTATATTCGCGTTCCTAACACCTTTTCCTAATATGCCGAAGCTCAAAAGGTGATATATTCTATGAAATGAAGTACCTTGGTTGGGTTGATAGAAAAGGGTAGTCCGAAATCCAAAGCATTTGTACATGGCACGATAGAATATGTGAATGAACAGCATGGGTTTGTACTTTTTTTCCAACCTAGGTTTATTTATGAATAAAAAGGAAAAAGAAAAAGCATGATAAAGGAGGCCAAAATTATTGTGCACTCATTTAACGAACCTAACCTTTCTATCTTGGTTCATATCTTATCGAAAAATTAGGGCATCGACTCTTTACAAGCCCTTTTGTCCCTATCTGGTTCGTTCGTTCGTTAGCGTGCTCTCCTGACCTTTCATTATAGCCCATTTAATTGAATTGGAAGCTTCCTAGGGCAATTAGTACCCTCCCTTTTGTTAGCAATGTTAATCTCTCTCTCTCTCTCTCTCTCTCTCTCTCTCTTTCATTAGTGCCGCACAAAACTTCAAAAGTTCAATGATGCGGTACAATTACCACCTTCCCTCTTATGGTGATCAGAAACAAGAATGTAGTCATGTGCAGGTCTGAAATTGGTAGGGACATTGATCTTTCGACTATTAGACCAAGCCCTGGGCACAAATTGATTTTGTCTTGACCCTATGTGCATGTGAAGTGGTTTCCGCTCAAATGGACATCCTCTCTTTGGTCCATGGATTCTGATATAGTTGACTTAGTTCAATCTTTTTCCATTTTTGTGGTTGTTGGGTCCATTATATACTGGTCTGGTCAGGACCCCGGAAGTGAATGTGATGCAGCTCTGAACCTTGTGCTTGGGCCATGTCCCTCGAGTGAAGGGTCAGGCCCATGAAAGTGAGAGTAACCGGATGGGCTAGTTGGATTTTCCAATGGGTTTCAGAGTTATTTTATCTTGTAATTGTGGGTGCACTGTGATGGGTCGTGACTTGCATGTTTAATAGGACATGTCACGAAACCACAGTACCAAAAAATTAGAAGAGGTAGCTTCTACAAAATTGACTGAGGCGGCTCCTTAAAAGCTGTCGGAAACAGCTGTAATTGTGGAGGTGCGGTAGCTGTGAGGTGCTTTACCGAACAATTTATGAGAATTGCAATACCTGTTTTTACAGTTGAAACTATTGTGAATAAACTATATCCATCGACCTCTAAATGGCTAATTTGTTTTTTCGAAGTGAATGCAAAACTTTTGTATGCGAGAATTGTCCTATATCCATCTCCCATCCTCGCCCAACAAGTGGCATAACACCCTAACGATAATCGAAAATTTCCCCCTCATCTCCCTCTCCTTTCTCACTACCTTCTGCATATAGCTACTATCCACCGCTTCCATCACTTCCGGCAGAGCCACCATCGGCCTCCGAATGGGACAACGACGATGACGACCACCACCACCATATATTGTCGTCTCGTCTCTCTCATCCTCCTCAAGTACCCTCCCCATCATGCCTAAAAAATGTTTCCATTTTTCGGTTGAGTTTCAATAATAGAATGCCATGCCAACTAGAGATGACATAAACAAATGGTTTCTAAAACTGAGCAGTCTCGGGAATCATGAGCGCTTGCCCTGTTAAAATGTGAAAAGATGTACTCCTTTCATAGTGTAGCAGATGTTTGGAGGGAAAAAAATTGCAGGCCTTGCCGATATGGAATGCTTATGTTTATAATTTTTTACATGTTCATAATTGTAAACGGCATAACGGCGCTTCATACATGATCATATGCCTAGCTGCCCATAGACTCGCCCCAACATAGCTCGAGCCACAAGGGCCAAAAGGTGTTTTTGGACGAGCCTAGGCAAGGCCTATAGGTAGAGAACCAAGGCTACAATTTTGCAAGATTAGAGAGCCAAGTCCACTCATCGATTACCTCTAATGCTTTGTAGTTACTTATTATGCTTTTTTTAGGATATTAATGTGGCGAATTTAGATCATTATCATCACCTTATTTGCATAGTCGTAGAGTAGTACCAATTGATCTATTTGTTGAAATTTCGATAACTAATATGCTGAAAGATGCTTTCCGTTGGGGGCTTCTAAATAGGGCCACTCCCCCTATACTTTTATTTTAGTTCAAATTAACATTCCCACTTCGGACAAAACAAAGTAGTGTTACCTAATTTTTATGGTGTCAACTGTTAATCATGCAAAACGATGTGTATGGACGATTGGATCACTTGGAGATACGCATGTACATGAAACTACTTCAAAGAGTGATCATGAGTTCATCATTTTCCAAGAAATTTGAGATAAAGCATCGAACATGTTGTTAAACCTTCATTGCAGATCGATCCAGATTCCTTCGTGGTGTGCAGTTGAACAGGATCCGGCTACGAAATTAGATAGGAGACCGGATCCGCGCTTGGTTGAACCAGCGCGAAGAAAGCGTTCTATAAATTTCGCAAAACATAGATTGGCTGCCGATTTCTGCCTTCACTCTATTCCACATCTTGTTTGATCTAGTCCTAACCGAAAGGAAAGGACACCCAAAAGATTACAGAAAAATAAACGAACGAGAGAGTAAACACAAGCACGCATGCGTGCATGCATGCAACGCTCATCTTTCTCACACATACACCACGCACTGCCTAGGGTTTCCGCCCCTCAGGCTCCCCGTTCCCGTAGCCCCGACGAACCCAACATCCAAGCCGTCGCAGTAAACCCTCATGCCGAAGTGGCTCGTCCACCACCACCCGGACTTGAACGTCCCCACCAACCCAAGCCCCAGCCCGAAAACCACCGTCCCTTTCCGCCGCTCCTCATCCATCTCCTCCAATGCCGCGGAGCTTGGCTGCTCCCCATCTATCGTCGTCATCTCTGCGTGGATGACGCCGCTCGTCTTCCTCTCCAGGGAAAACGCCGGTTCTGTGCTCCAGCTGAGAAAGGTCCTTGGGTCGTCGTAGTACACGTAGCTCTGGATCCGCTCGACGTAGGCTTTGAGCTTTTGGTTCTTGTTGTCGACGGTGACATTGGCGTCCCAGCTGCCCATCAGGACTGAGTTCGAGATGTTAAAGTTGGCTACGGAGAAGGCGGTGACGTGGAACTCCGGGATCTGGGGGCGGAGGACGATGTACGTGATGACGCTGACGGTGCACGATGCCACCACGAAAATAATAAGGGCCGCAAGGATTCCGCGAGCGAAGCCTGAGGTGCGCTGTGGCGGTACTTGGGAAGGGTAGTAATCGGGGTTGTTTGTGGGGTAGTATCCGACGTGTGGAGGGTGTGTGCCGTAAGGATAGCCGCCGCCGCCGCCGCCGCCGCCGCCGCCGCCGCAGTGGGGAGGAGGGTAGGGCGGGGGGTAGCCCATCACCGGAGGAGGGTAGCCGGGAAGAGGTTGCTGAGGGTAGTTGTAGGGGGCGGTGTCCTGGTGTCTGGCCGATGGCGGCGGCGGAGACCCAGAGCTGTGGTTTCCATCTGAAGGGGGATTTGGTTTAGCTTGATTTTCATCTTCCTCGGGTTTGGGTCGTTCGGCATGGTGGCGATCGGACGAAGACGCCATTGTCGGCTTGGGTAATGGTCTTTCTGGTTTTCTCACCCTCGATCTCGCACAACCCAAGTCCCTGACAGGGAAGGAGGGAGAGAAAAGAGAGAGAGAAACAGAGAAAATGAGACAGCAATGTCGGAAAATAGAAGGGGAAGGGTGCGGTTTTTGGGATGTAAGAGGGAGGATACTATGTTAAGCAAATAAAGCCGAACGGAATGGGTTGTCAAAATGATTTCCATCCGTTTTGCATTCCACACAGCTTTTCTTAGGAGTAGCTAATAATCTACCCCTTTTTATTAGAAACATGTTACTGTCTAATCCGATCCTGTAATTAGTTTTTTTTCATCCGCATTGGTTTCAGAATTCACATTGGTTGTGCCTATTGCAGTTCATACTTGTTTCGGCATTTCCTGGAACCGTGAGATTCTGTTTGCGCTGTGGTCGAGTCTGTGCCACGAAGCTTTGCCATGGGGAGAACAGTCGTGACCGAGGATGCGGTGTACAAAGATGAGTCTTGAAACCTGGCTGAATCATAGTGAGTTTGACTGATGTCCCCTCGGGTGCGACTGCAAAAATTTGCATGTTCAATTTTGTCCTATATCGTTCAAAATTTTCGTATTGATAGCACGTCACTGACCTTCAAAACCTATGCAATGGACGCGGAATTCTCTGGCATTCCGATATCGATTGTGGAAATGGACAGAGCAGGTATACGGGAATAGACAAATTTGTCTGTGTACTTTTCAAGAGTTACCAAGAGTATGGACATTGACATGCTCATATAACATCTCCAAAGTGGCGTCAAAGAACGGTTGAGACGACTTCCAATAAGGACAGTCATCATTCTGGTCTGTCTCGGAGTGACAAAACTTACAAGTAAAGCAAATGAAAGAAATGAGATGGGGCACGACCATCGCTTGAACCCACCCACTCAATAGTTAAAAATGATCGAAGAAAGGTGATGACGCGAGAGACTTCATCGCCTTGAATATTTCATCGCTTAGGCTCGCTCCATGTCTTGCCCTCGAAGAATTCGTTCAGCATGCGTTCAATATCCTCGACGCTGAACCTGATGTACTTCATAGGGTTCTTCCCGTTCTCAATAAGTGGCCTATAACACCCAAAAACATGAAAATCGAGCTAGCGAGGATCTTAAAGGAAACTCCTAAGATCAGTAGGAGAAACTCACCTGCAGCGCTTGATGAAAGATCTATAGGCGGGCAAGACGACTTCTGCAACAGCAAGCCTCAGTGACTCGCGCAACTCACTGTCAGGAACCGTCCACTGAGATTGCCTTTGATGGAGCTCCTCGAATTGAACATTAAATGTCTTGAACCGATCTTTCACCATTGCTCTTGAGATTCCACTGGTACCATCACTTCCCATACCACCAGCACCTCCTGATGCACCCTGAACCGTGAGGCACTGCAGAATCTGCAGGTCAAGATTTCAGCTGAGCTTAGTTTCTGTTTGATGAATTGGAAAAGGTTCGGTGATAAACTTCACAAGAAGTGCTGTTTTGTCACTCAAGGCCGAGGAATTTTTTTACAGAACTTTCACTTATGAAATTGTTTTGAAATATCTGAAGAAAGAAAATTCTAAATGTCTATGCAGAGCTTGAAATGTGTGGGAGCTACAATGTTACTTAAAAAGGTCTTTAAGCATTAAAAAACTCTCTTATAAAAGTAGTTCAACAAAAAGTACCTTTGCCCACGAAATCCTCTTATACTGATTGGCATGTTGCTGAACAATCCTCCTATGTATCTGCACCCAGTCATCCCCAAGTAAGTCCTTCGCTTCCGACCTGCAAAACATAGCTAAGAAATGGCATTAGCCTAATGATGCTTGCACAGAAAACTCGATGCCTTGAAAACTGACCTCCTTACAGATCGAACAATGTAGTGGATATTATTCATGAGAAATAATTGAGTCAGCGCAGGATCTTTATACTGCTTAGACTTTCCATCCAGATTACTCTGAAGAGCACTCATGATTCTTGTAGTTAGAGCTGCTAATTGAGCATCTGCCTCGCCTTCATTGAACTCCTGAAAGAGCTGCCTCAAAGTGGACTGATAGCTGTAAACATCAATACCGGAATATTATAGCTTAGGCAGAGAAGCAAGATATGACCCAAACAAAAATTACACTGCTTAATGCCATTTTCAGCATAAGAACACGTTGGCATGGCATACTTTGCACAACAGAAACGTGCCAAAGAAAAAAGGATTTCACAAAGGAATTGAAGGTATTCTAACAACTGTCCATATTATCAGGCTGTCAAGAAATAAGATCTGCCAAATATGAATTAAGGAGCCCTTACTCAAATAAAAACTTCACATAGTTTATCACGTAGCTAGTTAAAGGATGAACAGTCCCATCTTGAACAGCAGTTTTTGTGGCATCTTTTTCAACTGCTTCCTCAAAATCACCGAATGTCTCTTGAGCCGTCTGAGCAAGTCGCTTGGTCAAGCTGGAGGCATATTCTCGCATCTCAATACAAGCTTTACTTCCGAAAAGGTCTGTAATCTAGCCCACCAAAATAAACTCAGGCTCTAGACCAAAGTAAAAATATTACAGAACTTCAAAAAGGATAAATGAGGATAAAGGAAAAGCCATTTGAGGCAAATGAAATTTGCAGAGATGGACCGAAGAGAACTAGGGATCTCAGTACAAGCGCATTTGAAAAGGATGAAAAATGAAAAGAAATGAAAGGAAGAGACTTATCTTCCTCACCATCTACTCTTCTACCCCATTATTTAAATCAGCAGGACAACTATAGAAGTGGATTATTGTGCTTGTTAATCACGTATTTAAGTCCGATAATTTGTAATGAGGCTGTTTTACAGGCCTAAAAATTGTTGGGCAATAATAATTTTCCCGAAAACTTGAACTATCAAGAATCATGTTAACGGTGCATATCAAGCCTATATCTTGACTCCTCCATGCATGTGAACGGATGTTCCACATGAAATACAAGATGTATCACATCAAACAACCACTGGAGGACCGACATGAGCCATGAGCAGAATAACAACACGAGGAAGTGCCAATATTCGAACCTTTGACCTAATGCTGTAATACATTGTTGAACTATAATTTAGTGAAAAGCTTAAAATATCACGGAACATTCAGATGACGTATATCATGCATGCACATATGCTAAATAACACAAATGGAGCTCTAGACCATCGTCAATGTCCATAAGACTCGCTGAGAAGGTACAAATACAATGGAGAGTTTTTTAACATCCTCTCACTTACTATTGCAATGATTATGTGACCTATTTGCAGTCATTGCTTCCATTATATAGTACTTAGCAGCTGATGCCATGGCAGCAATATTCACCAGCACATGACGACTGTAATATTTGAAGTTGAGATTACGTAATGCAATATAGTCCACCATACATCATCCATCATTGAACATGTCATTGTTTTAGGATAGCAAAAAATATGTTCATCATGCTAGTTGACAAAGCAAAATAAGCATTTAGATAGTAGACTTGAAGCAAGGGAATCTGTGGTTCCGCATTCAAAGCCATCTATAAACCTTTTTCCAGTGCTTTCAACAGACAGGAGGCAAGTGAACCACCATCCATGCTGTATAGCTTTTTCGAGATACCCTGCATAATCACTCCCTATCCCTTGGCTCATGACGCATTATGGAACTTCAAAGTGCCTTGTCTAGATTAAAACAGTTTTCTCCTCTTCCAACAGTCATTTAGAAATTTCACATATACAGGGAAATCAGAAAGTTCTGACATTCATCTTCTACAAGTTGTGAGCAACTGGCATCAAAAGAACTAGTTCCATTCATTTAATTCAAAAAACAAATCGCATAACACTATGCTAATACGTGTACATCCAAAAAGAATTAAAAAAACATACATATATCGTACCTCTGGGTGCAATTCTCTCAATATCTCATACATATCCAGGAGAACAAACAATTTCTCGGGTGATCGCTTGCCTTTAGCAACAGCTTCTCCAAAACTAAGCAGCAGAGCCATAGAGTTTGCTGTTACTTCAGCAAAGGTTTGATCCCTGAGAGAATCAACGCCATCAAATACTTGGTCGCAGAGTTTCTTTTCACCGGCAAAAAGAAGCTTCACCTGTTGCAAAACATTATTTAGGAACCAAAACCAGAAGGTCATTAAGCCATATCAACATAAACACTTACTGCAATACGCATGTAATGTATCCAATTTCCAATTTTAGCTTCTAAAACCTCCCACTGCATTCTCTGTGCATCGTCTTTGCTCAGTTTCTCCACACCTAATTTCCGAAGACTCTGTTCCAAAACAGAAGCACGAGTATCCCTGACATAAGGAAAAGCAAGAATAATGCAATCAATTAATCAAAGAAAGCAGAACAACTACAACAAGCGAATTTATCTTTTGTCTATCAAGTGAGATAAGCCACATGTTAAAGAAGCAATTTTAGCAATTTTTTTTCTGTAGGGCATTATAGATCTATGTGTATGTAAACATTCTTGAAGAGTAAGTTTTTAACAAATTGCTTTTCAGAGTTCTTAAAGCATGTTAAAAGTTAAAATTTCCATCAATTGATACTTTAAACATTCTCTAAAGCTTAAGCCCTCCACAAATTAGACATCAACCCTCGCTGACATCCTCAATATTTGTCGTTAAACAGGTGGAAAAGAACTCCTTTGGTTGACCACTCCTGTCCATCAAGAGTCTGACTGTCTTCGACTGAGCACTTTGCCTTGCAGCAAAAAGCATAGGTTCAAGTGGGCTTCGCTATCAAGAGAAAGGCTATGTCAATAGATCTACACTAAACTTCTCAGGTTCTCTATAATTATTTTATCGAGATGGCGCTGCTTTCAGTTTCTTATAAGAGACATTAGACAAAGTAAGCCTACCATTACAACCTGGTGGAACTCCTGCTCAGGAAGGACTCCAGCTATATCAGAAAGAATTACCCTTCATCTTAAGCCATGTCGACTGCTTCTTTAATTTCTACCAGGTAAGTGACAAGAAGTTCCCATTGAAAAACCATATAATGCTGCTCTTGCAGTGGACTTACCACCGGAAGGTCTATCCAGGTAGCAAAACTTCCTTTTATTCCCAACAATGGTAAAAGAGCTTACTTGTCATCTACCTAATAATGAGAAAGAAAGAAAGCACCAGCGTCTCACAATAAACATCAAGTTTCCCACTTCTCTGGCAACAACTGATTCTTCTTCTCTTGTCTGAGATTCTTGAACATATGACATGACTAAGAGAAATCAAATGACATAGAAATGTATTGATTTGTAATGATGCAGTTTCATGTTGCACAACTATTGTAATCTCTAGAATGATACATAATAGGCCAAACTACTTTCTGCCATGATAATTAAATATAATTTATTCATCTATCATAATTAAATAGAATTTATTCAACTATCACTATTAAAGAAAAGGTCGATTGATTTAAAACGAAAATTGCTTATTAACACTGAAGACCCACCAGACTTTTGATGTGGAGCGATGTACTAAACGATGATAGTGAAAGGTCAACCAAAAAGTTGCTGCAAACAATATTGTAACTAGAACAACCAGAAAGCTTTATGGCATGGCACTGATTTAAGTACCTGTAGGTTCTAAAAAGTTGTTGCTGATGGCCAGCCTGTACCATCTGTTGAGATAAATCATGCAGCAATGGCAGAACCCTGGGGGGTATGAGAGTTGGAGGTTTGCAGACTCCAGCATCTAGCGTTTTACTTGGGTGCTCAGGCTTGCCACTAGCTTCACTTTGGTTTCCAGATGATACTGATGATGGCCGCAGAGAGTTGGGAAGGCAATCAATAAGAAGATCAGGTTCCATAGGCTTGCTGAAAATCAAATAGGAAAGTAAATTAATCTCTGAAATATCATAACATATACAGAGCTCCCAATTGATTTTTACGAAAAAAAAAAAAGCACACATTTTGGGGTTGAAATTGCAAAAGCAATGCTGAGAAAAAAAAGACTGGATAAACGATTGGCTACAGAAAGATGGCAAATAGGCACAAAACATTGAACCGGATCACTCCCGCACAAATTTGAGTGCCTCGTTTATAGCTGAATGTTTAATCATTGATCATTCTGCATCATCACAAGAACAACTACAGCCTGCAATATAGAGAGTTGAAAAACATTCATCCACGCAACAACACCAACCGATATCCCTTCTGAAGCTTAGTAAGGACTCCCTGACTCCTTGACTCCAAAATCCTTTTATCAAGAAGGTGTGGATATAACATTCTAAATCAGGGACTGTACTTCTGCTATTGTCCTTTTAGGTGAAATAAGCATAGTGCAAGGAAAAAGAGATGTAAGACCAAACTGTTTTCACAAGGACAAACAAAGAAGGGGCCAAGGTGTAGGTTACCTGTGATTGGTTAATATCTGTCTGAACTCATCTTCAAGCTTCGATATAGCTTTTGCAAGCAAGTTATTGGCATGATTAACGACTCCATCGCTGCTCTTGAAGCTTTTGTTGCTTTTGAAGAAGTTAGCGGTGCTGCGAAGCTGATCAATGGCTTCTAGGTAGCTTTCTAGGTCCTCATGTGGTCCTCTAAGGATCTTAGCCTCTGCCTAAGTGAATACATAGGAACGATCTCAGCATATACATTCCTTTTTGCAAGTACATGAAGTGACACGACAATGATGCCTAATCACTAGTTAAGCAAAAAAATAAAAATAAAAACTTGTGTTGTAGATTCAATGTAAAGAACAAAGATCAAGCTAACTACTTCAAGAGTAAAGCAATAGCAATGTATGCCTGCAGAGTGGACTCAAATATCACACTAAAATTCAGATAAAGGACACAAATCGAATAAACTCATGACTGTACGAGATTTGTCATAATCAGACGCCACGAGAATGTTGACTGAATCTCCTTGCAAAGACATTGTTTTTGCAAATATGAATATCATCTCTCCTCTCTCTCTCTCTCTCTCTCTCTCTCTCTTACCGGAAGCCGCACGTCCATTCAGAATGACATCGATACAGGTGCTATTTCTAACTGAATAAAAAATGGACTCATGATGAAGAAATGTCCATCATCGCAATGTGCATGCATTGCAATGCAATGGCTTCGACTCCGCAAAACAGGAGCGAGAAAAAACCTTGCGCGAGAGATCGAATTGGCCGATAATGACCTCCGCGGCCTTGAGCGTCTTGTCGATGTTCTCGTGAGCCCTCCTAATCGAGTGCGTCCTTATCTACCAAAAAGAAAAGAACAATAGCAAAGCGCAGAACAGCGTCAGAACGGCGGAAACGTTCGATTCGCGTCGAAGGAGAGGAACGAGGACCTGAGTAGGACGCATGGCGGTCTCGAGGGCGGAGAGGCGGTGGTCGAAGGAGCCGAGGATGGCGACCATGCTGTCGGTGATGGTCTGGCTCTTGTGCAGCGACTCCCTGATCGATTCCGCCCGCTCCCTCAGGATCTCCATCGCCTGCGGCACTCCCATCGCTGTATAACTCTCTCTCTCTCTCTCGCCTATTCAATCGGAGAACCGCAATGCGGAACGCGAGGCTCGATCCATCATCTTTCGACCTCCTTCTTCTTCTGCTTCTTCTGCTGCTGCTGCTTCTTCTAACGAGAGAACCGGCAATGCGGAACGCGATCGGTCATGAACGCCGTGAATTTCGCGTCCGTTTCGGTCGTCTTCTGCTTCGCGAGGCGTCGATGGCGATACGGAAGGGAGGGAGAATGGCTGGCGTGATGACATGAGAGGAGGGAGGAAGAGGAGGAGGAGATCCTCTGCTTGAAGGGGAAGCGAACGGAGAAGGCGTTGGCAGCCACGTGGATGGCGTGGGACCCTCCCCTTTCCGCCCGAGTAGTTCTTCCTTTTAAGATTTCGCGCCACGCGTGCCACGTCATGGGTTCCGTCCAATAGCGAGAGGCTCTTTTTCCATTTCCTTTTTCTCATGCAACGGGACAAACGATAACGTTCTAAAGTTCCTTTATTATCAAAAGGTGCCCAGGCTTTTTTAGCTTCGTAAAAGATGCGCAAATTTAGCTAATGAAACTCAATTTTTTATTTCGGTCGAAATTCAAACCCACTTGAACGAGAGAGATGTACATTTTAAAAGCTTATTTGGAGTGACTTTTCTTTTTGGGTCCAATATTTGAAGTAATTTTAACTTTAGATTTTTTACAATTTTTAGGCCACATGCATTTTGACCTTTTTTAAGATCAAGGACTTGAAACTTTCATAGCTTATGAATGTTACATGTAGATTCATGTAATTTTTTTTCTAATTTAAATGATACTTTTTATTTGGTGAAAAGGTTAAAAAAAAATTACTTTTTACTTTTAATTTACAACCTTTTACATCTCTCGGTTGATTATACAAATGTAAATATAAAGAATTCCATGAAACTTTTTCA
Source organism: Eucalyptus cloeziana (assembly GCA_014182715.1). NCBI lineage: Eukaryota > Viridiplantae > Streptophyta > Magnoliopsida > Myrtales > Myrtaceae > Eucalyptus > Eucalyptus cloeziana. The sequence continues at coordinate 35,258,481 of CM024634.1, read as the reverse complement.
TTATATTCAAAAACTTCAAAACATGTATTCTCGAATTTGGAAGGAAAAATGACATGCAAAAAATCTATAATTCCATATATAAGAGTGAGCATCGATTTAGGGTAAACCATGGAATAGAACTAGATTGACCATATATGGGTTGTTCTAGTTTGTTCCGATTCAATTTTTGGAATTGGCTATTATTAGTCTAGTGTTCGGTTCTATGTGCATAACCAAACCGAGCCGAAATGGCTAGTTCTCTCCTTTTAATTTTACCTCACATCTTATACTGATGTTGCTTTATTATTTTGTTAAAACTATTATTTACCTCAGTTGCAAATACATGGATATTTTACAATAGTTTATCCTTTCAAGGCATAAAAAAAATGAAACAAAAAAAGGAATTGGATGGTCTTTTGGATAGACCCTAGTACTAGGACTAGAATGATAAGGTCAGCTCCAATTCCAAAAAGCATTAATCAATCACAATAAGATAAGTTTCAAGTTCCAAGAATGGAACTGTTCATCTTGGACCCACTCAACCCTACCAATAGACAAGGCTAAGGGCAGTCAACATGATGCAATTTTTGGAATGAAATTACATGACAATACATTTCCTTAGTGAAAAATCTAGCATATGGGTATTGACAATGCGGTTGCAAATTAAATAAAATAAAATAATCTAAACAATCAGACTATAATTTTATATTATTAGAGCCATTAGCCTACTATCTTTATCTTCATATTAAATAAAAAAATTATTTAAGTTATTTTTCATGCTCTAGTGAGCTTGAAATCTTGGTTATATCTATTATCCACATTGCTGGTTAAAATCGATATTTTTAAGTTTCTAAAACTTATTACCGTTCTAATAAAGTTACTAATCATATGATATGATGAAAGTTACCTCACATCATGAAAAATTTCTACTTCTGGAAGTTCTATTGATCACGTCAAAAAGTTACCATGTCAAATCAAAAAGCATAGTAACACCATCATCAGCTGTTTTCCTTTCTTTCAATTTTATATACTAAATAAATAAATTAGATGAAATAATATCTTTAAGCATGAGATGGGGTCCACCTAAAAAATCTCCCTCTTTTGATCAGGCAGAAAGAAAGTTACTGCAACATTACCATTCACGTGCTCGACAGTACAACTAGAAAACTGTCGGCAGGTAATTTGGGTTCTCATGCTCGGGAACAAACGACAAACGACACGACCCTGCTTCGTTTTTGTATGGAACGCAACAAACAATATCACTTCTCTCATCTGGCACTAGAGTGCCTCTCGATCCCGCCACATCCAATCCTCTCCACATGAAGTTCCGGTTCATAATTTCTTCTCATTTTCGTTTGCCTTATTTTGAGGACATCATTTTATTCAGACGAACCGCCTCAAGTGAAAGACTACAACAGCAGCAGAATCCTTGTAAAAACTAATGCATAGTGCGAATTCTGCGACATTTGTGATCAGGGACATGCACAGCTGAATGCTGTCTTCCAACAGTGAAGTAATTCCGGTACACGTGATATGCAGTGTATTAATCTCCGAGTAAAGCACGTTCAAGGTCATCAAAGAGCCTCTAGGCAACGGTAACAATATACTAGGGATAGAAACTATAAGAGGTTAGTTCCTTGTCTCAAGAGGAGGAAGATCGAGATGAAGATGAAGATGATGATGATGATGAAGATGATGATGATGATGATGAGATCATTGTGGAAAAAAGATAAGGAATCATAAGCATCATCTTCGATAATGATCGATCTCTATCTACAACATCACCAATTCCCTGGAGATATCATGGTCAAAACTCAAACATTTAAAGCCTGAACAAGATATCCTAAGAATTTGGAAACCCTACTTAATCATGATAAAGAAGTAACGTTTAATCATGATATGAACACTGAGTTCTCAATGAGCAAAGCCCCCCCATCCCATCGTGCTATATACCACTACCAAAAGAAGCATGCTTAAGAAAAGCAACTGATCTTTTTACCGAGCATCGGCAGAAGTGAAAGAGTCCGCAAATCCTGTTGGTCTTGTGGGTATACTTCCCTTACTGTCTTCTAAGTCCATGTAACTCAAGTCCTTGCTTTCTGCTTCCTGCCAGTCCTTAACCATCTGATTCAGCGGGAGGCTGTAATCAATGCCAGAGTATTCTTCGTAGTCGTCGTCAAATGGTTTCCATTTCTCAACTAGTGGAGCCAGTACATTCACAGCATGGCCCATATCTGGCCTTTGGTTTGGCTCTCTTGCAGTGCAGTGCCCGGCTAACTCAGCGATGATGGAGATACTCTCGTATGTCTCCTCCTGTTTCTCCAAAGTTGGGTCAATAGCAGCCATTAACTTTTCTTTATCTGATTTTATATTCCAGAAATAACCCACGAGGTATTGGCTTTCCTCTGGTCTTTCTTCATCAAGCGCCATCAATCCCGTCAGTAGTTCCATTAAAACAACTCCAAAACTGAAGACATCAGCTTTAGTAGTAATTTTCCCTGTGACTGTACATGAAATGGGAGCAGTCAGAATATGATGAGAACTAATATGAATGATAAATACAAGTCAAAGAAAGTAATATTTAACGAGTGCAGAAGCAGAATATATAACTGAAAATGATTCCAAGATTGTTAAACTTTCATAACAAGAGAAATCAGGTTCCCATAGTTTGGAAACAACTATGCAAATCTACTCAGTGCCTAAATTCATCTGTAACCAAAAAATTTGCACGCAAACAATGTGGGCAAAGGTCGATACTTGTTATAAAAATTCAACCTCGTCGTAAAGAGTTGAATGTCAAGAGTAGCAGGATGCAGTAACAAGACAAATATTGATCCATTGTAATCAACTTGTAAAATCAATTGAGTGGATGTCACGAATTAACCTAACTATGACAGGCAAGAAGAAAACTTTTCATGCTTCAAATGTTCAACGAAATGTACTCTATTTTCCAGATGATTATATGATTTATAACGCAGAGCAGAGCATGCACTTCTTCCAGGGTTCCACATGCTACACGCACAGGCACACGCGCACTCACAAAGACACAATCTACAATTGAAAGCTTACCAGCATATTCTGGAGCTAGATAGCCAAAGGTCCCGGCAAGCCTTGTTACCACGGACTTCTCTCCATCAGGAGCAAGCTTTACCAGTCCAAAATCTGAAACCTTGGCTTTAAAATCATCTCCGAGCAAAATATTCGACGATTTAAGATCTCTGTGTATGAAGCTCTGATGAGCTAGACTATGAAGATACTCCATTCCCCTGGCAACGTCCAGAGCAATATTTAACCTCCTCTTCCAGGTAAGAGGCTCCAACTTCAAGTTCTTCCAATGGAAGAGATGCTTGCTGAGGGCCCCTTGAGGCATGTACTCATACACTAGTATTCTTTCATTTCCTTCTATAGAATAGCCTAGAAGAGATACCAAGTGACGATGCCTAACTTTTGAAAGGACTGCGATTTCAGCCTGAAATTCGTTTATTGCTTTGTTGCTAATTACACCTGCCTCCATTCTTTTCACCGCGATCTTTGTTCCGTCATCTAACTCCCCCTTATAAACTACCCCAAAGCCACCGCGACCAAGCTCATTTTCCCGTGCAAAATTTTTCGTCACATTTCGAAGGACCTGAACTGATATTATGAGATTCCCTGCTTCAATTACATGAGACTCACCAAATCCACTGCTATTTCTGCTGGCAGAGTCACTCCCCATAAGTGAGGTGCTGCCATAGGTGTTACTAGCAACTGCGATCTTCACGATATTATCTGGATCAGAGGAATCTCTCGGGTAAACCACCAGGGAACTTGGAGCTTGGGATGTTTCTCTCCTCTTCTTACAGCATAAGTACAGAGGAACAGCCAGGAGCATGAGAGCTGCCACACTGGCAACGGGAGCGACAATTTCTGCCCAAAAAGACTTCAATTTCTTCGGCTTGGGGGAGCTAACAGGAGTAGAAACGTTAGCAGAACCAGAAGTTGAGCCTTTGGTTGGGGAATCTGAAGTTCCACCAGGGGACTTCGTATCCCCAGATGGAGGGCTCACCTCTGGAGAGGCGGGGGTAACATTTAGCAGAGGATTCCCACCAGTGAGAAGCTTCACAGAGTCACTAAATTTTGGTATTGGACCAGAAATGTTGTTGTCACTTAGGTCCAAGTAAGTCAGACCTTTCAAACTGGTCCAGTTAGCAGGGACTGAACCCGTCAAATTGTTCGAACCAAGTCTCACCTGAGTGAGAGCATCCAACTTCGCAACCGACGGACTCAATATACCATTAAGATTGTTCTTGGGCAAATTGATCATGGCAACTTTTCCGTTAATATTGCAACTCAGCCCAAGCCATGGCCCTTGGCAAGGATCATTACCCACCCACGACGAAAGAAGCCTTGCAGGGTAATTCAACGCGCCAAGAAAGTCTATGAGAGCCATAACTTCCGGCGCGCAAGGTGCTCCCGGCGCGGGCAAACAAAACTTATTAGAAGCACAAACCGCCATAGGCGACTTAAACTTGGGTGTCGGACCCATGAAGTTATTATTATTCAGATCTAGCAAATCCAAAACCATATTTATCAAGCTATCAGGAATCAAGCCGGAGAGTTGATTACCATTAAGATTGAGGCTCTTCAGAGAAGCCAAGTCCCCGATATTCCCCGGAATCGATCCCGAGAAGCTATTCCCATGAAGCCACAGGCTCGTCAGAGAGACCATAGAAGTCACCACATCAATAGGCCCGGTCATTCCACCATTACGTTGATTATTCAACCACAGAATCTGCAAACTGCAGTTAGCGAAACTCGCAGGAATCCCACCCGTCAAGCTGTTACCTGATAGCATCAACACTTGCAGAGAAGCCATGCTTCCGAGGAAATCCGGCACCGGGCCGACCAAATTGCAGCCGTTACAGGTGAGATTCCTCAGCTGCGCCGAGTTCTGCAACTCATTCGGGAACATCCACCCCGTGCTGGCGTTCAGATTGTTGCCGTCCAATGCCAAAACCTGTGCCAAATCAAAGGAACCGAGCAAAACCATCAGCTGAAATCGAAGCGACACGCTCTGCAAGAATCCGACTTTGAACAGCGTCGGCGAAGTGACGCGAAACGCTCGAACGAACCTGCAAGCTGTCGAGGCCGACGAAGCAATCGGAAGGAATGGAGTCGAACTTGTTGTAATCCAGGTACGCGTACTGCAGGCTCGAGAGCCCGCCCAGCGACGGGACCGCCCCGCTGAACTGGTTGTTCTGGAGGCCCAAGTGAGTGAGGGCGGTGAGCTGGTTGAGGTTCGCGGGGAGGGGGCCCGCGAGGCCGACCTTCTGGACCTCAATCTGCGACACCCGGGCGCCGGAGCAGAACACGTGCTTCCACTTGGAGCCGCACGGGTCGCCGTCGCCGCCGCCCGCCGGCCACTCGAGCAGCTCCGGGTTGCTGAGCCCGTCCCGGAACTGCTTCAGGATCGCCAGGTCGCCCGGGTCCGTGTCGCCGGAGACCGCCGCGAGGAGAGAGAGCGCGACGGCGAGGAGCAGCTCGCCGGCGCGGCGGCGGCCGAGGCTGTTACTTTTCCCCATGAGGCGGAGGGAGGAAGAGATCCCCCTAGTGCCGACGAGCTTCAGTGCGGTGAGGAGGAGGAGGTGCAATGGCGGTTCCGGCGGAGGCGCGGCATCACCAGATTCCGGTCACGACGGCGGCATGACTGGCGAGTCTAGAGAGAGAGAGAGAGAGAGAGAGGGAGGGAGGGCGGTGCGGGGAAGTAGTTATAAAGTGAAGTGGAAGTAGAGAGAGAAAGAGAGAGTGAGAGAGGGAGCTGGAGGTGGAGCTGGTCGTTTGAAGAGGCAACTGCAAAGGCGGATCTGCGACTGGAAATGTTCAAGTCGCGGAGAGAGATGATGACGACGACGACGACGATGACGATGAAGAAAAAACCGATTTTTTTTTTTTTTTGGTCCAAATCGAGAGGAAGGAGATGATGAAGAATTGAAGATAGAGAGAGGGGAAAATAAATAAATAAAGAAAATGGGGGAAAGAAAAGAATGTGATTCAGTTACTGAGGAATTTGCCAGAACTTTCTTTTTTAAAAATTTCATTTTTTTATTTCGTGCCTTTATTTTTATTTTTATTTTTTCATTTTATCTCGTCTCTGCTGTAGCGGGGAAAATAAAAATTTGCCACACATCTGTCCCTCGCTCACTCGCTCCCTCGTTGTCGGAGCACGAAAATCTTCGACCAGGTTTACTTCCACGGCTAACGCGCGTAATTACAGCTCATACGGATTAAGGTTAATTGCATCGTACACTAACTATAAAATGCATCGGTACATGTAAAGGTCTTCACAATTCGTTAAGCAATTTAATATTTTATCTGCAATAAAACTACCCGTAAAACACATCTTTCTTCTCTCTTTCGAATCCTTAATGTCATGGAACAATATGTTGCTGCTGAAATTTGAAAAAATTGAAATTTCATAGGATTAATATCCTGAAAAATCCCAAATTTGGCCAAACTATTTTTTTAACCCAAAATTGGTATATTTTTTATAAATTTACCCCAAACTTGTACATTTGTAACAAATTTACTTTCTGTTAGTTTTCGTTAAATTTTACTGTCAAATTATTAAATTAAATGACATGTGACAATTGTGATTTTATGTTCCGTTTATCACAGTTTACAATTTTTGTAATTTTTTTGTGGTATTAATATGATTTAGCAGAGAGTATATTCGTTATAAATTTACTAGTTTGGGATTTTTTGCGGTCGAATAAATTAGTTTGGGATAAATTTGTCATAAATATATCAGTTTAAGGTTTTTTATGGTTAGTCGGGGTAAATTTGTCACAGGTATACTAGTTTGGGATTTTTTATGGTCAAAAATATAGTTTTGAGATAAATTTATCATGAATATATCAGTTTAGAGTTTTTCAGGGTATTAACCCTAATATATAACCGGTATCAATCGCCTAAATAAAAAAAAAAATGGTACTGACCAAAAAAAATAAAATAAAAAATGGTAAAAGTATAGATATCATAATTTAATGTTAGAGTCATGTCGAGTAAAAGCCTCGGACTGTGATGGGTTGGCACCAAGTTGTGTGACCCTGGTTTTGTGTGGCCTGAATTTGGTCTAGTAAATATACAATTCTCCACCGCTTGCTTGGGAGTGGAAAGGAAGGGCATTTTTGTCATTGTGTATTGTCGGGGAGAGAGCTTTCGCATGGAGATGTTAAGGCAGGTGGGGGGTGAGATTATCATGTTTATTCTAACCTTTCGTGAATTTTAATGTTATTGTTTAATGGCGACAGATCGATGATGATGGCTGCTGTCTGCTTGTGGATTTCATCGACGGGAGCAACTTCCAAATTCCTCCCGATCCGGCGCCCGTCGAGGTTCTCGCCGACAGGAGAATCTTGTCAGCATATTTTACTAATTTCCTCCTTTGTAAGGCTCGGACGGACCACCTTGCAACAACATTCGAGAGTTTTTTTTTAATGGCCTTATAATAATTCTCATGAGATGGGTTGGTTTCGATTCGATCAATCTTCTTTCGTACCTCATTACATAGGAATCGTTTTGTGTTCATAAAATCTCCAGCGTCCATTTGATCGTACTAGGATTACAAAAAGTTAAGTTCGATTTAGGTTCGGTTTTTCAAATGCGAGCAGGGACCTATTTTATGCTGCACAATATGAAAAAAAAAAAATACAGATATTATGATATCTCCCTCCCTCTTTCACCCCTTTCTCCTTTTAGGTTGTCCTATTTTTTTGTGCAGAATCTTCACCAGAGCTTTACAGTTCTGGGGATGCTCCGACTTAAGACGAGCGACTTCATCGGCGGCAGACGAGTTGTTGCCTATCGATGGAGGCAACCAAGACAACTGCATTACAGGGACGGCAAGAGTTCTATTAAAGGTGAATAGCACTCTGTAATGCATTCGAAGCGCAATAGATATTTGACATCGCCGTCATCATTGCAGAAAAGGTGAACAACACTCGTAATGCGTTCGATCACTTGATCGGATTCGAACCAGCGTCCTGCCCATCAACATAATTTACGGGTTAAAGACGCGATAACCCGCCGTAGGGATTAAGTGAAAAAAAAGACGTCCTAAATGATTTTCAGGTAATATTTCTTTTTAACTTGAATTCGGGGGAGATCGAGAAGTCGACGACTAGTTTGACCAGTCAAAAGAAGAGGTCGACGCCCCAGGACGAGTGGGACCCATGGGCACGCAGCAACTTTTCGTTGGATTCTTTATCGGTGCAGTGCCGTGTAGACCCGACAGAGGAAGGGGGGACAAGGTGAAAAAAAAAGGGGACGATAAAGGTAAAATTTATGAACGATCGCTCTCCTCTCTTTTCATCCCCCGTCGTTCCAGCCTCGATTTTGGGCACGTCTCCCGGATATTTTTGGTGCTCCCCACCACGTAATTATCACTTTGGGAAACCTCGTCGCATTGAGAATATTTGTGCGGTTTGGACATGCTCCTCGAAAAAAATTATCCGGCCAATAATAAAATTATTATATAGATGACAATTCATTTATGAATTTTTCGTTTTTTTTATTTAATCATAAAGTTTTACTTAAAATTCCAATATAACTCTTTCCGTCGATCTTCACCGATCATCGCCAACATGTCCTACTTGAAACATAGCAAAATTGGGAATTTTCATCGAAAATTGGCTGAAAATGATTGCATTGCCGATTTAGTAATGAACATTTGTTTGAAATTCTAATGTAGTCGTTTTGTTCGATTTGTACTAATTCATCGACCGCTATATGTGCACACCGCGACATTGGTGATTTCCATTGAAATTAATGTTAAAGACTAAATTTATATTCATATGATAAGGTTAGGAGTAATGGGATGATTTTCCTTACTTATTAAGTTTCGCGTGAAATTTAAATGATACTCTCTCTTAATAATTAAGGCAAGGTTATGTAACTTTCTTCTCTTTCTTTCTTTTTCCCTTTTTTGGGTGCATGTTGATTCGCCTAACAGGATTGTTCTTTGGCAGAGTGTGGAACTGATTGAAGTTGACCCCAACAGATGTCACGACTAAGACTAAGAGTGAGTGTTGAGTAGACAAAGCTCTAAAAGGAAGTTTCTGAGAGACAGCCATCGATGGAACTGACGAGAACACGACGCTCTTCCACCTATGAACTCCTGTTGCTTGCTAAAAGGCTGTCTACCGTCTAGTGTCGACAAACGAAAAATTTACTTAAAAAAATCTTAAATTTGAATGTGTATCGATCCAATTCTAAACCTTTCATTTTGATTAATTTATCTCTATATATTTTGATGGTTTGACAGTTTGATCTCAAACTTATTTATGATTTGTTAATTTAGTTATTCTAGTCAATTTTAATTGAAAAACACTAATGTTGCGATCTGATCAATATCGACTATTTTACATGACACGATCGACACTAACTATACAATTTTTTGCATTTTTAAAAGCCTTTTTGGGATTTTCTTTTTCTTTTTTCTTTTCTTCTTTTCTTTTCCTTTTCCTTTTTCCTACTCTTGGTTGGTGAGGATGCAAAGGTCGCCACCCCACCCTCGCCTAGATCTGGGCAAAGTGTGTGGATGACGTTTCTACTAATTCGAAGTCCATAATGCATGAGTTGGCACGCACAATCAACGTTGAACCCCATGTTGAAATGTGCATTGAGTGGAAATTATGAGCAAGAACTATTCTCTCATGGTTAACATAGTTCATTCTAACTGATTCAGAAATAATGGACGGATCAATCGATGTTAAACACCGTGTTGAAATGTGCATTGAGTGGGAATTAGGTGCGAGGACTATTAGCTCATGGTCAACATAGTTCATTCTAATTGATTCATAAATCATGGAAGGATCAATTGATGTTGAACACCATGTTGAAACGTGCATTGAGTGGAAATTAGGTGTGAGGACTATTCGCTCATGGTCAACATAGTTCATTTTGATTGATTCATAAATCATGGAAGGATCAATTGTTGGCTACGGTTCCATCTTGTCCACAACAACAGCGCAACCCTAAGCAAAACTATTTGTGGACGACTGACTTGACCAAGACGACAAAGTATGTCATACTTTGGTGGTTCGGATTTTGAAATCCCCCATCCAACGAGAGAGAGAGAGAGCTTTGAAATTGCTCCGAATTTACCAGGATAACTTCTAGATAGGCCAGAGGAAACGATGAGAATCTCTCTAGTTTAGTCACATAATAATTGAGGGGACATCCCATGTGTTGGAAATCTTACAATAAATTTGCTCTTATATCAATGGCATAATATTCATTTGAGAAAATAAGGCTGTTACGACAAAATAAAATACATGGGAGACAATATTGACATCACAAATACAATTATGTATCAAATCATATCGAGCTCAACACATCTTGGTTTGGTAATGAAATGCGGTTGAAGGTCAGCATGGGTCGGCATTACAATAGTAACCTATAATACATGGGCCTATCATGATACACTCTATAGATAAGTTATAGTACAATCTCCACTCCTCATTTTTGAATATATTACATTGTATCATTCACGTCAAATGAAAAAAAATGCATGCATGTTAATTCGTTACTTTCTGACAGCAATTAATAATGTTAGAATTGAATCAAAAATGAATCAAAACGAAAATCGTTTTGAATCGAACCAAATTTTTGTGCATTCTCAGTTTGGTTTAGATAATTAATTTTTTTTTTTAATTTCGGTTTTGTTAATCAAACCAAAATGAAAATCATCTCTTCTTAATATTGCAATTTTTATGATATTTCTCATTTTTCATTAAAATTATTTTTAATATTTTAAAAGAGAAGTTCGAGAGACCCATCTGATCGGAGTACACCTAAATGATTCGATTCGATTCGAAATTAATGCATACGAAATCAAAGACAGAAATGGCTATAGCCGTGGAAAAAGGACCTGCAACCTCCGGAACGTGCTCGACAACCTCGTCGCTTGCGCAGCCACTGGCAGCAGTGAATCATTACTTTATAGGAAGTCGTCACATCAAGATTCATGTGGGGGATGCAATTTCAAAAAAAGAGGCGGTACCCAATTGACGAGCTACAACACTTCGTGCCACGTCGCAGACCGTTACACCTCGACTGCAAGTTACCCCAATCACGCCCTTCCAACTTTCAACGGGGAGGTGGGGATTCTTTTTCCACCATAGAAATCCCGTGGCGGCAAAGATGCGGACAAGCGGCGGGAGGGGACCGGTGATGAGAACCTACGGGAATCCGCGAGGGAGCGACGCGTGGAGCCGCGCGCGGATTCCGGACAGAATTCGACGGTCGGTTAGTTCTTCGCGGGGACCCGAGTGGAGGCGAAAGACGACGATCCGCCCCGCCCCCAGCACGTTCCCCCCCACGTATTCGGCCGCACGTTTTCTTCCCCCGTCCCGGGCGAAATCCCGATTATGACCTCGCGCGGGCCTAAGAAATCGCGAATCGCCGTCTCGCGTTTTGACTTTTCCGGTTGCCGGCAGCGCCTCCCGTGGCCGTCTCGGTCTTGTCGTCCTCTGCATGCCCATGATGCACGCCCGTCCCAATTAGTTAATCGAGATTTTCCCGCTATGATGTGATGGCATAAAAAGTTTCGAAAAAGAAGAAGAAGGTAATTTAACTCATTAAAAAAAAAATTAATATCCTAAAAAACCCCAAATAAATACATTTGTGATAAATTTATTTAAATTTATTTTTTTGACCATAAAAAATTCAAAATCCAGACACTTGTGATAAATTTACCCCGACTCGATCATAAAAAACATAAACCGATACATCTACGATAAATTTACCAAAAACTAATTTATTTGACCACAAAAAACCTCACACTGGTAAATTTGTGACAAATATACACTCCGCTAAATTGGATTAATACCACAAAAAATCAAAAAAATTGTAAACTGTGATAGACAGAGTGTAAAATCTCAAATTTGTATACCATTCAACTGTCGCGTATCATTTAACTTAATAATTTGATAATAAAATTTAACAAAAACTAACATAGAGTAAATTTGTCACAAGTGTACCGATTTGGGATAAATTTATCAAAGGTATACTAGTTTTGGGTTTTTTGTGGTAAAAAAATAGCATTGTGGTGGCGCGGTTAGCCTTGCAGGCCTCCCGCGAAAGGTTTGGAATAAATTTATCAAAAGTATACTAGTTTTGGGGTTTCGGATTTCGGGGTTTCCTAGGTTACCAAAAAAAAAAAAATTTTGGTAAATTTGTCATAGATATACTAATTTAAAATTTTTTTATGGTATTTTAATCATACATGAGTGAAAAACCTTCAGATTTCATATGACATGTTGAGGTCGTGATTATGCGGATGATCGTTAATCCTAGAGTTTAAATTGTCGAATTAAAATGAGAAATTCTTTGCGCATGTAAATTGGACTATCCTATTGCAAATTCAACTCGTATCCTTAAGTGCTCATATACTTTTCAAGGAGATGATCCATCCTAAGCCAAATACATTACGTCAATCCCTGTTTAAGCTTGTTAATGAGGTCGTTGTCGCATCCAATTTGGGTCTTTGCATGCTTCGTAAATGTGCTAACCATCATGGTTGTTAATTATAGGAAATAGCATCGCGAATCTCTCGGAAACTAAATCAATCACACTGAAGTATCATTTCTTTTATTAGGTAGAACTGTAGAAGAATCTCAAATTTGGTCAAGTTTTGAAATTTATGCTATGCTTTCCTCATTTTTTAAGTTACATTAGTTTAGAATTCGTATCATATTAGCTGTTATATGATCATAACCGCCAATCAAAAGCAGTCAATCTTGCGCACTGATCGATGCCCAGAGAGAGAGAGAGAGAGAGAGAGATTATAAAATTCAAGGGGCTCATTTGTCTTGCCTTTGACACAAAGTGACCTATTGATGAGTTCACATGCCATTATAAGGTCCAGAAGATTACTGTAACTATTTTAATATAATCTTAATCTAATCATTTCATCAACCTCCTGCAAACCTCTTTGTTAATTGAGGGGGAATAAGGCAGCTGAGACGTGGAATCATGGGGGTTTCATGAATGTGCGCCGTTAGGCTCTCGTTCAAATTAATTTTATGTTAGCTGTAGTGCGTTGGGTTGATGTAGAAATTAAATGATCGAGATCCGTATCCTTATGCACGAACAGTTGCAAAGGATTGATTTTCCACCCATTTACGAGAATAAAATACGGAAATTAATTGGATATTATTATACATCGAGGTGGTGGTTGCTTGATGGGGAAGGTGAGGGGGGAGTGCGATTAGCACTCTTGATTAAAGTAAGAAAATTTTCGGCCAAAAAGAAAAAGGCAAAAGGCTTGGTATTGGAATTGGAGTGTGGATGAACATAATTTGTCTGCCCTTTTTGTTTAATTTGAAAAATGTTACGTTTAATCGAATACTTAGTGAGCAAACCCTCTTGAAAACACCCCCAATTCAATTCACCGTATCATAGAATTCAATGCGATGTTCAACAGGAAAAAATTACCCCGTGAGTTCTAAATTTAATGTATGGATACTAATTCAATCATAAACTTTCCAATTTTGTCAATTGAGCTATGAAACCAAGAAAATGATCAATTCCAAACATATTGTATGGATGCCAATAGACTCAAAGAACTATATTAACAAATTATTAAAAGGTTCAAAACTAAATTGATCGAACCAAAAGGATCATGATTAAATTGATATCGGTATAGTAGGTTAAAGAGTTTTTTGGTAATCATCCCGTGCTAAATCTTTGCTCCAAATTATTATATACTTATTATGATCAATTTTATTGGAATTACTAATGTAATGACATGCCGCGTTAGTAATTTTTGGTAAAATTTATAAGAATGACTATATTGAAATTTTATGCTAAAAAATAATGATTAAATTAATATTCGTGAAAAATGGTAGAACTTGGAGAAAGGCAAAATCAAAATTCAGTCTATGAATAACTCTCGGTAGTTTGTACTATGGGAGCAGCTAATCTGGACCCGTTGGACCAATCGTTAGAGTCCCACCATCAACACTGATATTGGTAGGACCCCTGAATCTATGCTCACTATCACCTCTCAAATTATATAATCATTCGCGCCGATTTCGATTAAAGAATTATTTGAAATTACATTAATGCTTGGCGGTGCAAAAGGAAGTTTTTTTTTTTTTTTTTTGCAAAAGGAAGTATTTGATTGGTCCGAAAAGCATCAGACAGGATCTGGGCCCCATGTCCGATGGCAAAGCCTTTTGTCTGCGAGCGAGAGGAGGGAGCCTTCGGTCCCAAGTGGGGGTCGGAAAGAGAAGGGGTAGAATGATGCAAATTTCCCAAGTGATGAGGCTTTTGATTTTTTGTCATTTTCTGTTTGATCTTGTAAAGATGTAACTCTTTTGTTATTAAAATCTATAGATTGATTCTTGGGGAGAATGGAGACTTTGATAAATTATGTTTTAGTCGTGGGATGTCGAGTCACGAAATCATAATGTTACATCTCTTGGGTAGGTTTTTAGAAATACCCCTAAATTCATAACTGTTGGTTTGAAAAGAATCAGTATCTGCATAATATGTTTATAACTTTTTTTGGTAATTTTCGTGATGAATAGTTCAATGAGAAAAGCATAGGAGCTAAATTGTCGACATCAATTGTGGAGAACTCAAAACCCTAGGTGAAGTGCACAACACGTAGACGACAAGATTTCTTATTAGGTTCATTGCTGGTGTAAAGAATAACTCACACATTTACTGTTAGATAATTGACATCTAGAAGAATTTGATTATGAAAACTCTTAATACACATGTCACTCATCTAAGGATGAGCGCGGCGCACTTCTTTATATGGGGCGGTGAACCTGATAGTAATCTGAAAAGTTTACTTTTCTTTGTTGCCCACTTGAAGATGGATAAGGAGGACAATGGATGCCGACGTTCTATAAAGCTTGGAAGATGACAACCATACTAAGGTTGCACCACACTCTTTCTTAACGAGCATAAGTATTTAGGGAAACTCAACCAAGCACTAACTTCCAAAACGGCATGTAAGCCAAGAGTGTCTGGCTTGAACTCTCATTTTCCAATTTCACCTTCTAGGGTTCCATTTCTATATATGTTGCGCATCAGCTCGGTTCATTCCTACCGTGTTTTCCATCGATATTCAGCAGCTTTACCCTAGCTTGGGAAATATAATGGAGCAACTTTACATTGTTGATTCTGGAACTGGACCTGATATTGGATGTGAATCTTTTAGGGGCAATTGGACCACATCTAATTACTTCAAATAGACTAAAAGATCCCATGCTTTCTGAGAATTTACCCACAAACCCTAGAACCCTAGCACTACATATGGTTAGAGAGATTTGGAGGGAGAAAAGGGGATTTTGAGGAGGGGTTCGAACTGACTCGGTTCGGTCGGTTTAGTAGAAGGAGAAAGTAAGGGCTCGGAGAGATCTTTCTGTTTCATTCAATGCCGACGTATGACATGGGGAAAAGTTATATTTAAGTTCCTACGTATGGCAGGACCACGAAGGAGCTGCATGACCGGCGAGCCTTCATTGAAGCCTAAGCACGTCTAGCCACACAGGCGAACAACAACAGCAACAACAACCCAATTGAACTGCAATCAACAGGCTGTATAGCTAGCTTCACGTGCGAGGACCCAGCCTTCTTTATCATCTGAGCTTACAGTTGTACCTGCAATACACAGCATCAAATACATTCCCCACGAGCCATGCAGGCCTTGATGCAGGCCCTTGCACATTGCTCATCACCCCTTCTCCGTAGACACACGACCCTCTCGATCCCATCAAGATAAAACTTTGTTCTTTTGCTATTATTGGCTTTTCGGGCTTTGAGTTTCGTTTTCTGGAAGATTCGGATAATTGAGAACCGAGACACGCAACACAGAGAGAGAGAGAGAGAGCGAGAGACCCTACACTTCATGGCACCTGTCCATGTCTATGTGCCGATTGAGCCGCGAAGGAACGAGGTGAAGATGTGTGGGCTTCTTTTCCTGCTTTTCGTTCTATCCAATGGAGTGCAAAAGCTTTGCAATGGCTCTGGCTCCGGGGTCCTTGTCATCGAACCACATCCGCACATGGGGAGGTCTCCATCTTGGTGCTTTCACTTATGACTGATTTGATCACCTTGTCTGTACAAGTGATAGGCATGGGGTTTTGGCTTTTTCACATACAGAAACTAGAAGAAGAAAAGGGAATTTGGAGCACTGGACATTTCTGGGTTTAGAAGCTTCAAGACATGTGATGATGGAATGAGAACCACTAAAGTGATAGGAAAAGTTCTCAGTTGGGACATTTCTGTTTTCGATTAGGGTAGTGGTGGCAGCCAAAAGTTTCAATTGATTTTTTACGGAAAATCCCAATATTTTTGGCGTTGTGCCTGAGCTGGTCTGATATGGTATGGCTACTTATAGGCAAAGTTTCAAGGATCTAATCAATGTCCGAAAATATCAATCTATTCATAACAGAAATTAACCTTTTTTCCCGAGATTAAAAAAAAAGAAAGATTTGGATGGGGTTGAAGACTACCTCAAGATTAGAGTACAATTGCTAGAATTTGAATGGCTTTTCTTTTACCTCAAGAATACTTCTAACCTGAGGGTGGCAATGAAATCTAATAACTAGTCGGTGGTGAAGCGTGTTTTGGGTGCTGATCAAGGCTCATGGGCCTGACGAAACATGAGAGAAGATCGTAGAAGATCTCCGGTCTGGCTCAGGGGTTTAAAATTAGCTCATTGCTCTCGTAAAACCAATCGATTTATAGACTGGATTGCCAAAACCTATCAGAAAAAAAGGCCCTCCTTTCTAATTGGTTGCTTAAACACGAGCTCTTATGAAATGTTTTATGTCCAAAAACCCATTAACTATCTTCTAATAGCGTTCATCATCGAACGAAGAAAGCATTTTCGACAAAAAGGAAAAGTTCCACTAGACTCTAATATATAATGCTTGGTAGATAGTTGATACTCGAATTGAGCTCCCCATCAAGGGCAGCATTTACAAAAATGTGGATTTCGCCTTGAAATTGCGAACGAATACACAGACCATTCCTATAACTTCCCCTAATTATATATATATATATATATATATAATATATATATATATATATATATATGAAGAGAAATACTGCTCGACTAGAACAGCGAGCCGTAGGATACAAGTATTTTCAAGCTCAAGCTCGACTCGAATTCGCAAATAATGGAACCGAGTATGGATTATGCACGAGCCAGGCTTGAGCAGCTTCGCTCAATGATTAGTCGATTCTCACAGATAGGATGGATTTTGACTTGAGGGCTTTCGCAGATTGTGAGCCGGGCCATCTTCTGTCGGCCCTCAGCCCATCGCAAGATGTTTGAATCCATAGAAAAACAGGGAGAAGTGAGAGTTTTCGAGGGAAACGGTTTCTTTAACTCCACCGCACCGACTCAGCTAGAGAAGCCTCCTTCACAACCGACCTATACGTGAAAAAACCAGACTCGACCACCTTTCACTGCATAGACCCTCCACAAGATCAGAGGTTCTTTGATTCGAACGCATCGCGAGAGCACGTCGGATTCGTAAACTCGCCATGGTGCGTGCGCTGCGCAATCTCTCTCTCACAGTAGAAGTTTCGCGCGAATCGCTAGAATGGCTTTAGTTCAATGCCTACCGGTTGGTTTCGTTGCTTTCGGTTTTGACGTTTCTTCTTCAATCTTCAGCCGCAGGGAGATTACATAGAGCTCCACAGGAAGAGACATGGGTATCGCCATGATCACTTCGAGCGGAAACGCAAGAGGGAAGCTCGGGAAGTCCACGAGAGATCCGAAAAAGCCCAGAAGGTAGGTTCCTTTTCCTTGTTAACGTGAACAGCTTTTGTGTTTTTATTTTTCTTTTCTCTTCTCGTTTTGGGGTTTCACTGTGAGCTCAAGTTCTTTTTCTGTTGGGTCTGTTTCTCCGGATGTTTCGCAGACTTTGGGCATTAAGGGTAAGATGTTCGCCAAGAAACGATATGCAGAGAAGGCTCATGAAGAAAACGTGAGTTTTTTGGTCATTTTTGTTGTTAGAAGTAGCTTATTTCTTGATTTTAATCGGAAGGTGTTGGGGTTTATCCTACCTCAGTTGTGGAAGGAGCAGATGGTCAATTTATGAGTGCAAGCGAAAACCTCATCCCTTTTAGTTAGCTTTTGGGGTAAGAGAGACTAAGACCATCTAATACTGATATTAGAGCCCAGTTACCAACAAGTCTGGACCCAACAATTACCCGGAGAGGTTATTGTTACCTCCGACCTAAGCTCGATATGTGAGGGGGAGATTGTTGAGATTTATCTCATATCGGTTGTGGAAGAGGTAGGTGGTAAGTTTATATGTGTGAGGAAAAGCCTTGCCTTGAGCTAGCTTTTGGTGTGAAAGAGGTCCAAGACCATCTAAAACCAACAGGAGGCACTTCTTCATTATTGTTATCAAATTTCAGAATATTGTCATCTGGTTGCAGCTAAACTCACAAAAGCCATATTGCCTCTTACATGAAAATATAGCAAAACAAACACTTTTTTTTTGTTTTTTTTTGTTTTTGAGAATAACATAAATTTTAGGCGGATGCAATCCGGTTAGCGACCGAAGCAAAGGAAGCATGGGATTTAGTGTCGTTTTTTTTTTTTTTTTTTTCGTCAACTAGTAATTAAGTCATCGTGATCTCAATCTTCCATTTGGGATGTGTTGAATATATGAGTTCCTGGCACTCTGATTACCTATTCTAGAAATACTAAATTATTTTGCTAAGTGTAGGTCGATTTTTTGAGAAGTAAGAGGTATCTTCATAGGCCATAGCAGTAAAAAGAGTGCTTCATGTGTTGGGACAGGTTGAATATGCACGAGGAGTCATCATCAAGGCGCAAGGCGGATGATGATGTTAATGAAGGAGCTGTTCCTGCTTATCTGCTGGATCGTGAAACCACCACCCGAGCTAAAGTATGCTTAGTCAAATATTGATGGATGCGATTTTTTTGAATATCACTGAGTGTTTCTGAATCTGACGTTTTGGCACATCCAGGTGCTTAGCAACTCTATTAAGCAGAAGAGGAAGGAGAAAGCTGGAAAGTGGGAAGTGCCTTTACCGAAGGTAAGCTTATCCCTCATCATCTGGTAATATCAATTGTCATTGCACTTGGTGAATAACCAGTTGCCGGATTTCGTCTTGTGATGACTTATTCGAAATCTTTTGACTATCCATTTCATTTGCAATCCTCCTCAGGTAAGGCCTGTTGCTGAAGATGAAATGTTCAAAGTGGTCAAATCTGGCAAAAGGAAAAGTAAGTCAAGATAGGATATCATCGGTTTCGTGTTCTTGTTTATTCCCATTGTTTTTGTTGCTCTTGCTGCTTTATTCTCGAGTATGTGATGTCTAGGGGTGGCCGGAATTTTGATTACTTTGGCAACAACATGCTTAGTTCACAAATAGACTATGAGTTATAACTATCCTTTTTCCCCTGGCGAATGTAATTTTTAGATCGAGATGTGGTAAAATGCATGTCGTGGAGTCGGAAGTTTGCTCTGAATGTTGAAAGGCTACTGAACTTCTGTTGCTTCCCCTTCTTTCAGCCAAGCAATGGAAGAGGTTGGTCACGAAGGCCACATTCGTCGGACCAGGTTTCACGAGGAAGCCCCCTAAGTATGAGCGGTTCATTCGGCCGTCGGGACTCCGGTTCAACAAAGCTCACGTCACGCATCCGGAACTCAAGTGCACCTTCAATCTCGAGATCATTGGAGTGAAGAAAAATCCAAACGGTCAGATGTATACCTCCCTGGGTGTCCTGACCAAGGGAACCGTCATTGAGGTAAGGCTTTGATAGACATCGCTTCAGATGAAGGAAACCACCAGAATTTTTTCTATGAAAGGTGCCTGCTTTACCTATTCATCTCTCTCTAAATACGACAGGTTAATGTAAGTGAACTGGGTCTCGTCACCCCCGCTGGGAAGGTTGTGTGGGGTAAGTTTTTGAGCTTAAAAGTGAAGTGGAAATCACCTTGTCTCTCTTCCAGTCGTTATTTACATTCTGTAATTGTTGGTTGGTGACAGGAAAATATGCCCAGGTGACCAATGATCCAGAGAACGATGGCTGCGTAAATGCGGTTCTGCTGGTCTAAGCATGTAAAAGTCGCTGGCGGGCCTCTGTAATACGCGCCGTGCCGGCATACCTTTGATTTTCAGTTGTTTTTAACTTAAGTGCGGCAGCTAAGTTTTCCGGGTATCGCATCATAAGTGTAATACTTTCTGGAGTGAAAAGCAAAATCTTAAACATGTGACAGTGGAGTTGTGAATGAGCCTTGCCAAAGATGGTTTGTCAGCAGCTTCCAAATTAATACCTTGATGAGAAAAGTAGCTCCAGTTCTTGATCAAATAGAAAAATCCAAGTGCTGGTCATGCCAATATTGCACTTCACAAGTTCAATTTGAGCCCTCGGGGCCCTAAGTTCCATGACGAATGACGGCGATACTCCGGCATTGTCATGCTGGTGACACGCTCGGTGCATTATCCTGTTATTTGTCTTTCTTCCTCAAGGCAGGAAATTGCGAACAAGGAATAACGGGAACATTTTTAAGGAACAGTGATTAGCATCGGTACAGAGTTTTCCATAGATAAAACAAAATCATGTCTTTAATTGGAGGCACCGAGAAATCATGTTAAGTGCGCACACATCACGCAAGAAGAGGCAAATGCATCAATCAAAAGCCAGTCTTGAAGTTTGGTCACAACATTTCGCTGCAAACCCAGCTTTATCCAAAAGATCAGCTGACGAGGGTGGGCGAGCCGAGAGGTTCCATCACCTGAAGCATCCCATTTGCCAGTCGCTGAGTCAGATCCTCCACCGACACTTTCACCACATCCCTCCTCATGCCACTTCCAATATCAGCCGCATATCGACTCGCACAATACACCCCAACTGCCGTTGCTGCCATCCCGTATACGTTTGTGGTAACCAGACGCAATGGTGTGGACAGGACTGCCGAAAGAGGCCCGCCAACAATCGAGACCGCCTGCCCTCCTTGCCCAATGCCTCTCTGGGCCAGAACCAGGAGGCCAGTCTTGCAGTAGATGGCGAAATCCTCACAGTTGTTCTTGAACACGTTGTAGCAGCCAAAGCCGTTTTCAAGCAGGTACTTTGCCCTGTGAACCACGATCTCGTGTGGATCGGCAACAGCGAGGGTGCAGGTGCCACCACGTGCCTTGGCAAGGAAGTGTGTGGGGCTCACAGAGTACTCGAATCGGTACAGGATGCCCCCTGAGAGGAAGCAGTCCAGGCATGACGCAACCACCCCGTGATCGTCTTCGGGAGGAGTGCAGGTTGGGCAAGGCACTCGAGACCGGGCTGGTCCGGAGCTTGCTAAGAAAAGGTCAAGGACAGTTCCAGTCCCTACTTCTTGTCCCCGTCTTGTGAAGTGCACGACTTTATTATCGCCAATAAAAACACCTGATTCATCGAGTAGAAAGTTAGGAAAATGGTGGATTTAGCTTCTCATAAATAGTTAGGACTTAGGACACCAGTAGCAGAACAGTAAACTCATCAAGACAAGAAGAGAGATGGCTAAATGTGGTGAAACATTGGCATGCCTTGACTTATAAGACGTACGGAACAATCCAAACCACATTCAGCCAATCAGTGCACAAGAAAAATATGAAGGGAAAGGAATCTCCTAAATAGAACAGAGATTTTTCGCTGCATGGTGTACATCACAATGTTAGTCGAGTATACAACATACGACCGGATCTAGTTCAATTGTGAAAAGTCCCTTTGCCAAATTATGGTGGACAAGAATGTCTGCGACATACAGAGCAGTCGTCGGTAGCATAACAAATGAGGAGCAAGAATCTTAAGGTCGCACCTTACATGGCCTATCAAGTCAATCACATTTCAATGGAGTTTCGCTCAATAATTCATACATCAGGCTAATCGCATTTTAGGGTAACGTTTCCATGTTGTTTAACAACGCTTTCGTCATGATCACAACGCGAATACGGATGCAATAAAGTACCACAACCCAGCTTAACTAACTAATCCTAATCCACCTAAATTGCAAAGCCTAACAAGTCAATGGGAAACAACTTCCTCCTCAGCTTGCGATTGAAAATTTCAGGGCAACACAAAACATCGACAATCGCTACATAATCAGCATTCGGCGAAAGAACTAATCGAAGGGCCCTGAACACAGACAAGATAGACAGTACCATGAAAAAAGGAAGGGAAGAGAGGGCAAACCGTGATGGGCATAAATGTAAGCGGTCCTCCAAGAGTAGATATGATCCCCTGGTACCAGGCTCTCCTTGCTCACTCTGCAATCAACCCACGCACGCAACCAACAAGGGTTAAACGTCCCAACCCAGAAAGCAAAAAATCAAACCGTATTCAACCCAGGCGAGATCAAGGAACATGAAGCTCAAGAGAGGAAGAAACATCGAGTCACCTGTTGGAAAGGAGACCCATCTTCGTTCTTCTTTCCCTCTCCCCTGTTTCTGTCTCTGTCTCTGTTTCTTTCTCGCCTTGCTTTTGGCTCCCTTTTCCTGCTTCTTTTTGGACGAGGGAATTGGATTCTGTTTGGGAAAGGGGACGTTGAGGCGACGAGAAAGATGCCCGAAGCAAAAGCGGGCGCCGTCGTGTGTCGGTGAAGTCACGTCTTGTGCCGTCGTCTCCTTCCTCGTTAAGGAAAACAGCGACGGTGGCCGAGATGGCAGAGGAAATTCGCGTGGCCTCGCCTGGTCCTGCCACGGTTTCTCCTCGGCTTTGACCTGCCAGCAGACCAGGCACGGCCCTTTTGGGCCGGGCCCTCTCCTGGGCCATGTTAGGCCCTTTTCTCGATATGGGCCGGCCCAAAACCTTTTTGGGTTCGGCCTCCGCTGGACCCGATTGCCATAGGCCCAACTCAGCTCGATTTTTGGGGCCGAGTTGCCACAAGTCGTGTCAGCCCAATAACAGCCACTGATCCAGTAGCCGTCTGGAGCAAGAAAATGTCTTTATAATTTGGCCCCTCCCCCTCTCATTTTTCACCATTACTCAGTCCACACCCACTTCTTATCATTTATCACTTCCTAACGCTCTTCTTCTCCAAGACTAATCAGTTTCGTGTTATTTCCTTCACGGCGGAAAATGACAACGACGCCGCTGCTGCTTCTAATAATCCCAACTCAATTCGGACTTCATCGTGCAATTGGTGAGGCGGTCGTTTGATGTATTCCATAATAACAACTTTTATATTTCGACTCTACCTATCACTTGAGCCAAATTTGATGATGACGGATACGACAGCCTAACATTTGCAGAAATTGGAAGGACATATGCCACTAGTTAGTCCCCATCAAAACTCTTCCTTGGACGAAACCCCGAACCCTAGAGAAAACCCCAAGCAACTATGGCAATTTCATGGAAAAGAAAAAGAGTTGATATCTAAAAGACATTTTGGCTCGAGATCAATATCAATGATGTGGAGAAGGTAGTTTGCACGTGATATGGCTAATGATTACTTGGCAAAAGTCTTCAAGGAGGACATTCCAACTGAAGAGGCACCAACAAGACATGATGTAGAGATGTGTCCATGTTGCGAGAGCTATTCAAGTTAAATATCATATAATTGAAGCTTATTTAAATATGATGAGGTGAGAATCAACTATAACTTACATTGTCCTTGATAAAGAAGAACTCCCATAACACATGAGATAAAAACTCACCCAATGATTTGACTATAAAGGTCATAAATGATCTTAATACCCATATAAAAACGTTAAACTTTTTTCCCTAACTAAAAGATTTGATTTTCATGTAATATAAAAATTATAAAAATTATAAAAAAAAAAAAAATTAATGTCGACGATGACCAGTTAAAATTGGATTGAAATATTACATTATCAAATTGTTAAAAAAAATTAAAATTAAATTGATTAAAAAAAATAAAAATAATTCGGTAACAAATTCGACTTGATCTCGTCCAAACCAGATGCTCCCGACACCACAATTCGAATCCCCGTGAAGAACATCGTGGGTGCGGAGTTGCGGATGTCCGACGCGCGTTACTCAAGCCGTGGATGGAGACTCGAAAACAGGTTCCTTCTCCTCACGCCACGTGTTGTGATCTGCATGGTCTTCGGCTTCTTTCCTTATCTTCTCCGTAGCTGTCCTAAAGTTCTCAACAAAACCTCCTCCTCCGAGGTTGCTTTTTCCGTCCACATATTTATTCCCAACCATTTCTCGCCATCTGTCTACTCATCCCAGAAAAATTTAGTCTCCATGGTAGGCCGACCGATACTGTGCATGCTAGAATCGGTACGTTAGAAATAATTAGGATTTTTTTTATATTAAAAATAATTTGAATATTTCTATCGATGATCTATATTTCTCAACATTGCACAAATATTTTTATATGACTTTAAATAGCTAGATTGATTTATATTATTTTATATAATCATATCATAAAGCATATAAAAAAGATTTTTATATACAAAAAATTCTTCGATTCTCCTTTTTACTTTATATTTAAGTCAGTATATGAAATTGATCTATTAAGTAATGTTCGAGATGTAAGTAGGCGTGTGAATTGTTTGACATGTCGCTTTCTAATCCAACTATAAATGATCTCAAGGTATCCACTATTGTTTTCATGGAAGTTGTGGCATCTTGAATATATCATGGTATGGAGAAACATCGTTGCATGCACAATGCCTTTGGTTCATTAAATTTGATCATTTGTTGTCACATGTACAATCTATTATGTTAATTATTAAGTCCATCAATCTAATAATCTAGATGCATTCGAATCGATCAGGGATCACTGTCAATATAAGATCATTGGTCTAAAAATTTAAACTATTAGATAAATACGTGATTTATTATTTAAATATTATAATATATGTGATAGCTCTTTACACAGATGGAATTGCTCGAGCCCAAAACTAGCCTCGAAGCTTCTCTCTCTAGCCCTCTGTGAAAATGACAAAAATTTTGTGAAGTAAGATCAGAATCTGTTCTGTTTAGCCAATTGAACTTGAACTCGTGACATCAAGTCGCGCTATGCAAAAAGATGAGACTAAGACGTGCACGATGAAATTCACAATGATACAAATCCCCGAGGTGGGATCACAACTTCAGCTGGCCACGAACACTCCCAAACCGATGACTCTCTCTCTCTCTCCTGGTTTGATTTGAGGTATCGAGAGAAAGTCGCCAGATTTGATTGACAATAGCAATGCAGGCAAATGCGTGCGGATGAATTTCTCTCTCTGGTTTGTCTTCTATCGAATAGACAAACTCCGCGTTCGGTTGTCTTATGTCGTTGTCGTTGTTGCTTCCCCGCTGGCACTTGCCCCTGCTTTTGTGAATTGGCATATGCACAACATGAAATTCATAATTCTCCAAAAGGGGTGTGGGGGATTTGTCCCTTTTCTCGATACGAAACACGCAGCATCGACGACGCCCTCTTGAAATCAAGAGCTTCTCCATCGGTTCACACGAGGCATCCTCTGCTTCCTTGTTTGCGTATTCTACGTTTATTTTGACAAAAAATTAAATGTGACATAAAACATACGCAAACCACACGCCGGTTCGTGCAAGAGATTCTGAAAGCATCATGATAAAAAAGGACACACCTTGTCATCGTATCCAATGTCATCATGCACGCTTTGATGTTCTTGATGGGGATGCTGTGATTAAGGAATTTTTAAGTGCAAGTATTGAGATGGATTTGGAGGGATTCGAAAATATACTCTGCGACGGTCCCTTCTCATCTTTCCTTCATTTTTTTCTCCCTTCAACCATCCAAACTAACGAGTACCTTTGAAAATATCGTAAGGGGACGCAAAATGGAGTTTAGCATGGATGCCAAAATAATAAAGTCATCTTATAAGATGAGCTTATCTAAAATTATGCATTGAGATAAAATGACCAAATTTTATTGTAAAATCTTATGAACGATAATTGCGTCTACTTTATGCGGAGTTACTTATTGACTATTAAAATCTTAGATAGTGTTGCGGTGACGGGCTTGTCAATATCGAATTTTCAAGTTGTTAGCGATACAAAGTAATTATAACCTAAATTTAATTTTTTATTACCTAATTGTGTATTCGAGTCATTCGTTCACCGAAATTCATGCTGTAAATCCATCTTAAAGTCACTAAATTTTACCGTGTGTTAAAGGTTTTACCCGCGGTGTTCTTCTGAATCTTCTAGCGTTCGTCGGTATACAATGCCGACAACAACGGTGGACCGGAGATGGAATCGGACAAGAACGGAAAGATAGACAATCCCAGCGTCCCTCCAATAGCTACGCGCCACGTGGCCGCCCCGCGCCAGAAAAACGACGCGTCGAAATCGAAACGCCAGCCCCCATCCCGAAGGCCCATCGCCCCTCCCTCCCTCCCTCGTTCGCATATTCCCGCAGCATATTCCCGCCAAATCCTCGGTTCCGCCAATCCCGTCCCCCACGTGTCGTCCCTTTCCACGTCACCCCGCGAAATCTCCCGAAGTCCTACGTGGCGTCACACGTGTACGGCCCCCTCGGAGACGATCCTGGCCGTTGAGCCTCCCCACCTCCTCGAACCTTTCCCCGAAACTTCAAATACCTCTCTTTCTTTCTCTCTCTGAAACTCCATAATAATCTCCGCGTGGAATCTCTCCAAAATCCCTCTTCTCCGGCGAAACCCTAGCTCCGATCGGAGGGCCCCGAATTCCCGGCGGCGATGGTCAACGAGACGCAGTCTCCGGCGGCGTCCTCGAGCGCCTTCTCCTTCCTCTCCAAGAGCTGGAAGGAGGTACGGGTCTCGGCCGACGCCGACTTCCAGCTGATCCGCAACCGGGCCAACTCCTTCAAGAACCTCGCCACCTCCTTCGACCGCGAGCTCGAGAACTTCATCAACTCCGCCTCCACCACCTTCCCCTCCGCCATCAGGCCCTCCTCGTCGCGGCGGCCGCCCGCGGAGATCGATTTCGTCAAGCGGCTGCAGCCCAAGCTGTCCGAGTTCCGGCGGGCCTACTCGGCGCCCGACTTCAGCAAGCGCGTGCTGGAGAAGTGGGGGCAGACGGGGAGCATACGGATCGATCTGTCGGCCATAAAGAACGCGATTGTCTCGGAGGCGGACGATGGGAGCGGGGTTGTGGATTTCGATAGGGCGAGGCGGAGGAGCAGGAGGAGGCGGGTGCGGTTCATGGAGGAGTCGAAGGTGGAGAAGGACTATTGGGAGCCGATTCGGGCGTTGAAGGCGAGGCTCGGGGAGTTCGAGAGGCGGAGGAGCCCGAGCACGGTGGATATTTTCGAGGGGTGGAAGAGCGGGGAGCTCGTGGAGAAAGTGAAGTCGAGCTTGGTATGTCTTCCCACCTTGCTTTTCCTTTCTTGGTTACCTCATTCGATTGGCTTTATCTCATCTTGAAGTGAACTTGGTGATTTCCGTTTGCTTAGGCTGTTTGAGGTA
This sequence comes from Eucalyptus cloeziana, assembly GCA_014182715.1. Classification (NCBI taxonomy): domain Eukaryota; kingdom Viridiplantae; phylum Streptophyta; class Magnoliopsida; order Myrtales; family Myrtaceae; genus Eucalyptus; species Eucalyptus cloeziana. Next base: position 35,231,091 of record CM024634.1, on the reverse strand, counting down.
AACTAGAGGTCTTAAAGATTTGATCAGTAGTCATGGATTATCAGGAGATTTCTAGCTTTAAAAATTCTGTGCGAGCTTGTCATTGAGCTTGCAAGATCAATAAATCGAAATACCTTACTTTTAAGTCCTCTGATTGTTGCATTGCATCCTGTGATTCCATCACTAAATGAATTGTGTCAGCCTGTGTTCCTCTGTCGTTTGGATCCTTTCGTAGAGCTAATTGGACATTCTGCTCTTGGATTGTCGATCCATTAGGTTTCTGGGTTTATAGTTATCTAGAGTAGAACCCATGTTCTTCTGGTTGGATCTAAAACTTTTTCACAGGAAAAAAGGGAAGAGAGGGGGTGTGGGAGAGAGGTTGAACATTCAGTTCTCCGAATTTTCCGTTTGGTTAGTATTTTACATTTAATTTAAATTGTTTTCGAGTTAATACAAGTCTGAAGTTGTAAGTTAAAATGGCTCTTCTTTTCTATTTTGTTGCTTATTTTACCTTGTTATGATAAGAGGTATATGTCTAATTCATGACTGTTTTCTGCAGAAAGCAATTTGCAAGGAGCGTGAAGAGTCAAAGGTTAGCCTTTTTCTTGTTGAAGTTCACTATTTTCCCCTATAATGTACTTTATAAACGTGCTGTGCACATGAACTGTCCATTTGTCACTGGCTTGCCAAAGTATGCAGCTTTTAGTGCTGGGCAAATGATTGTAGAAGGAACCTCACACGTTTTTGGTCGCATGCGTTTATGCGGCAGTTTGACATGCATTTTGCTTTAAAGTGTGAAGTCCCTTTCCGGCATGAAAATGAAAAATAGAAGTGGAGTAGTCAAAATTAAAATTGCTCCCTTATTCTCCTTCATAATTTTGTAAAGTGTAGTTCGGACTGAAGTGTTCAGTTTTTTTATCTACACATTCTGATTTAAGGCAAACCAGAATTGCTAAGTACTTTTTGTACTTTGACATTTGTCGAGCTGAACACTTGCCTCTTTCCAATTTTCTGCAGGAAGTACCGCCACTTGATGTGCCTGAGCTTCTCGCATGTCTGATCAGGCAATCTGAACCATTTTTGGATCAGCTAGGTGTAAGGAAAGGTAAATATTGATCTCTTTAATGTTCACATACCTAGCTAGTCGTGGATGTTACTTTTCCAAAATGTTTGTCCATGGGTCATGATTATTTTTATGTATGATTATCCTGACTAATAACACTCAAGCATCTTGTCAATGACTCAATATGATGAGGTAGGATAGACCTATTCTTTATAACTCTCGGTTTCCTATCACTGAATATTGATTCGGTCAAGCTTATTTTTCTTTTCACCGAACAGACTCCCTCTTGTTGTGGACAAGAAAATTAAACCACTCTATGACCTTTACCTAGGTGTATAAAAATCTGTGATTTTTTTTCAGCATTCTGGGTGACAGAAAAATAGTTTTGCAGCCCTTACAAACATGTCTGCTATTTTTTCTTAATGAGCTTCCCATTATGGTTTTGTTGGATCTTAATTCTAAAAATTGGTTAAGTCTTCAAGGCTTGAAGGTCAGCTGGTCTGCTGCAGTTGTTTTGTATTTGTTATTCTCAGCCAAACTTGTTTGGTTAAACACAAGAATGTGTCTTTATAAATAAATACATGAATTCGAGTGGATTGAATGTGGTTAAGATTGCAGACTTGGGTATTCCATGATTCTTATGCCTTTCAACATCATCCCAAATTTCTCTGCAGATGTGTGTGACAAAATAGTGGAAAGCTTGTGCAGCAAACGTAAAAACCAACTTTTAATGCGTTCCCTTTCTGGCGAGGAATCTTCAATTATTGGAAATGATAACATAAATGATGAGCTGGAGTCGAGACTAGCCAGCGTCCTTCAGAGTACAGGGCATTGCTATGAGGGCGGTTTCTGGACAGACACTGCAAAGCATGACATGACTGATCAGAAGAGGCATGTAGCTATTGTTACAACTGCTAGTCTGCCTTGGATGACTGGAACAGCTGTAAACCCTTTATTTCGAGCAGCATATTTAGCCAACTCTGCAAAGCAAAATGTGACCCTTCTCGTTCCCTGGCTCTGTAAATCAGATCAAGAATTAGTTTATCCGAATAATATCACTTTCAGCTCTCCAGAAGAACAGGAAACTTACATACGGAACTGGCTGGAGGAAAGGATTGGCTTTAAGGCTGATTTCAAAATTTCATTTTATCCAGGAAAGGTAGTAGCTTCCTGGCAATTCACTGCAAGTTCATACTTCTAGTGGACATTCTATTCTTGATTTTGGTAGATGAGATATTGTTCTTGTTGGTCTACAGTTCCAAAAAGAAAGGCGGAGCATAATACCTGCCGGAGACACTACACAATTTATCCCATCAAAAGATGCTGACATTGCTGTCCTGGAAGAGCCAGAGCACTTAAATTGGTATCATCATGGCAAGCGGTGGACCGATAAATTCAACCATGTCGTAGGTGTTGTTCACACCAATTACTTAGAGTATATCAAGAGAGAGAAAAATGGAGCTCTCCAAGCTTTCCTTGTGAAGCACATAAACAATTGGGTCACAAGAGCGTACTGCAACAAGGTGAGAGCTTATGTCTTCCTCAATTGTAATTGTTTGTTTTTGCTTTAGAGATGGAACTGAATGTGCTACTCGTGTGGGTTTTATTTTTCCTCTTTTCTGTCTGATACGTAATTGTTGAATACACATCTAGGTTCTTCGCCTTTCTGCTGCCACACAAGATTTGCCCAAGTCAATAGTGTGCAATGTCCATGGGGTGAATCCCAAGTTCTTGAAAATTGGAGACAAGGTTGCTGCAGAAAGGGAACTCGGGCAGCAAGCATTTTCCAAAGGAGCATATTTCCTGGGGAAGATGGTGTGGGCAAAGGGATACAGAGAGTTGATAGATTTGTTAGCAATGCATAAGAGTGATCTTGACGGTTTTAAATTGGATGTGTTTGGAAATGGTGAGGATGCATGTGAAGTTCAGAGTGCAGCTAGGAGACTGAACTTAAATCTCAACTTTCTTAAAGGAAGGGACCATGCAGACGATTCTCTTCATGGGTAAGCATACAAAGTTTCTATCAGATAGAATCAGTTTTGGTTCCATTAAAGTGTCAATGAAGATCTTTTTCAGGAATTTCTGACAAGCAATGTTTTCTGTCAGAAAGGGGTTTAAAAGGACATTCGAAAATGAACTCCTGTAGGATATAGCTCATATTTTCCCCCAAGGAATATGCTCCTTATGTTCTGTTTCTTGGGCTGATGAGACATTAATGGTTGGAATTTAATCTGTTTATGATTCTACAATCATGTAGGCAAATGTCCTCACATTCTTGCTAGCGTGCACGCTCATGCAGATAGGAAGGCACAAAACTAGTGTGCTTACTGACAATATCTGCTCTTCTTCTTGAAGGTACAAAGTCTTCATAAATCCCAGTGTTAGCGATGTGCTATGCACGGCTACTGCTGAGGCACTTGCGATGGGGAAATTTGTGGTTTGTGCTGACCACCCATCCAATGAATTTTTTAGCTTGTTTCCCAACTGTTTAACATACAGAACATCCGAGGACTTTGTTGCCAAAGTGAAAGAGGCCCTAGCGAATGAGCCTCGGCCGTTGACTCCTGAGCAAAGATACAACCTTTCATGGGAAGCTGCTACGCAGAGATTCTTAGAGTATTCTGAGCTCGAGAAAGTCTTGAACGAAGATAGAGGCGAAGGCAGTACAGCCAAGATAAATGGAAAAGCTCTGGCCAAATCAGTTTCAATGCCTAGCTTGACAGGACTGTATGATGGAGGGCTGGCTTTTGCCCACTACTGTCTCACTAGTAACGAGTTCTTGAGACTATGCACCGGAGCCATACCGGGAACTAGAGACTACAGCAAGCAGCACAGTCAAGACCTTAATCTCTTGCCTCCGCAGGTGGAGAATCCCATATATGGCTGGTGAGATTGACCATTACGTTTTTAGTCACTTTGTAAACTAGTTAGGGCTACATCTTTGGAGCCTATTGTGCTCATTTTGTAACATATTCTTTTTAGCTTTCCCAATAGTATAGCAACTCTAGGATCCTAATGGATTCAAGTCTTAAGTTTTGTAGCCTCATGACCCCCTGGAGCACCACCAGGGGAGGGATGTAATTATAGCTTATTGAATTTGTGAAAAGGGTTGAATTAAAGTAGAGTCCAAAACTGATTGGCTATCCTGTACCTTTTGGTATCCTGAGAGAGACGAATTGAGTGCATTTCAACTAGAATGGTAGGGACATCATTGCTGAAACTCTCTTAGGAGCGTCTTTTACTACTCTCTCTCGTAGGTTGTCGTGTTGTTTGTAAATCACTTTGATAAATCAGCTTTTACTTTTCTTGTGTTAGAAAAAGAAAAAAGAGGGACGAAACGAAATGGAAGATTAGAATATGAAGTCGAGGAATAGGAAGAAAACAGAGGATCGAAGGAATCCGACAGATATATAAAGGGTAAGAATCCGAAATATGGGTTTATCACACGCCTTCTGAGATATTATTGCATATTTTTAACATATCAACGAGATGGTTTTTTAATGGCTAATTTTTTTTTTTGTCGGTCCTACGCTAATCCTACTTTAACACTCACTCTTAGACTTTTGCCCTGCCTCCTTGCAAGGCGTGGGAGTCGAAACCCACTCCTGAAATGAAATCTTCCCCACCCCAATCCCCTCGAGAATGTGGGGATTTGACCCCAACCTCTTTCTTCCAGAGATAGAACCCCAAGGTGGTTCTCTCCAATTTAGATGAACGAGAATATTATGTTTTAAGAGAAATTGAAAATTTTTATGACAAGAATTTAGCCGTTAGAGACCAATAAATGAGGTATATTTTTGACGTGGGGCCTTAAACACAATTCCGTTTATGCTAATCATTTAGGACTTGATCATATGAATTGGTCAATTGGTAGGCCTGACTGTCTTAGGTCGTTTGGATTTTTTTTTTTTTAACAGAATATAACATCTTTAAATATTTTATACAGTATTCAGTAAATATTTGGGTATTCAAGTTAGATTGAATTGGGACCGTTCGGCTCGATGGTTCTCTAGTTGCCGACAAAATTCATCTCACTCTCCTTGCCGTGCTCCATCTTCTCCTTCTCTATGTCAAGGTCGGATTGAATGTCGATCGTTCAGATCTCGAGTCCTCACGGATATCTAAATCGTTTGGGCATCATCGCCGCACAAAATCTTCGGCAACCACCGGTCTCTCCTCTATCCCATCGCTAGTCTATAGTCTTGAGATTCTGGTTTATCTCCGTCATTCATCCTTGTCTTCTCTATTTTCATTTGTGAAAGATATATTTTGTTTAGGGGTGAACATGGTCCAAGTTGGGTCGGTCCACCTCTAACCCTAAGAACTCGTACAGTGTTGGTCCTCAGTTTTTGAAACCGAGGACCGACCCTATTAAGCTTGGGACCGAGGACCGGACCGATCCAATGGGTTTGGTTCGATTCCAAGGTCAACCCAGGACTAACTGATAATTTTTTCATTTCATTTTTTGTACTCCTTAAAAAAACGTGATGATCGGACTGACTCAATAGATTTGGTCCTATTTCAAGGTCAATCTAGGACTAACCGATCATTTTTTATTTCATTTTTTATACTCCTTAAAATGGTAACCGAGGATCATATCGATTCAATGGGTTCGATGATGAGCAAGGTCAGCTAAGAAAGGCAAGGTGAGGGTTAAGTGGGGTGAACATCAAACATAATGAACATTGAATGTCGAGCGGAGAGCAACAAGCCAAGCAAGCATCGAGTGGCGAGCAGCACAAGTGACCTAAAGCGAGTGAGATGAGTGTCGAGTGGCGAGCGGAGAAGTTTTTTTCGATTTTAGCAAATTGAAGACTAAGATGACAAATAAAACAGAAGATAACGAATACTAAAGGATGATGCCATAATGTGCATTTTTGGATGCCTTGAGGACTCCTCACAAAAACATTTTCCTTTTTTGTAAATTATGATTATTGACATCGTAAAAAACATTAAAAACCTAAATTATTAAAGAATAATGTAAAATTACTTGAATTTCTCACTAAAGAAATTTTAATGTTGTTAACACCGTTTATTTTAAGGTTTTTACTATATAAAAAAATTATAAATAATATTATATATATGGTTATGGTTGGTCCGGAGTTGGACCGACCTAGAACTCTCAGGACTGAGAACCAACCCATACAATGTCGGTTCAGGAATTCTAGGACCAAGGATTGATCCAGTTTCCTTGAAAACCGGACCAAGACCGGCAAGGTTAGGCTGGTCCAGGGTTGACCCTGGATCGATGCTCACCCCTAATCTTGTTCCTTGTCACCGCACTTTGTTTAAAACATCATAATAATACGATTTTAGTCGCCGAAGTTCCTCTTTGTTGCTAAAAGTAGCATTCCAAGGTTGAGGAGCTCCACCATGGCTGAGGTCCGATCAAGCTCCGATATGGCTAGGGAGTACCTTTTTGGGCAACTAGTGCTTCAGATTTGGCCATGGGGGAGCTCCATGGCCGATGTCCAATTGAGCTTTGTCAAATTGAGCTAAGCGATGGAGGACCTTGAAATTTGGCCATGGAGCTCCTCTATGACCGAGATTGAGACAAGCTTGTCACTACGATGAGCCTTGCTAGTGGCAATGAGACAGAGTCAGGTGAGAGGTTATGCGTGGCAGCCATGGGTGGGTAGAGCAGATGGAAAAGAGAGATTAGTATTAGACATGTCGATCTAAGTTTACTAATATTTGTAAAAAAAAATTATCTAAATTTTTTAATGACAAGGGAAACGTTTTTCTCTTTTAACTCTTTTTCATAAATGATTAAAATAATAATAATATTCCAATTGCTAATTTTTCACGAACCAAATGCAATATAACAATAAGACAACAATCGTAACAATAGTAATCTGAAAGTTGAGTTCTTAAGGATGTGAAAAATAATTGAGTATATCAATAAGGAGAAATAGAAAATTGTCTATTAAGGATGTTTTTGGTAACCATTCTGTTTCCAAAAATAATTTCTATTTAGAAATGTTTTTTTTTTCTAGATGAATTTCTGAGTATTTTAAAGTGTTTGGAAATAGTGCAAAATTTCTATTCCTAAAATAAAAATGCGTGGGGTATGATTCTCAATTTTTTTAATTCTTTAATAATTTTATTACATTTTCCCCTTTTTTACTTTTTTTTTTTTTTTTCTTCTTCTTCTTCCTTTTGAGCCAGCGACCTTGCAGTAGCTAGGTGAACTTGGCCTTGCCTAGCCACACTGAGGCTTCGGCAAGGTCACAAAAGGAAACAATTTTTTTTTTTTTAATTTCTTGATTTTGTTTCAAATCTATTCCTAGGAACAAAAATATTATCAAATGGATTTATGTTTTTTTTTTTTTTTTTTTTTTTTTTTTTTCGGGGAATAAAAAGAGAGAATTAGGCACTGTTTGACATGTTACCTAATATTTTCTAAATCTTTTTAGTAGATGATATGGCAATGTAGAATAGGATGTGCTTCAATAAACATTTCTACAACATGATATGACACTATAGGATTGGCTATGTTTAAGTAAAACACAATAAGAGATTCACTAAATCTTTCTAGCAGATGATATGACACTATAGGATTGGTCATATCCAACCCCCAATAAGAGGGCCAATCACTAAATAAAACTTCACAACTTAGCCCGAGTATGTCCAGCATCGAGATTGTATTTTACATCAAAACCGGCGTAATGGGCCTCAATAGAAAATGGGCCACGCACATTGATTTGCGTTGAAATCAGCCCATGGAAACGCAGATCTAGGCCATGCCAAAGGGCTTGTACTGTGGACTCGCTGAAAGAGATTTGGACCCTCCCTCAATCCTGGGAAATGTTGTGCGAGTTTTGGGACAAGACTAGGTCCTCCACTCCATGTATTTCCCCCGCCATAATTAATATGCACGGAGACATAACCCCTCATCAATAATTATCAAATACAAAATCCTGAAAAGAAAATTGTTTATGGCCCGGTGAAAGCAAGGTCAATGTCCCGTCTCGACAAAAATTAATGAGGCAAGAGAGGAAACGCTAAAAAATGGATGATGAAAATTCAGCCACGCCATTCATATATCACTCCCGGTATATACTTAGAATGCGTAGCATAAGCTCCAACGCTCAAATTGTTAGATGAGACATCGAAACCCGACTGATAAGATGCTGACCACGCGATAAGACGAGCAAATCATCCATTAAATTAGCCAACGCAAATACGCCGTCAGCATGAGTTTCCACACCTAACAAAAGTGTCGGTTGAGATGTCCAAAAGCAAGCCGAAATTGCTTCCGGTGCTCGCGCCTTTCAAAATTTCGGCAGGTGGGACTCTTCCTTGGCCGCCTGCGTCTTGGACTTTGGCGATCGCTATCGATCCAGCCACGCCAGGTTTTTCAGCAGTACACACTGCCTCCCAAAATCGATATGTTACAGAGTCTACGCTAAGCATGTTCACATGAAACCCTACGCAAAAGGTGGGCGAAAAAGGAACATCTACGTCACATTATCTCCTAAGTTAAGTATGTCAGAATTTGATGCTCTCTGCCATTTCCGGTTGAAACTCCAATGTCAATACTAAAGAACCATCAAAATATAGATTTAGATATAAAGAATTTGAAGAGAAAATATGTAATTGACCTCAGGCAGTCAATTTAGTCACTTTTGCACCCTATCTTCCAATAAATTATTCTTGAAAACAAGAAAAAAGAAAGAGAGATTGCGGTCGTGCGCTCAATGTCTCCATCTTACCGTACGTGGAGGCGAAAAGGGCGTGCATGAAACATCAAGCATGATTGAGCATTTGGGTTTTAGTTCCCGAGCTAATCGATTCTTCGTTTTCAAGATCCTGACAGAAGCTTTTCATGTGCAGTTGTGGATATACAAATATTTATATCTGGAACTGGAAACTGACTGAAAGAAACACACGGGTTCGTGATCTTGACATGTTTCGGGATATGATGTATCCTGGGAATTAAACTAAAGGGGACTGTCCATACTTTCTGGGGCACCAAGCACCCAGTTTCACATCAATAGGCCACACTCCACTGCATATTATAATAACCAAACATCAAATTATAATATTGAATTGTACCCTCTATATTTATATATACAGTTTAAACTATATTATAAACAAAACCCAGATTCTGAACTACAATAATTCCGATGAGTGGGCTTGAGTTATTGTCAAGTATCACATGCTCACTTTGGTTCCCCCATTACAAAGTACCACCACAAGGACAGAGAATCTGTTCAGCAGCATATAAGCATCACATGCCTTTGTCATCCTCCTCTTTTTTCAAAGCACACATAATCAATCAAGTGGCTTTTCACCAGAGGAGGGGCATTATTCCCCGAGGAAGAATCGAATCAGTATGAGTTCGCTCGCAAAAGATTCACGTGAGAGACGTCTATATTGGAGTCTTTCTATCGAATGGGGCAGTCGCCTCCACATTAAGCTTTTTAGGGTTTATTAAAAAAGAGTCCATCACAAGCTTTTCGCACATTATAATCTCTTGACCCCCAAAAGCGGCTGTCATGCAATTCCCCATTTACAAATTTTTAAAAGGAAGATATTTGTTTATTTTCCCACTAAAGAGGAGCTTGTCCATCAACATACTCAAAAGATGTATGTGTCAGTGGCATTTATCCATTTCGATATATGACATTCTTTTTTCATTCAAGGTCGCCATCGCATCCTAAATAGATAGTGGCATAGAATCCCATCCATTCTCCATTTCATAGGCAATCATAATAATTCATAACTAGTCTGTTCCCAATCCACTACCCTCTTTTCGGCCCTCATCTGTATATTACCAGAAAGTAGGTTTGATCTCAACAGGAAAGTCACCGAACGGTAGGGAGCCCCGTGGCTAGGCAGCAACAACAGCGCTGAGCATATCAAGATCGTTTATAAACTCGATAAATGAAAGTGACATGTCGGATTGTGAATGAGCATTTCAGCATGTGGGTCACATTGAACATCTGATAGTAACTTCGGGTAAGTGAATCGGTGTTAGTGCAGGCATTTTCTCGGATAGAAAAATGTGTTCATACCCACGTCCCTTCTTGAGAAGTCTTTTGGAGTGTGTGGGGTTGGTCACCAATTGATGGGTCTGGCGTGTTCCTGAACAGTGCTGTCTCCAGAAGACACACGTTGTGGCCTTGAATGAAAAGGGCTCGGTCAAAAAAGCTATTGCAGAAATCGTGGGGGGACGCCATTGTTGGGATCAATTATGAGTGGCCTGCCTAACAAGTCATGCATTAGTTGGACTTGGTGAATGCATGATGTGTATGGTTGTCCCTCTTGGACGAAAATTGGCCACGTTTAGCATACGGAAAAGTCATGCTTTCTCTCTCTCTCTCTCTCTCTCTCATCTTCTTGACCGTCATATGCTGGACTTGCATTTTCTTGTTTTGGAGCATCTTGGTCAGAACCAAACTCCACGTTTCTGTCCCTTGTTTATTCATAGGTAATGCGGATGTAGATTAACAAAGTGCGTGCTAGTGAAAAATCCTCTCTTTTCCGTTCTTGGTATGTGCACGTGATAGAATGACTCCGTGAATAGGCAACATTGGATAAAATCGAAACAGAACAGAAGAAATCAACTTTGCTGTCAATATGATACTAGAATGAATAAAATCGTGTGCCTATACTGTGAAGAATGTTTACTGTTGGTGAATGCATAGTCCTAGTATATATCGTGAAGAGGATTATTCGACTCTATCCCTTCTTTGAAGCCAAATTCACCTTGGATCCTTCACTTATGCCATTGATTTGACTCTTCTTTTCTGTATCTTTCTTGTATTCCTCTCCAGAAGAAAAAGAAGTGACTCGAAATCAAAGGAGGCAGGAGCTTATCAAACACCTTCCAGACGAATCCACGTACGTATGGCCCATGAACTGTCACCAAACAGCATCTCAGATCTCAAATCCAATCTCTTACCAATTGTCAGCGATTCAAACATGGTCAGATGTTCATATCTCACACACAAGAATCACTTTCCTTTGTGTCCGCTTCCCCTTCTAGCTGCGTCTACGTTGGAACTCTTGACCAGGAAAAAAACAGAAATGATTGTAACAAGGAGATGTGCACGCATCCATGGTAGAGGGTGAAATCGACGTCTGTCATTTTCTAATTGAACCACGTAATGATGTGGTTGGATGAAATTCCTAAACTTAGGTAATGTGGGGCTATCGCGTTTACTATACGTCGTCTTTTCCATTTGACTGAGAGTGCTACTTAGATTTCTCCATGTATTGCTCGATCAGACTGCTTTTATATTTTGTAAATAGTGATTTATGATTCCCTAGAACAAAAGGGTATCGCGACTTTAGAAGACATGCGTTTGGTTCACAAATAATGGGGTAAAGCAAAGAGCGCATACATTATTCAATTCCACTTGTGTAGCAATAGCTAGCTTTACCGAGAGAGAGAGAGTGCCTCTGGCGCACTTGAATGAATCTACCAACTACTGAAGCGTAGGCCATTCAAGTTGCAACTACAGAAATTCACGAGGAATTATATCTTCGGGGCCCGACTTTAAAGAGAATGCGCTGCATAGGGAGTGATTTCGAGATCTGCCTTTTTCCCATTAAAGGCTAAAGATCCACACACTATCACGAGCCTATAGCTTTTCGACAATGATAATGCACGTCCTGCAATCTATGTAGTGACCGATTTGAAGAGAGTCGGTCACTTAGGTAACTAGCCAGCTGGTGTGACTCGGCTGGTGATCATGAGGCGGGCGCGACATAAATGGCAGACACAGTTCGATTGATTGACCGGAGGCAAACCGAAACGCTTCATCATCATCGTCGTCATCGTGATCAAAACCTCCAATGTCCCAACGACTTGTGCTGATTTTTAATAAATGAGAGAAGGTTAGACAACGTTCGCATGTTGAGGTGTCGTTCAAAATCAGTGGCTGACGATAGGGCTCGAACATTCTCACGATTTCAAGTCATCGATGGTTGGTGGTCCTATCTGCAGTTGGCACCTGTTGGCCCAACTCTTTCTGTGTCTCGCTTTGAATCGCCTTCTGGGACCAGAGTAAGATCAATGACGCAGAGAGAGAGAGAGAGAGAGAGAGAGAGAGTTACGCAGTGAACTTCGAGAATTTCATGTGGTTCTCCTCAGCGTTCACTGCCCGAATCTTTCTTTGGATCAGTTCGTCTGAAGAAAATTCGTCTGAGTCCTTCAACTGCAATGAAATTACGGCAAAGGGTTTGACCGGGCTGAAGATGAATGCTTCCACCAGAACGACAATATTCCACACCGAATACCACTCAACGCTGACACAGTCAAATGACCTAGGCAGCCAATTTCAATGCTTTGGCCACATTTTCCTGCAACCCTCTTGCTAGAGGAGATTCCTCCGACAGCTCTACTGTGAATTATAAATATGGACACCATCCACATTTATGTTTAGGTAAGAACAGAGGTGGTTGATGACCGTCGCGACTCATAACTCGCCGCCCAATCCCAGGCATGGTTTCTGGTAATTATGGATGTAGAACGTATATAGCCCTCATCACTTTTGGACATTCGGGATGTCAAGCTTGTTAAGATCGGTTTACAGAATTCATTCCCTAATAAGTGACAGGGGCAGCTCGTGGATGAGCGGCAAACCTGTCTTGTACAAAGTTCATCCTCCAATTGGGCGTGCCATGGCACCGTAATAAATCATCATAATCGACCGGCGATCCGGAGGCCGCCACGATCAGCTGTCATCTTCATTCCACCTTAGCCACAACCCTAGGTTCTCCAAATTCACAGGGCAAACGTACGTCCATCGAATACGACCCTTATCCACAAGAAACACATGATCCGAGGGGCCAGATTTTGTTGTTTTGCATGAGTTTTTTTAATCAAAAGGTAGATAAAAAGAGAGAAAAGAGGGGGAGGAAAGAGAAAACCCTCGAAAATGCAGAGGTGCGAGGCTAAAATATAACTTCCAAAAAGCGAAAAAAAAGGAAAAGAAAGAAGGGAGTTGGGGACTAAACCGTCATTTTCGGACAGGGACAGACCCCGATCCAGGTACCCGAGCGGGGACTGGTCCGTCAGTAAAGTAAGTTCAGTCCCCCCCCCCCCCTTCCCCCTCCTCCTCACGTGCCGCACGGACGCGACACGTGTCACCTGGGGCCCCACGCCCCCGCGACAGCGACAGGCGTGCGTTTTCTTTCGATTATCCGCTGGTTTTTGGAAAGAAAAAGGAAAAGGGGAGGAGGGAGGAGCTGCCCGGGCGACACCGGGCTCTCCTCCCATTGGCTGCTCTCTTGACTCGCTCGCAAACCGCCCGGGTATGGGCCCCGCCCCCACGCCCCGACGCGTGGAATTCCATTACGCGCCTAACCCCCCCGCCCCGCCCCTTTCCCGAAAGAAAACAATTAAGACGAGAGAAAGTGGAAGGCCCCCCCGCCCGCGGTGGGGCCCCCTGCTCGGGTGGTGGGGCCCCCACGATTGGAAAAAGAAAAAGTCTCGCGAGTGCGAATCTTCCGCCTTTCTGAGTAGGGGGAGAAGGAGGACGAGGGGTAGGGTTGCTGTGAGTTTGACGCGTGCACAGTCGCGCGTGGGGGCCCCACCCCGGGTGGGTGCGGGGCCCGCCTCGCCAGCAAAAGTCCAAATCCCTTATTATTGCGCGACTTTTGTAGGGAGGGAGGGGAGGACCATGGCGGAGGAGGAGGTGCGATGAGGTGAAACTGGGGTTCCGATTTGGATTTTAGCGATTTTCAAATTCTAGAAAAGCTGGCTCTCCTCTGTTTCTTTATCAATTTTAATGGAGAAAGTTCATTCCGGACGTCTCCCAAAAGACGCCCTTTTACGTCTTTTAAACCAAGGCGCGAAGCTATTTTTTAATCCGATTTTTCCGAAAATTGGAAAGCACATTAGGCTGGCTGGGCGTGCAATTTCGATATTCTTTTGTCACGTATAAACTTCGCCAATAATTTTCGGGGCGGCCCCCTCCTCATTGATTTCCCGAAAAGAATTGTCGAGGAGGGGAGAAGAGCGCACCAAAGAAAAGTCGCGGGCTAGAGGCACGTGGGACAGGCGGTGTCGTGGGGGCCCGCGTCGCAATTCTTTTGCGCCTAACTTTCGGAAGAACGCACCGCGTGACGTGGAAGCTTTCTCGCCTTACCTCAGCACGGACCTTCGTTCCCAAATTTCGGGCCATTTTTTCCTCAAATTTCTTGCTCGAGTTGATGACCCCCGAGGCGACAGACCACGCCTAACGAGGAATTTCGACCGTGTATTTCGATGCGATACGCCCTTTCCCTGTTGCTCCCCCCCCCACTAATATAATACAATTCGCTATGTTTAATGTCGGCAAAATCGAGCTACGCCTAAAAAGACATGTCGGCTTATGACGACGCTTTTGCGTCAGCGCACGATTCCAAAACCCCAAAAAAAAAAAATACTTATCACATTTGGACAATGGCCAAACTTGGTAGGAGGGAGCCCCATCAAAACTTTTTGGAGGAAATTATTGGACTGGTCCTTTTTTGCTATTGCGCTCGTCCGGACGAAGTGCTCCGTAACAATGCGCAGCATTGGCATCTCATAAGAAGAGGAGCGTTTGATCCTTCAGCATAGAGTTGTAAGTAATGGTATGCTCCGTTCTATGTCGACCAGTCCCCTTGAAAGAGTAACGAGCGACGGTCATCTAGTGATGTAACTCGACCGCCTCTAGATTATCGTTGCTCGCATACTCCTATTGGAAAATTTGTCAATGTAGATAGGATGGGCAATTAAACATTGACTAGAGATTGGTTTATAGATCAAATATGTCATGACGTAAAATAAAACAACAATTTTACTTTCTTTTTTTGGAGTTGGGCATGCTGACCCAAGTGGATCATTTCATAGCCCCGACCCAGCTAGACTGGCCTTGTCTACTTAGCATCAAAGCCAAAGTAACCCTTGCATACATGAACTGGCAATATTTAACATCCAAGTCACTCGAAAGCTTGACATCATGTGGAAAAAGAAAAAAAAAGATTCTCTACTAAGGCTCCACTTGTTTTTGTGAAAAATAAATAATTTGGAAAATATTTTTCTAAAAATGATTACTTGTATCATTTAAAAAATGAATAAACAAAAAATATTTTCATAGCTTATAAAAAATATTTAAACATAAATTCTTGTCGATAATGAAAACATATTTCATTGACTAGTTATTTCAAGCAGCATAAGCTATCATTTTAGGAAAATAATTTTCAAATTATTCATTTTCCATGAAACTAATGGAGCTTAAATATAAACTTGGCCTCTCTTGCCATTATAATTATGTACAATTCTTTTCGGCTACCTAGAAAAAGACCAGATTAATGTCCAACCTAAATACCCAAATACACTTGGCCTCTTAAATGTATACATAGAACTACAAGAACACAACCTTCGCCCCCTTTAGTCATCTTTATAACTATAGATTTCCATTATTAGTTAAATCTTATAAATATAACTACCCATATTAAGTGAATGGAGATAGTTTGTGCTGGGAAAATATAACACAACTCATGTACTGAATGTTAATTTTTCTTTTATTGATTCAATTATTAAGCTGATTTGATCGGAATAGTTGCGTAGAAGAATTCCCAAGGAAAAGACTTTCTTCTATAGAAATATTTGAAAAAGGAGGACATTTGACATTTGACACTTGCAATAAGGTCATTGAACTTTAATCTGAAGAGAGTCGAGCTCTGCTCGGATAAATACCAAAAAGATGCTTCACTTTTGATCTTATAACCTCTTTCATGCTTCTATTTTCAAATCTACATTATTATCAATTATCACCGTATATTTAATTTAAAAAATCGCCATTGTCATTCCAAAAATGCGCCCATCTATTCTAAACTAAAATTAAAGTTCAATGACCTTATTGCAAGTGATCTCAAAGAAGATCATATTAAAGATTAAATTTTTATCAAGATTTCTCTAATTGATCGCCAGTTCTAGGGTGAACATTTTGATCAGTAATTCCTACTTAACAAAACAACTCTTTGTACATCTTTCATAGTCGAATTTTCATTGCCGACGATGCTATCTTGTGATCTGTTGGTTTCTTGAGTGGACATCAATTATCCAACATGTCACTTATCATGGCCACTGGATGTTGATAATTCACAATGTTCCAAGATTGGTTGGGTGGACAATCAAGGGTTACTTCAAAAGTACTTAAAAAGCTTCTCATTTTGGATATAATTTCAAAATTACAGGTTCATTTTAGCATTTTTGTTTTTGTTTTTCAGTACCACGCAATTAAAAACAGGTTTAGAGAAGCTTCGTTGGAGCACGAGTCTTTATAAAAGCACAACCAAAGTTATAAACAAGGGCCACAATGATAGGATTGCCCATAGCTGGACTAGTTCATTGAATTAGAATAATGATGGTCCCATGATGGAAAAGTAAAGATCTTGGCCTAAAGAAATAAAATTCACGGTGACCTTTGGGGAAAAGAAGAGGATTGCGAAGATGAAAATGATTTTGATGCGAGAATCTAATAATGAGCCATCATTACTAAATTTCCATTCACAGTTTCCTCCTGTTCAAAGTCAAAAGGAAGTAAAAATAGGGGAGAATAAATACCGACAACATACGCACGCAAAAATCTCCATCTCGTGCACATCCAAGCTTTGCATGTGCAGTGTACACGGTGGTGTGCGTGCATGCGCAGTGACACTGCACGACGGACGGAGAGTTGGGTGGTTGTCGGTATTGAATTGCCATCATAATTGATACATAACAACTTTTAGATGCGAAAGCATTTAAGATCGGGTCATTCTTTCTAGAGGTTGATTATTAGCTAATAGAGGCGTGGTGTAGCCTCTTTTGTCATGCTTTGTTGGGGGGGGATTAATCATGCTTTGTGGGGGATTAATCCTCGATGGAGACGATCCCTGATCAAGACCCAATAATTGTTGCGTCTTTGGACGGGTGTTCTGGAAAATTTAATGAATAAAAGAATCGAGAAAGAGGAGGAAAATGCAAGAGGTCCCCATTCGTTTTTTTGTAGCTTATAAAGACATGGGGTCCTCTCATTGATTGCTACCCCTCTGTCCTCTTTCAACGTGGTCAACAAGCTCAATTAGGTGCCTCATGGATTTCTCCATATCGTCCCTAAAAAAAGCCAAATCGGATGACGGGTCGTTTAGTGGAGTTTTAGGTCATGCATGTGTAGAGGAAAAAAAAAGGGCTTAGTTATATTAGTTATGTGCAAGAACTAATCATGGTTTTTCGAGATTCAACCTAACATGATTACGTTTGCTAGGGGATAATATGTCCAAATACAAGAACTAATCAAGAACACGAGATTGTCGTCTCGACCTCGATTGAAATTTGAGGCTTTGGGTTGAGAGTTGAGACCCTCCAAGAGGAGATGGTTTGACCAACTCAAGCGAAAAAGAAAATTTACAAGTGGGTCCTCGGGTTTTCCATAAATAGCATCCATTGGCCCTCGTGGAGAAATTCCTAGGGTTAAAACCTTTTTCTTTCTTTTTTATTATCTTCGATGTTGGCGCAATTGGTGATGATGATGATAAGGCAGGCCCGTTCTTTTATTCAAGTGCCTAGGGATTGGTGCGGTATAAAAAACCGAGCTTGGTTTTTCCACGTCCGTGGCCTTTTTGATTTCATTTCCTCCTCTTTCTGACACCCACATCAATTCTTTCATTAAAAATGACTGGAAAATGATTTTAGAGAGAGAGAGAGAGAGAGAGAGAGAGAGAGAGAGAGAAGAATCTGAAAGCTTTTCCAATGCTCTTTTTTACCGGTCATTTTCTAATGAAAAGAAGTTAAAAGACTTGGAAAGAAGAGACAAGTAGCGATCGAAAAGACTCCACCATTCCATCACAACATCCTCAAATTATTTATATAGTGCACACAAGGGACCATTATACTATATATAAAATCATGAAGATACATGTAAATATCTCTAGCATAATATATGTATAAATTGCATGTCTGAGAGAGAGAGGGATCTCACGTGAGCTGTTAAATATCTCTAGCATAATATATGTATAAATTGCATGTCTGAGAGAGAGAGGGATCTCACGTGAGCTGTTAGGGTTTGCATGCATTGAAATCACAATCAACGCCATGTAAGGGCATAGAGGAGATGTGCCTATACGAGAATTGTACATTGTTAAATGGAGGAGGATGAAGCTTTCTTTTCGGCCAACAAAAGTGAATATTAAATTCAAGTTATTGGCGACCTTCCTTGCACAAGCACAACAATGTCAAAATCGATAGGTAATAAACCTTGCCGGAGAAAAGTGACATGAGATTCTAATTAAGAAGTCAAAGCACAATCATTTCAAAATTTAAAATAACCATGTGGCGCGTGAATTTTTCTTTTATAGCGACATTTAACATCCATATCAATGATTCCTTTGTGGTGACATTCCTATATATCCTAAAAATAAGTTTGTGTTTATGAGGACGTTTACCTTTTAGTCTTTTCTTATACTCTCTTTTGCAAAATTTAAAAAAAAAACTAATTATCATTCAATATCAAATTGCTAATATTGATATCTAGATTCAAAATTCGTTTTATGAATTTATGGGATTCATAGTAAAGTTTTATCTTGATAAGAAAAATAATATAAACACGCAATAGATTTTGATATGATTTTTTAGAACTTGCTCAAGACTTATTTTTTATTTGTCCCCCCCTCAGTTTTTCGAAATAAAATTAGGGGGGGAAAGGCATAATCTCTTGGAGGGCAAATGCGGGGGAGGTGGATGTCCCTTATAATTATCCTTACACATAGCTGAATTATATGCATGTTACTTGTGAGATTGTTAGGAGACATAAAGAAACATTTATTTGGGCGCAATAATTAGGTGCATCATATGTAAGAATCCGCAAAAGCTATTGATAAAGAACTATCAAGTCAACTTAGAAAAAACAGCCACCAGCTAACTGCCCTCGTTTTTAGGTTAAATAAAGAAGGCGCAGCCCACAGTTAAATGGGTACACCTGTCCTGCACACGTAAACTTTCTTAAAGAGATCATTACTATTAAATGACTGCAGGGTCAATCCGAAACCCTAATTTTTATGGTTCTCGTGCTCAATGCAGGCGCACCAAGTATACGGGACGATTTACATAAATTCATGAGTGCGGAATTTGTACTAGAATCCCGAGGAGACCCATTAAATTTAGGGACCAAGATAAAGTTACATCTGTGTATGTGCATTGATTCAATACAGTGACCTTCTCTTTCCAGGTGCTGTTTACCTTAACATGGAACAAGTCAAAAGGAGGCAATAAATGATGGGTGAAATGTGGTGATTTTTTTTTTTTTATATGTTGGAACACACAAGGAAATATTTCACTTCCTTAAGAGCTCCCACAGCCCGCAATAATGGCCTACACGTATTAATAGGACGCACCCCATGACACCATAACTGTTTTTTGAGTAGTCTACTGTGAATCATGAGCAAGGAATGTCTAATGGGACTGAAACTCAGTCCTGTTAACATCAGCAAACCACAAAGGTTTCTTTTATGTTTTTCTTTTTTTGGCCAGAGAAGCAACTGCCCATTCTTTTACAATCATTGTTACCGACAGCGATATGTGCCAGACTTTTTCCAAGAAACAGTGAGTAAGCTACGGGAAAGAGAAGTAGAGGATTTTCAGTACTTCGATGGTTGCAAAAGGGTCCTGTTGCTTCTGACGAATTAGGAAGATTGCCTCAGTTTTTTTAATAAAGTCGTCTTTTATGGCGTTCGCAGCGATAAACACGCCCGCCCGCCCGACCGCCCGCGCGCACTCACTTTTCTCATCAAGAATCTTAGGACTGCACTTGAATTCTTGCATGCGATCATTCATGTTATGCTCTCTCTCTCTCTCTCTCTCTCTCTCTCTCTCTCTCTCTCTCCTTAGGTCGTACCTCTGTGTTTTTTTTTTCACAAAATCAAGGATGTAGCTTTCACGAGGAGAAGATATATTACAACATCCCGCAATATCTAAATCAGTCCTCGAGTCAATGGCTTTACCTACTCCTTTCCATGACATGAGAGACCAAGGGAGGTTCCATATTATTCGAGATTTACATTATGTTCGCATACATATAATCAACATTCATGTCATCGCTCCCCTCTTATCTTAGGCCTAGCGTACCAATCCTGAGATGATGCTTATTAACTAAATTAACTTCTACTTCATTCATGCATGTCGCTAGGCACTTTTTTTTTTTTTGGTTGACTTTACTCTATGAGCCTACGACCTAGCAAAAAAATAACTAGGATAAGACCTCGAGTTAATTATGCACTAGCAAATACTAGTCGTCGTAGTGATCCGGATGGAAGCGCATAATTCTTACTCATTTCGTGGGCCGAAGGTTTTGACTAGGAATCCAGGAAAAGCAAAATCTCGAAATTGAAATCATTCTGGCCGAAAGAAATTAGGGACGAACTTACAAATGAACGTAGATTAATGCCAGCATCAAGAGCCATTGCAATGAGGAGAGATATTTAGGAATGGAAAGAAAAAAATATAAAATAGGAAAGCTACGTAATGATAGACGTTACACATGCATCTGGACAAATCTTTTCTTGAATCTCTTGAGTTTGCACGCATGGAGACCAGTAGACACACCATATCTATTAGGGCCCAAATAGAGCGCGACGACAATATTCGTCTTCTCTGGAATTATGTGGAAACCACAAGGTTCAAATTTAATTTACATCAACATTTTCTTTTTCTATTACGGATAGTTATTTTTACATGAAACATCTTACAAGATGGGAAGTTTAATCTCATGTTTTTACAACTCCACCTGCCATGCATTTTTATCAATACCAATCCTCAAATCTTCTCATTTCTGTTCATTTTACAATTTTACCGAGAAACCCTAGCTACTACAGAGTAATATCATCAATAATAGCACATGCACATCGACGATATAGAATGAATAACATCTTCAATTTAGAAAACAAAAAAGAACTTGAAGAACCGAATTCTAAAAAGGTAAACTGGGTCGGCCCCAACTTAACCAAAGTCTTGCAGCATGGTGATTAACGCAATGCCACGAATAATTAAGGTAAGTACATTATTTAGAGCTCATCTTGTTTTTTTCTTTCAAAATTATAATCTAATTTAGTCTTAGCAGTTCTTATCTTTAGGATCCTATATGTTCACGATCTTGTACTTGCTTTCATACCTCTGCCAAAAAAGGTCTATATCTAAATAGCAAGAGATGATTGTGGCATTGTGTGCCGATCAAGTAACCCAAGCGTACGAAGTATATTCCTAAGATGGGCAATACCTAGTAGGATTCAAAAAGATGCGTGTGAAAACTAACGTGTCAAATTGACAATTTAGTTACGTAAATTCCGTTGAAAACCTTGTCTTAGGCTGCTAATTTACTAATACGCCTAGAAAAGGAAGGGGGGTCGAGAGAGAGAGAGAGAGAGAGAGAGAGAGAGATTTTTAAAAGTAGGTGTAATGGTGGTTGGTCCTGTGTTTCTTAGCTACTTAAATTGCTTTATCTTCAAACTCTAGCATCCAACCACATAAAATACCACCAAAAAGAAAGAAAAAAAGAAAGAAGGAAACTCTTCCAAACGAATAATAAAATTGGAGAAGAACAGGATAACAAAAAGAAAAGAAAGGAAGGGGGGAGGGGGTGAATAAGGACAAAACAGATATTAATGAATTGAGCAACAGGATCTCCTTCTCTCGTCCCTGTTCTTCCCCCATCATCTTCCTCCTCTCTCTCTCTCTCTTTAAAATACTTATTAGGCTTTCGTGGAAGGAGACGTTTCCTCGTTCCTCCAATTGTCTGTATCTTTCTTTCTCACGCATAAACAACTTTGAACTTTCGTTCCCTCTCTCTCTCTCTTCTTCACTGAATTAGTTAATTAGTCGATCTCTTTGTTGGCCATGAAAGCTGCATCAAGAAATGATTTGAAAAGGGTAGGTCAAATCAAGAACGAGAACTGAACCAGAAAGAGAGTGAGACAGAGAGAGGGGGGGGAGAGAGAGAGAGAGAGAGAGCGAAGAGAGAGAGAGACAGGGAGCGAGCTTCCCTCTGATCCGTTCGCAGGTACTTCTTTGCCCCCAAAAGCCAAAAAGTAGCAGAGAATTTTCATTCACACACGCACAGAGAACCCATGTACGCACACATGGTGATTCACTATTCATCGAAACGAGAAATACACACGCACATACCCGTTCCATCACCAAGAATTTTGATCTCTGAAGAAGGAAAAGAGGATGAGAGAGAGAGAGTGGTGGGGGAGGGGGAAAAGATGGGCATCTTTTTATCAGCCCCCCTAACCTCATCTTACTATTTTTAAACCTCCTCACTCGTCTTAGTTCTTGTTTTTTGTGTTCTTATTTTACCTTTTCTCAGGATGGGAAAGTTGCAGACAGCAGAGGCGATGACAGGAAGCTGAGATTTTCCTATCTCTGTGAATCCCTCCATAAATCTCACACAGGTGGGTGATGCCGTCTCAATTCATTTCTTTCTTTTTTATAGGCCATGACCATGGTGTCCTCTCTCTCTCTCTCTCTCTCCTTTCTGGGGGGTGTCTGAAGTCTCTCTCTTGGTATTTGTTTTGATGATTGCAAGTGAAAATTATGGAGTGCAGAGATTGATGGCGATGATGAATGAATGAAAATCACGTGTACCCAAAATAATGTCTACTTGATAACGATAACGAATATATAAATGCAGAGATCGTCGGTCCTTTCATACTCTCTCTCTCCCTCGCTCTCTATATATTTAAATATATATAAATTAACATGGCTCCTGCAATTACTTTTCCTTCCTCATCTCCTTCCATCCTACCCCCCCTCTCTCTCTCCAAGCTTGAAACTTGAGAAAAGATAGAAAGAAAAGTGATGACAATCGCATCAAAACTTTTGATACTCAACACAAACTTTCTTGGTTTCTTGATTTGGTTGTCAGGTTATTCGTCAATAAGTTCAACAGCAATACTCAGATTGACTCATCGTATGGGTTGATTCTTGATTCCACACACTCACCATCAGCGTGAAAGGTACTTCTTTCAACTCAAAGCTCAATCACACACATGCGAACATACACACGCCCTCTCTCTCTCTCTCCCCTTCCCCTCCCGACTTGCTCAAGCTTCTTTCCTTTCTTTAGGATAAGTGCTACATGAGCTTGTCGCTTTGTGTTTGATCTCAATTTCGCACATGAAAGTGATGAAGCTCACTGATAGCCCATCTTCTTTTCTCTCTCTCTCTCTCTGCGCTATTTGTTTTGTTCAGCGAAAGAAGAAGAGATAAATATTGAAGTGAAGCGAACAGTTGCGATGGCGACTTACTACCACCAGAGCTCATCTGACCCAGATGGAGCCCTACAAACCCTCGTCCTCATGAACCCCGCCACCTACGTCCACTACTCCGATGCCCCGCCTCCGCACCAGCAACCGTCGGCAGTCTTCCTCAATTCCTCCACCGCCGGGCCGCCCGTATCCCAGACCCAGCAATTTGTAGGCATCCCCCTACCCGGCAGCGCCGCCGACTCGCAGCCCTCGTCCATGCACGTCAACCACGATCTCTCCTCCATGCATGGCTTCATGCCTCGCGTCCAGTATAACCTCTGGAGCTCCCTCGACCCGTCCACGGCGGCGCGTGAGGCCTCCCGCACCCACCAGCAGCAGGGGCTCTCCCTCAGCCTCTCCCCGCAGCAGCCCCCACCGACCCCAGCTGGGTACCGTTCCTTTGTCCGGGCCGAGCGCAGCGGCGATGGAGCAGCGGGTTCTCAGCACCCTCCAGCAATTTCAGGCGGTGAGGACGTGCGGATCTCGGGCGGGTCGCCATCGTCGGCCTCAGGCGTAACGAATGGGGCGGCAGTTGGGTCGGGCATGCAGGGGGTGTTGCTGAGCTCCAAGTACTTGAAGGCCGCACAGGAGCTTCTTGAAGAGGTTGTTAATGTTGGGAACACCGGAATCAAAGCTGAGATGCTGAAGAAGGCCAGCGGCCAAAGTAAGCCCGGTGGAGAATCAGCGGCACTGAAGGAGGAAGGAGGTGGCGACGGCAGTGGTAAGCGCGGCGCAGAGCTGTCTATGGCTGAGAGGCAGGAAATTCAGATGAAGAAGGCTAAGCTCATAAACATGCTTGATGAGGTAAGGCTTACATGGTAATTATGTGCATGATCAAGTCCTTGTATGAATAAAATTGAAAAGTTATGGAGGAATTTTGGGAATGAAACTCCTCTATCTAATTGACTATAATTTCTAAAACTTTGAGATATCTTTCAATTCAAGGGTTTTTTTTTTTTTTTTTAAGTGGGTTGATTCCTTCCTAACTATAATTATAGTTCATGCTAGTTAGGTAAGAAACTGAGTTATATTAAATTTACAATGCAGTCCAATTAGCTCCCTCATGTTGGATCCTTGTTTATATCAGGTTGAACAGAGATACAGACAGTACCACAGCCAGATGCAGATCGTGATATCCTCGTTTGAGCAAGCTGCAGGGATTGGCTCTGCAAGGACGTACACGGCCCTCGCGCTGCAGACCATCTCGAAGCAGTTCCGGTGCCTCAAGGACGCGATAGCAGGCCAGATTCGGGCCGCCAATAAGAGCTTGGGCGAGGAGGATGGCCCTGGAGGGAAGATCGAAGGCTCCAGGCTTAAGTTCGTCGACCACCACCTCCGGCAGCAGCGTGCTCTCCAACAGTTGGGCATGATCCAGCAGAATGCTTGGAGACCCCAGAGAGGACTCCCTGAGCGATCAGTCTCAATCCTACGCGCCTGGCTCTTCGAACACTTTCTCCACCCGTAAGCGACACTCTCGACGATCATCATTTAGAACAGTTGCTTGAAATCATAATTGACCTGAATTGCTGAAACTGTTCTTTTCCTTTTCTTTATTTAGCTACCCGAAGGATTCGGACAAAATCATGCTGGCCAAACAGACAGGGCTTACTAGAAGCCAGGTATAATTTGCTGATCTTTCTCCTAATTGATTCTTAATGCTGTGAAGGTTCGGAGATTAAGCGATGCGTCGATTGCAGGTGTCGAATTGGTTTATAAATGCTCGAGTTCGGCTCTGGAAGCCGATGGTGGAGGAGATGTACACGGAGGAAATCAAGGAGCAAGAACAGAATGGGGGAGGAGCAGAGGAAAAACCAAGCAAGAGTGAACGCGAGGACTCAGCATCCAAGTCCTCTGGCTTCCAAGACAAGGCCCCCAACTCCAATGAGAACAGCACTAAGAGCTTCAAACCCAAGGAGATCACCTCGAGGAACCACGACACCCCTGCCATCTCTACTAATTCGGCTTCCTCCATCGGGGGAAACGTCCGCAGCAGCAGTTCCGGGTTCACTCTCGTCGGCCCTTCGGAGCTGGAAGGGCTGACGCAGGGGAGCCCGAAGAAACCGAGAAGCGCCGAGCTGCTTCACAACCATAGCAATGTCTCGTCCTTGAATGTCAACCCCAAGCTCGGGGAGGCCATATCGATGAAGTTTGTCGATGAGGGGCAGGGCCGCGATGGCTACCCGATCATTGGAGGAGGGCCCGCCAACTTCATCGGCGGGTTCGGGCAATACCCAATGGGCGAAATTGGGAGGTTCGGGGCCGATCAGTTCGCTCCTTCGTTTTCAGGTAATGGGGTCTCTCCCACATTTTCTGGGAATGGTGTTTCTCTCACTCTGGGCCTTCCACACAGTGAGAACCTCTCTCTATCTGGTGCTCACCAGAGCTTCCTCCCTAGCCAAAACATTCAATTAGGTAGGCGAGTCGACATCGGAGAGGCGAACGAATTCGGGGCGATTAACACTCCCATCCCTCACTCTTCATCTGCGTACGAGACCATGAACATCCAGAACCGAAAGAGGTTCCCTGTGCAGCTGTTGCAGGATTTCGTGGCCTGATACATAGGACCACGCATGGTTCTCTCTGCATCGTCAGAGTTCGGGATGAGGATGATGCAAGATGAAGAATGGTAGTGTAATTTTAGGTTCAGAACCGGGCTTTTTTCATATTGTTTTTAACTTCGCCTGTTCCCTCCATTATTTGGGGAGTAAGTAAGCTGCATGGTAGTGTAAAGAAAGAAAATTATAGGCCTATACTTTTGCATAGAAGTATTTTCAGTTAATTTAGACAGCTTTAGGATTTCAGAGAGATGATTGGGGATTGTATATTAATTTTGTAAGCTCGGGTGATGGATAGAATGTAATATCACAATACTTAGTCTTGGGTATACCATTATATGCTGCTTGTTACCGTGAGGTTTGATCTACCAAATGCAGGGAAGCAAAAAAAATAAAATAAATTGCTTTAATCCTGTGTGGTTGCTTGAGGAGATCAAAACCCTTAGAATCAATCTTTTGAAGGTATGTTATGCTGCAAAAAGTCCTAAGTTGCTAATCTTCAATGTCTGCGCATGCTGTTAATGAAGCACGAAGCAGAAAAGACCGAGAATTCAAGCAATACTCTGTTTCTAATCCTGTCATTCAGAACCATTAGAATGGATAAAAAGAAACCCACCGTAGTATAAATTAGATGCAATCTCCGGGGATGTTCATAGCTATACAGGCACCGGGAATATTTCTAAGTGCCAAGCCTTTTCATTATAAACTCAAGAAAAAGAATTGAAAGAGACGGCTTGATATTTCAGATGAAATCTTCAGGAGAATGTTACATGTAGGTGGACTTCAGGAATACAATGTCATCATCACCATCATCCAGGAGAAGCAGGAGGAGGTCTCTTCAGTCTTCGAGTCCATGAATATTAGAGTAGAAGAAAAGGGGAATAAAAGAACCAATATATATATACTAGCAGAAGTCATTTTCTCAGCTCAAGAATCCAGACTACTTTTCTCTCCTGTCCAAGAGCACTTGCTTTCTCGACTTATTCACTCTCGTTCCTTTTTTTTTTTGATCCTTATCTCAGTCACAACCCCAAAAAATAGGAATCAAAATAACAGGAAAGAAAAAGAGAGCTTCCTTCTATTGAGACTTATCTCATTAGAATAAGCTGAACTTTTGACATTGGGCTCGCATGTTTGCACAGACCTTATTCCCAAAATCACAACTCTATCTGGTTTTCACTTTTGTGGCCATGCCCACAATGGCCAGGAATCTCATGATGACAATGCATTTCACCATCCCGGAATTCTGTTGTTCCAGAGTAAGGTACACAAGTGAACTGGCTATAAAATAATGAAAGGTCTCTGTCAGTCAACATTTATATGGGTAAAGCTAGTAGATAAGACACCTTACAGAAAAGCTGCTGCAACAGTATCCTGCTAGGTGGGTCTCCCCATGAGCTATGTTTTCGCGAACTTTCATGAATTAATGACAGAAATAGTTACACAACTAAGATAAAAAAAATAAAATTAAAAAACCCTCACACCATAAAAGAATGATGGAAAAATTTCAAATAAAGATATAAAGTATCTTCATTAAAATTTAAAGTGAATATTATTTTAAATAAAAATCAAAAGTAATTAAATTGTCTTAAATAAGGATACGAAGTGAATCGGCCTTGTTGATAACTATTCCGATTATTAGGAAATGAGTATTTTAGTAAAAAAAAAAATAACAGAGAAGAGGAAAAATGAAAAAAAAGAGAAAGGAAAAAGTTTTAAAAAGATGAAAATGCCCCTCAACTAGCAAGATTAGGTATATCTTTAAAATTGATATATCCACTTCATATCCTTATTTGAAATATGTTCTATTTTAGATCATTATTTAAGAAAACGAGAGGATTTTAGGTTTTTATTTGAAATAAAGTCCACTTTAAACCCTTACTTGAAAAAATGAGAGCACTTCAAACTCTTATTTAAAATTCTATTAAAATGGAAGAAGAAGAATTGGATTGGGACAATTAGGGCGCGTTTGATAATGATTTTGTTCTTGGGAACAGATTTTAATAAGAAATGATTCTTTTTGATTCTATTCGGGGAACAATTTCTAAGCATTTTAAGCCATTTGGTAACTGTACAAAATTTGTGATTTCGGAATAGAATTGTGTTTGGTACCGTGCTCATTGATTCTATTCCAAATCAATTTCTTTTAATTTTTAAATAATTTTTTTTACTTTTTTACTTTTTTTCCTTTCTCTCCTATTCTTCTTCTTCTTCTTCTTCTTCTTCAAGTGGTCGGTCGCCGAGGGCCGACGACCGACCAGAGGAGGGCCGGCACCAGCTTCAATTCTTACTCTCACCTAATTTTAGTCATGCCATCACCTTTCTATATCATTTCTTCATTGGTAAACCTTCCGATCTCCAAGAACTTAAAATGAGAGAATTTTTTGGAAGAAGATGCCGTTCTCTTAAAAAAAAACATCTTGATAAACATTATTGAGAAATGCTTAAGCTCTTCTATAGCATTGGAGCTTATCTTAACTTGAAGCATGTCTTCCTGACCTCTATCTCCAAAGAATTGTCTCAACAGGTTGAAAGAACTTTTCTCAGCAGACAAAGGAGGATCTAGGATATTATGTTGGGCGAAATATAACAAGAAATCTTGGCAGTGAAAAATGGAATAAAAAAGTTTGAATTTCATCTCATCGGTCATCATTTTCTAATAGAATTGGACATGGCATCTTTTCCTCAGATGACCAAATTCAAACAGAAGTAGATTCCAAATTCTCAACTGCTTCGATGAGAGGAATGGTTTTTAAAATATTCTTTTAAAACCAAACATATTGCTAGAAAGAAGAATGTGTTTGCTGACTTCTTGTTAAGACCAAAAGCACCGGCAGAAATCAACATGCACATCATGATGCATGTTTTTCATACTCTTCATCACAATGAAAAGTATAAGATTGTGAAGATAAAAGATTGGCCCAATTGGCGATACTCCCAGGAGATTGTTGAGCAAATTCAGAATGACAGCCTCATTGAAAATTTGGATAACCTCATGTGGCAATGCCACACAGACCTGTTTAGACTCCATGGAAGTTCGATTCTTTATCCTTTTGGATTGAATTCAGATTATCCATTTATACATCTTTTAATCTGGAAGGAAAATGATTTCCCTGATCAACTCAAATGGTTATTATGGTACTTAACCAATAAATACTTAATAACTATTGAAATTCCAACCAGAAGATTCATTGCCAACCTCACCAGGATATTTGGACTCGGTAGAGGAAACATTGAAAAGGAGAGTGACAAAAATCTCTTGGCTTTCCTCAATTGGTTTTATCTTCCTACTCACTAGGGACATCTCTTACAGCAAGAACTGAGAACCACCCAACCAAACCCTGAAGTCTATATTATTTTGTTTTTCCGACGTCCATGGGCTTTTATCATAAATAATGGTAGCATTACCAATGCTCCACAAATTGTAGGAACCACATCCTATAAACCTCAACCACAAATCAAGAAGCTCGGATCTACAAATCCTTTCCAGGACTTGTTGGTTGCTATGAACACCAGTATCGAGAACTCCAAAGGGTTTTGTGCCAAGAAAATAAAACAATTCCTAAAGATATATGGAATTATAATGTACCTATTACATGAGATCATTATAGCCTTGCACCAAAAGCCAAGGAAGCACTCGAGGAATTCAGACAAGCTGCATCATCATAAGAAGACGAAATGACAGACATAGATAACCCAGCACAGTCCTCTCAAGTCCCCTATGCACAATGTTGAGGTCCTATTTTCCAAGACCCCTACCTTTGTCCTTATCTCTAAGCATTGACACATTCTACTATGCTCAGCCATCCAATTGGCCTCAGCCAAGCATTCTTGTCGACAACACAGGCACCTTCAAGAATCAAGAGGAAGCATCCTCGTCAAATTGGATTCTCTCACCAGATTCGCTTGAAGCATTAGAGCAAAAATATGAAGAACATCTTATGGCAATGCATAGTTCGGATGACTCAAACTACGACTACAATGCCCGCGACGGACGAGATTACTGACCGTACAAGTCATTGTACTAAGTTACTGTTTACTTTTACTATAGTAGTAGGTTAGGGAAGTCACTATTCACTTTTATTGTTCATACCGTGCAAATAATTCTCTATCGGAAGTTTCCGGTGCCTCTGTTTGTTTTAGGACCTGTGAGCTTGGTCATTGTTTGTGTGTGACCTCTTATTGTCTATAAAAGGCAAGGAGAATATAATGTGTTGGGCAGAGTCCTTTGAAGTAAAGTGAGTGTTTTGTGAAAACTCTCTATGGCTTTTTAAACTTCTCTTCTTCTTCAGCTTGGTAGGATCCTCTGAGAAATGCAGCTCGGATAGTTAGAAACGTTATCATTTTAGCATTTCTGAGTGTCTCTAGGTTATGAACTAAATGGCAGAGTGGTTTTCTGTTAAAATGTTGTCCCTAAAGGGCTTGAACAAGAGTTGTTCGCCCATTGTGGGAAAGCATATATGCAGGAAATTGACTCCATCTTCCCTAGTTTTAAGTCTAGGCCCATTCAATCTTGTTGGCCGAGCCTCGCCGGGGTTGGGCGAGGCCCGCTTGGCCACTGGTGGGGCTGGGCGAGGCCCACCTAACCATCGGCAAGGCTCGCCCAGCCCTGTCGAGACTCGGCCTCGCCAGACCTCGCCCTCGCTTGGTGAGCCTCCGGCGAGCTCACCAGACCGGTTGCCGACGACCCGCGGCGGACGGTGGTGGACAGCGGCAAACAGCAACCGCGGGATGGCGGTCGATGAAGAAGAAGAAGAGAAAAGGGAAGAAGAAGAGTTGGTTTTGATTTTTAGATTTGTTCCCAGAACAATAATCAACTTTTTTTTTTTTTTTTATTCTCGATTCTGTTCCAAATCTACTTTCAGGATAAAAAAAATAGAAATTGGTTCCTGGGAACAAAAATTTTACTAAACGCGATTCTTTTCCAAAATTACTCCTGGGAGCAAAAAGTCAAAATCGAGTACTATTTGGATGACTATCAAGCAACACTTTATAGTTTCACCATAGGAAGGATAATTATTAGCAGAGAATCAATTGTGGAACGGGAAAAAATAAAAAAGGAAGAAAGAAAAGAAGAATCCATCCAAGAAGAGATCATACAAGGAAGCAAAAGGAATAGGCGAATTGACTTTAGATGGCAAGAATCTGGCATGATGAAAAAGACTACTCAAATTGGTCACACGAGCTCTGTACAGTCTATAAAGAGGTAATGCAGTTATGACCCAATGCCAAAATTCTTGCTGCAAGGGATGCATTTACTAATCATTGCTGCACCGGATGGGATTGACAATTGACAGTCACGGTTCCCACCCAATAAGGCCAATACTCCGAATAACAGGTGAAAAAACCCAAAGAGAAAAGTTACTTTCTGATTCAAAATTTGTAGAAGTTGGAAATACCATTTCTGACCCTGGACCGAGTCATCCCTTTGAAAAGTGTTTTTGAACACGACAAATAGTCGACCAAACACCCATAATCTAGAATTCAAACGAAAAAGTACCTCCTGTTGCAGTTGTGTCACGTCTTGCCAACCAGCATTTGGAAATTTTGGAACGTAAGAACATATTTCCTTATCGTGCCACTTTCCAAAAAAACCGATTGATTTGCTTCTTGGGCAGTAGCACTGAAACCGTGGTACAAAATACTTTTCTCGCTCTTGGACAAAACATTACCTGAGGACTAGACTACTGAGAATTGAGAATGACAAAATGAAGCCAAACCATTAGGCAATCAACTGTACAGCTAGTTCTCACTACAACCATGTCAAGGGACAACAATTTACAAGCAAAAGCTGACTTTGCACATGCAAGAACTGACACTACATGACAATCAGGGTTATCTGCAACCAGCCGGCCAAAAAATCTGTAATGTCGATAATGGAAGATCAAGGAGTGCTAGATCCGCCATGGTTCCCATCCAAAATGGCCAATCTTCTCTTTGCAACCTTGGACCGGTAACACCATACGTCAAATGCCTCAGTTAGATCAGGATACCGAATATAGTTATTTCCCAACCATTCAGTCAAGATTTCTGCTTGATCTCCTGATGGCAATGTAAGCACCAATGAGACAAAGGTCGATTCCAATGATTGCCACAGCTCACCATCCACTTTAAGTTCCAAAGTGTCGTCACCACTGGATGTGGTGGAATCTATGGCAGGTTTGGCAACTCTTACAAACGGAAGCCAGACCTTGACTGCATGCAGCCTCTTTGATGCTGGAAAAATGACATTTCCATATGCGATTGACTCTAAAACCTTTGCCGCAACTTCAACAATCTTCACTGTTGTCTTGATTGTTTCACCATTTGGTTCTGGATTTGATGGATGAACTATCTTCACAACTTTATCTGATGCATCCATCCAACAGATAACCAAATCCCTCATTATCTCTAACTTTGTCAATATCTGACAGGCCCATGATAAATCGGATAGATAGAACTGAAGTATATGCAGTGCCTCAGAGGCTAGTTCCGATGACTCACAAAACAAAGATTCTAGCAGACTGTTAAATCTCGCAAAGAGTCTACTCATGCACTGTTTTACCTCAGATCTTATCTCATCATCAGCTTTTAGTAGAGGTTCATCATCGTCTTCAGTAAGCATGTACTCCAGTTGCTCTTGAGCTGATGTTTTAAGATCGTTCATATCTTGAGGAGGTGATGATGTGGCTAGTTGAATAGCTGACCGAAAAATCCTCATAATAGCTGATGGATTGACAGGTTCAAGGCGGGAGAGAATTGGCAATACTTGTGATCCCATGCCTGGTATGGTTTTAAGAATCTCCTCCTCCTCAGTCTCTTCCCATGGGACTGCTTCCAAGTAGTTAACACAAGCAGTGACGATCTGTAGGCATTCAAGCTCCACGGCCACACGAAGAATGCCAAGTGCATTCCTAACCCCATGCCAGATATCATCCCTTGAGCTTTCTTTAACATAAAATAGGCGTAGAACATTGACATGGGAGTCAAAATCTGATTCTTGACAGTATACCTCAACGCAGTTGCGGGAATCAAGGATCTGACACGTTGGCCATTTCTCAGAGAGACGATCTGCAAAATATTTGCTCTTCTCTATAAGAATGTCAGAATGACAGTACAACCAATCATCTCGGCCATCACTCGTCCGCAACCTCACAACAGTGTCGCTGCTTGACCGATCACCAAAATGGCAAGGAGCCTTTTCTTCAGTGACCTGAGCTACAGGAAACCCAGCAGTCAAAGCTTGACAGATGAAAGTCAACTTCACTATAGTTTCCTCTTAGAGAATGAATAATGTCCTCATTTTACTATCTTCATACAGTGCCACTATCAGCATATTGATTCACGATATTTGTGCCATTAAGCATCATTTACAAGCAGCCCATTGCATGGCAAAGTATCTACAGAAGAGCTAACAAAATCCATTCACCTAATAGTAGCTAAAAGCATAAAAATATTGTAAAACAGAGAAAAGCAGTTACATCGATAAAACAAGAGTGACATCACATACAGTTGACTCCATTAGAGTAATGAGCCTTAAGATGTTTTGCTTGTTGGAGTCATCTTTTAGAATAGACAACCTGCAGAAGATCCGAACAGCTAATTAGCTACTGGAGTTGAGATTCTTCTCTGGAATTCGGCAATCATACTATGTAGTCTCCATGACCGGAGGAACTAATTTCCTTCAATCACGTAAGAAAATATTAAAGACTCGGACTAAACTGCATTAGTGATGATATTTTTGAGAAGACATATTTTCACAGGAGATCAGAATGCTGATGAGGGAAAATTTTAAGTTTTTACCTTTTTTTCTCTTAGATATTCTAGTTTGTGGGACCAAACTCCATATTCTAATAAAAAAACAAGTTCTCGCTGTTGTAATACAATTGTTCGTTGAGAAAATACTTGAAATTGAAGTATTCTACAATCTGTAAGAAACTTTTGATATCCTTTCTTTTCTTTTGAGATTTTCTGAGTGACCGTCCTCATTATAGAAAGATGTCAAGTTCATCATATGTATTGGCACCTAACAGCTCCTATTGTCATCATTAAACAACCGAGGTTGTGCAGGTGCAGTCTTTTTCATTCAATAAGATAGGAAAATCGACACTTCTTTTTATTTCCAGAAAGGGATGCAATTAGTTTGAACTTAGAAATTCAGGCAGGAAGCAAACTAAGGAGTATACAGTAAAGACACCTCATTGAAACATACTGAATGATGTCGATCTCTCAGGGATTTTGTGTAGAGGAACTCAAGCTACAATTTTACCAAGCAATGGAGATTCTGCTGCATAGTGGGCAACAGAGGACCAAGGGAAATATTACTAATGCTCCATCCAGTCTAGCAAGAGGAACTGGGAGACGAGAACCTTCCTAAGAAGTCCCTTCATAATATTGGTTTCCATGAACAAAAAGATCCCAAATTCTTGCAGATAGACGTGATTTTATAATGTCTGACCTCTAGTTCAAGTAAGAACTTTTAGGGACCGCAGATGCAGAGATTTAGAGCATGTGTGAATATGATGTTACTCGTACTTGGGGTTTTTACTGTGCCTAATTTTGATGTTTTTGCTTCATATTAATGAAAATCAAATTAAGGCATTCACCTATGGATATGGTAGCTTTTCCCTAACAAAGACTAAGGTTAATTTCATTGAATAGCTTTGCTATCTTCCACAGTTACTGTTCACCAGTGCCAAAAGTTCGAGCGAAAAAAACTCTCCTTCGATGCTTGAGCTCATGACTACTAACTAGTTTCGACATATCATTGCATTCGGTTTTTCACCCGAACCGCAACTCGAATTCACCAAAGAATCAGCTTTGGATTCCCCACCTCACACCACAAACCCCCCAATGCAGAAGAGAAAGAAGAGAAAGCGCAAAACATCACGGAAGCACAGCAACAACCCCAATGCCCCCCCCAATACATACTCAACCCTCAGGCCCACCGCAGAAACATCCTCCATTTCGAAACCCCCAAACATTCGTACAAGCCGTAATCGGGAGCCACCAGGACCGCCATTAGCAGGCGTTCCCGAAGCAAAGCTCGAGAAAACCATCGGAAAACCGACGGCAAGCGGACACCACCTCCTCCGAATTCCCGAAATGCGAAAGAACATAAACCGAAGCAAAGTAGGACTCCGACCACAGAACACGCGGATCAACACCGCAAGAAAGCCCCACGATCGTTTACCTCGTTCGCGGCGAGATGGGCGAGGCTCATGGTCGTCCTTAGCTCGAGCGAGCCAACCCCGAAGCGCGGGGGGCGCGAATCGAATCAGAGAGGGCGGGGCGGAGGCGAAGGACGTCCCGATTCGGGGCGGAGAAGAGGAGGTTCGGAATCCGCCATGGGAGATCGAGAGGAGAAGAAGGAGAAGGGAAGGGCAGAGTACGGGAGCTCGATCTGCGCATCCATGGCGGATTATTATTAAGCTTTCGCGAATCGGCTTAGCTACTGGTCGGGCTATGTGGTGGTGGGAATTTTTTTGTGAAGTTTTCCCCTTTTTTTCCCCTCATAAATCGAGAAAATCGGATGGACCGACTTCTAATTAAATTCGCTTGTAATAATAGCGATAATAAAAAATAAAACGCCGCATATCTTACTTTGAAGAAGCCACGTATTATTCGTTCGGCGGTGATTTTTGGAAAGCAAGATCACACCTATATTTGTGGCCATTTAAAAATTGCATCGATTAAAGTCCACTTTTCCACGTCAGCAAAAGGTAAGGCTTCCGTTCCGCATTAGTGAGCACCTGCCACGAGAAGGTGCGGATGTGATCATTTACGGGCTAAATTTCCCATAAAACGCTCGAACCATAGGTCCAATCCAACTTTAATTCAATTTTTTTTAGTTTTATTAGCATATTTTTGAAAGAATGGATTTCACAATAATATATAGTTATTTATTATATTCTTATAGTAGATTAAAGATTGTCATCCCATCATTTCTCATTTTTATATTCATCTTGTATCACAAATTTGTTTGGCATCCAAAAATTGTTGTAGCTCCTTCATAATTATCGATATTGGGAGGTTGTCGTTATTTTATATGAAGGTGACGGTAAAGACGCAGGTGAAAATTTTATGATTTTTGTAGATTAAAAAAAATTTGGAGCAGAAATTGAATTGGATCTAATGTTTTTGGGTTTTTTTTTTCTAAAGGGAATTAAGCCCATGCTATGGATGTATACTGACAGAATGTGGGCTGCAAACTTCTTAGCAGGCGGAACGTCCTCAATAGAATTTGCATCCGCACGCTACGAGGTCCACTACATTCTCTCCAATTGGGACGAGGCCCAATTATCTAAAAATCATATTCCTTTTACTCCCACGTTAAGCCCTTCCAAAGTCTATTTATTTTGCGAAAAATAAAAATTTAAAAGAATATATCCTTTATATCGTTTGGGATAATTAGCTTATTCGAAATATTTTCATTAGCGATAGCAATATTTTCAGGAGCAATGAAATATTTTTAGTTTAAACATTCTTGTAATTAATGTATGCAGTTATTTTTTAGGATTTTTTTTTTTCAAAAGGTAAGTTTTCCCCAAAATAAAGTGATCCTTGATAAAAAATCCTAGGATGACATGCAAATTGATCGACGTGCATAGAATCCTCTAATTATTGTAACCAATTCAAATTGACGACCCTTCCTTCCCTAGCATTGGTGGGATGTTTATATAATGTACTTCTCGTGTGCATATGATCGGGATTCTCGGTTCTCAACATTTTTCCCATGTCAATTGCGGTCGTGGGATGGGAACGAGGTTTGCTTTAGTGTTGGGGTCGGAACAATAGCTATACATGATTTTAAATAGTACAAAATTATGGCGAAATCTGTTATAATATGTCTTGAGTTTGAGTCTGTGAACGAAACCGAACCCAAGATAAATTAAAGGAAAGTGGATATTTGGATTTCAAGTTGCTAATTTGTAGAGACCAAGGCATGAATTTATAGATCACGGAAATCGAATTCCGTATATATTGCTTGTTCAAGATAACAGGAAAAAAAGGAAAGTCCAAGTTAGACTTGTTGACCGAAGTGTCCAACTTTCTTATTATGAGTTGAAGTTGCTTGCCATGCATATTATATATTTGTTCTTTATTTGCTGTAAGTGTGTGAAGTTGCCAGAGGGTTTGTTGAAGCGAGCAAAGCAACGTGGTCTTCACGCTGTGGCAAACGTGAAGATCTCTTGAAGCATTGTTTTTCTAAGTGAGTGCTTGACGTGAGTTTTCGTTGTTGATTTTTGTTCGTGCAATTACATCCGAGAAGAATTAGTATTTGTAGCTGATTTAAATCTTGTGGTAAGATTTGCGTGTAATTCCTTTGTGAGATTGAGAGATTATTTCGTGAGGAATTTTGGGGTTAAACACTGAGTGCGTTATTGGGTGTAATTGGGGCTTGGGAAACATCGAGAGAGTGTTTGAGTGACTCGAGTGTGTAATCTCTTTGTATCACTTGATCTATAGTGAAATTCGCTGCTGCTCTCCCCGTGTACGTAGGTCTTTACGACCGAACCACATAAATTTGGTATTCGATTTATTTTCATTTTTTGTCTCTATTATTGTTCGATCACTCGCCTCATCGTAACAAGTGGTATTAGAGCCAGGTTTGGTTGAGTTGAAGCGAATTGATGGCGACAGAAGAAATAAAAGTGAGAATCGACAGATTTGATGGGAATGATTTTCGTTTCTGGAAGATGCAGATTGAAGATTATCTTTATCAAATGAAACTGAACTTGCTCTTGTCTGGGGAGAAACCAGAGATTATGAAGTAAGCTGATTGGGATTTGTTGGATAGACGAGCTATTGGTGTTATTCGGTTGACGTTGGGTCGTAACGTCGCGTTTAACATCTTGAAGGAGAAGACCACTGCTGATTTGATGCAAGCCCTATCAGATATGTATGAGAAGCCATCTGCGATCAACAAGGTCTATTTGATGTGACGTTTGTTTAATTTGAAGACGAGTGAAGGTGCGTCAGTTACAGATCATATTAATGAATTTAATGTCATTGTTAGTAAATTGAGTTCAGTTGATATTGATTTTGAAGATGAGGTACGTGCTTTGATTATATTATCCTCATTACCTGATAGTTGGAATACTACTGGTACTGCTATTAGTAATTCCTCTGAGTCAAAAAGTTTGACGTTTGATGGGGTTCGAGATTTGATTTTGAGCGAGGACATCCGTAGAAAAGAATCTGGCGAATCTTTATTTGCTGCTTTAGTAGGTGAAAATAGGGGAAGATTTAGAACACGTGTGGGTAACAGTAGTACTAACATGAACAGGCGTAGTCAGTCTAGGACTAATGATGTTGTCTGTTGGAACTGTGGCAAGAGGGGACATCTTAGAAGGAATTGCCTTAAGTTGAAAAATGAGAAGGGTAAGGGAATTATAGTTGATTCTACAGATAATATTGTAGCTGTAGCAGATAATGCTAATTATATCTTGTCTGTCACTAATGATTCATCGTTTGATGGATGGATTATGGATTCTGGTTGCTCTTTTCATGTCACACCAAATAGAAATTGATTTATCACTTATCAGTGCACGGGTAATGGTAAAGTCCAGTTAGGGAACAACGCTGAGTGCGATGTTGTGGGTGTTGATGATGTTAAAATCAGAATGTATGATGGTATTGTGAGGACATTGACTAGAGTAAGACATGTTCCATAATTGAAAAATAACTTAATTTCCTTGGGTGCCCTAGATTCAGTTGGTTGCAGGTATTCTTCAGAAGGTGGAGTTCTAAAGTTTGTTCGAGGTGCCCTGATGATAATGAAAGGAATCAAGCATGGAGGCCTGTATAAACTTCAAGGTGAGACAATGACAGGTTTCGCCTCGGAGACGTTAAATGCATCTGTTCGAGAGCCTTTTGACTGCTCGAGGAAGACCTGGGTGTTTGTGCCAATGCATAAGTGTGATGCTGGTGTCAGGATCATGCGGTTGAGAGCTTTGATCGAGACAGAGACTGGTAAGTCGATCAAACATGTGTAGACTGACAATAGCATGGAGTTCTGCTCAGAGCTGGTAAATAAATTCCTCATGAAAGAAGGCATAGTGAAACATCGCACTAGTGTCAGTAAATCACAACAATTTGCAAAATTGATGAGCAGAACATTATTAGAGACGGCTTGAAAAATGATCTCTAGTGCTGGTATTGTTAGGAAAATCCTAGCTGATGTGCTTAGTACGATAAGCTGCTTGGTGAATAGATTGCTATCAATTGCTATTGAATGTCGGACTCCTAAAGAAGTGTGGTCAGGTAACGTTACTGGTTATTCTATTATTAGAATGTTTGGTTGCCCGTGTTATTTTCGAGTGAGTGATGGTAAGCTCGATTGGAGGGTAATGTGCATATTCCATGGCTATGCACAAGGTGAGCGGGGCGATCGGTTGTGGTGCCCAAATATAAATTCACATGTTAATAGCAGAGAAGTTATCCTTGATGAGTCTCCAGTACTTCTGGCTAGGAGTGATTATAACAGTATTCAAACGGATCTGAACAGTGTTCAGCTTGAGGTGGAGTTGCGACTAGAAACTTCAGAGGTAGCGAGTACGATTATTAACAAAGTAATCGACATAGATGGTGCTTGTAGCAAGGTGGAGTCTATAGAGCCAATGGTTGTTGTAATTGCTGAAATTAACAAGGTACGTATTCGATTTCCTGATAGATATGGATGCAACAATAGTTTTGCTTTATCTGCAGTTGAGGAGGTTGCGTTGGAAAACCCTTGCGGAGCAGTTAAAGGTATATGTGGAGTTGGTATTCTGATGAGGTCCTCGGTTATGGTGAAGTTCAAGCGAAGGTTGGACTTGGATAATATCTGTGGCGGTTGAGCCCATCGGGGGCTATGATAAAGTAGTAACAGAGTTTGAATTTTTGCGAAGTGATTGCAACTTGACTCAAACATCGAGCCAAGGTGGAGATTGTTATAATATGTCTCGAGTTTAAGTTCATGAACGAAACTGAACCCAAGATAAATTAAAGGAAAGTGGATATTTGGATTTCAAGTTGCTAATTTGTAGAGACCAAGGCATGAATTTATAGATTACGGAAATCGAATTCCGTATATATATATATATATATTTTTTTGGTAAGGGTAATTATATATTGAGCTAAAACCAAAAACAAGTAAGAACAGACATCACAAAACTTGCACTCAAGAAGACACATACGTCTCGAGTGAAAGGGCGCCGTCCACAAAACACCGCAAAGCGGTTAAAGCAAGCAAGGGCCGAAACATGAAGCCCAAAAGACAGCCACACAGGGCCAAACCTACCAACCTAACAAGGCAAACAACCTGACCAAACACAGGGCCGGAAGCAATGAAACAAGAAACAACTAAAAACAACCAACACCACCAGAGAACAAAACCCAATAGCAAGACACCGCCGAATGAAAGCAACCTGATGAAGCGCGCGCTAAGCCAGGAGAGACGAAGACGTCAAACAGGCACCCAAAGGTTAGATGAAGGAGACCTAGGCGGTCGACCCAGAAGAACTGAAGATAGAAGGGTCAAATTCCGTATATATTGCTCGTTCAAGATAATAGGAAAAAAAGGAAAGTCCAAGTTGGACTTGTTGACTGAAGTGTCCAACTTTCTTATTTTGAGTAGAAGTTGCCTGTCATGTATATTATATATTTGTTCTTTATTTGTTGTAAGTGCGTGAAGTTGCCAGAGGGTTTGTTGAAGCGAGCAAAGCAATGTGGTCTTCACGTTGTGGCAAACGTGAAGATCTCTTGAAGCATCGTTTTTCTGAGTGCTTGACGTGGATTTTTGTCGTTGATTTTTGTTCGTGCAATTACATCTGAGAAGAATTAGTGTTTGTAGCTGATTTAAATCTTGTGGTAAGATTTGCGTGTAATTCATTCGTGAGATTGAGATATTATTTCGTGAGGAATTTCGGGGCTAAACACTGAGTGCGTTATTGGGTGTAATTGAGGCTTGGGAAATATCGAGAGAGTGTTTGAGTGACTCGAGTGTGTAATCTCTTTGTATCGCTTGATCTATAGTGAAATTCGCTGTTGCTCTCCCTGTGGACGTAGGTCTTTATGACCGAACCACGTAAATCCGATATCCGATTTATTTTCTTTTTCTGTCTATATTTTATTCGATCGCTCGTCCTATCGCAACAAAATCACTTGCTTTGAGAGCAATACGATCTTAACAATCAATAAATCATTCCAATTCATGTATAAAAGTCGTGCGATTTGATTTGAACGAAATTTAGATTGAAATTTCGTGTTGGAACTTCAGTCGTTCCTTCCGAATCATCATTCGCGGAATCGAATTTGATTTCGTCCTGGAAGGGACAGAACGGAAAAAAAGGACAATAAACCGACCTCGGCAATAGGATAATAGCGTAGACGTGGCAGCTAGTAATGATAGTCCACAACCCATCCCTTGATTTTTGACTTGTTGACTGGACTAGGACGGTCGAGTCTCCTCCGATTGTCGACCGCTTTCGCGTCATTTACAAATTGAAGTTCTTTTCCTTTCCTTTTTGAGCACTTGCAAAAAAATGGATTTTCTTTTTCCTTTTGCTTGAAATAAACTTCTCATTTCAAACGAAACATTACAAATTGGATGTAGTATTAGAATCGTTTAAAAAAAAACTCTATCAAGATAATATTTTAACTCCAGATGGGCGATTATGAAAAAGAAAAGAAGATGTAATTTCTATTTGATTAAAAAGCTCGATTTGCAAACACGTGAGTAGTTTCATGGTCGGGTCTACAGGTCTGGTCCAAATTCCAACCTCAAATGTGTTGAACTAGGAAATGAGAATATGCAATGAAAGGTTGAATAATTTGAGGGCGAAGACCATGTTATCGGATGGTATCAATTAAGATATTGCAATCATTTTCTCAAAAATCGCTTCGGATGCCTAGGGACCTAGCATAATTGCAAGCGAGAAGGAGAGTTGCTGCTTCCACTTCCATTGGTGGGTTCGAATGTCCTCTTCTTATCCAAGCTTGGACTATTGAGTTGCTAGGCGGTCCTGCAATAATACATAAGGCTCATTTGTTATTTTTCCACGCGTTATCTACATGGAGTTGGTATAGATTGTCTTCCAACTTGTCAAAGTTGTCCTTATCTTTTTCCTTTTGTTACTCGTGCGTCTCACGATAACTTTTAGATTCAAACCACATAACTTTTCTTCCATGATCTCAATCATACTAAATTCAAGTCCTAACTAACTGAGCACTTCCAAAATCATGAAGAACCTTTTCTCACGAGTTGAGGATCATTAGGTCGCAATATAGTAGATCTCAATTGTTGATCGTAAAACTAGTCGAAGGATTTGCATATTACAGCACTCTGTGCAGAGAATTACGACGAAAAAAAGGGCATGTGACAAGGAGTCGAGACGAGTCACATGATCGAGAGATCGATCCATGGAGAGATCACGAGAGTGCTGAAAGCATGAACTGTGATGGAGTTTCCTAGATAGTCTTTGCCTCTTGGGCACCGCTCCGTGATCCAAAAATCGGAACCGGTTGGACCATGTATGCGGATCGCGTTTTGATCTCTGAACTTGCTTTCAACAATGCCATTTGACCAAGACGAGAACAATTTTGAATTAGATGGTCGTCTTGTCCGGTTCTGCTCGAGCCAGATTTTTCCGTGCCGACCGACATGCTTATTCAAATGTGAGAAAACAGTCAAGTGAGAAACAGACTTTTTTGCACGGAGTAGTGTGGCTGTTCCTGGAGCACACAAATGAGAACCCGAAGAAGAGACGTTTTTTTCTTTTCTCTTCCATGGGTCTGAACTCAAGAAAAAGGGCGTCTTTCGTGGAAATTGAGCCCCTGATAAAGAGAGCATGACTTGAGGGACGACCCTACCGACCCAGTACGTTGCTTGACCGTTGGCTCGATCTGTCCTCTCGTCGTGTAAACGCTGCTAAACGACGAAGTTCTTTTTGCCTAGTCACTGAATTATCCGCGGGGTAAACCCTAATAATGCAATGACCATGCCTGGATTATTCTCGTTCATTTCCCCGTCGCCTTCCTGACATGTGAGCGGAAAGTGGCTCCCATCTATAACCGCGTACGAAGCGAAAACTCGGGTCGTGGTCTCCTCTTTTTCGTCCCCCAAAAAAAACAATTAAGGTCTGCTTTGAATTTTACCATATTGCTTTCCAATGATTTAGGCACTTCCTTTTTTATGAATCGATCCGATGTGGTGTGATGGAATGTTTGATTCAACACATTTTTATAATTTTTTAAGGGGTCACGGGCCATAGACCCTGGTCGCTAGGGGCCATAGAAAACTCCACAAATCGATTAAGTTCATGGCCATGATCTCGACGCGAAATATTTGTTCGACCAATTAAAGATAATATGCTATACCGCATGAATATCCATGTGCTGGACTTGACCCGCCTCGTCAATGTTTTCAAAAGTAAATCATTCCTGAAAGATTAGGAATCTACAGAGAATTTACTTAGTTGGAGTCTCCCCTCGAGGTCTCCTTTGTGTACCCTAAAAAGGAAATTTTCTAAGAATCAAAGCTAACATCATGTTTGTGGAATCTCAAACTCATAAGTTGTATTATAGACTTTTTTGCACGGAGTAGTGTGGCTGTTCCTGGAGCACACAAATGAGAACCCGAAGAAGAGACGTTTTTTTCTTCTCTCTTCCATGGGTCTAAACTCAAGAAAAAGGACGTCTTTCGTGGAAATTAAGCCCCTGATAAAGAGAGCATGACTTGAGGGACGACCCTATCGACCCAGTACGTTGCTTGACCGTTGACTCGATCTGTCCTCTCGTCGAGTAAACGCTGCTAAACGACGAAGTTCTTTTTGCCTAGTCACTGAATTATCCGCGGGGCAAACCCTAATAATGCAATGACCATGCCTGGATTATTCTCGTTCATTTCCCCGTCGCCTTCCTGACATGTGAGCGGAAAGTGGCTCCCATCTATAACCGCGTACGAAGCGAAAACTCGGGTCGTGGTCTCCCTCTTTTTCGTTCCCCCAAAAAAAACAATTAAGGTCTGCTTTGAATTTTACCATATTGCTTTCCAATGATTTAGGCACTTCTTTTTTTATGAATCGATCCGATGTGGTGTGATGGAATGTTTGATTCAACACATTTCTATAATTTTTTAAGGGGTCACGGGCCATAGACCCTGGTCGCTAGGGGCCATAGAAAACTCTACAAATCGATTAAGTTCATGGCCATGATCTCGACGCGAAATATTTGTTCGAC
Source organism: Eucalyptus cloeziana (assembly GCA_014182715.1). Classification (NCBI taxonomy): domain Eukaryota; kingdom Viridiplantae; phylum Streptophyta; class Magnoliopsida; order Myrtales; family Myrtaceae; genus Eucalyptus; species Eucalyptus cloeziana. Next base: position 35,187,030 of record CM024634.1, on the reverse strand, counting down.
CAATTAAAGATAATATGCTATACCGCATGAATATCCATGTGCTGGACTTGACCCGCCTCGTCAATGTTTTCAAAAGTAAATCATTCTTGAAAGATTAGGAATCTACAGAGAATTTACTTAGTTGGAGTCTCCCCTCGAGGTCTCCTTTGTGTACCCTAAAAAGGAAATTTTCTAAGCATCAAAGCTAACATCATGTTTGTGGAATCTCAAACTCATAAGTTGTATTATTGATTCATCCAACCCTAATAATATTTAGCTTATTCATATTTGTTCTCTTGTGCATTTTAATTATGGGATAATTGCGAAAAAGTCATAAACCCATTGTACGGATATCAATTCAATCGTAAATCTTTTAATATGGTCAAATTAATTCTAAATCTTTTGACAATTTGTCAGTTTAATTATTTCGACTAATTTTACTTGGAAAACGTTGACGTGGACGTCGACCATCAAATATAAATAACCGGCATTAACGTGAACAATTTTTATAATTTTTTAATACTTTTTATATTTTATATTTTCACCTTTCCCACTATGGCTGGCGTGGGTTGCTCGGGCCTCGTCAGCCATAGTGGAAAGAAAGAAAATAGCAAACTTAGAACAATTATTAAAAGTTGAAAAAAATTATCTATATCAGCGTTGTTTATGCTACATAACATTGCTAGTATCTACATCAACAATTTTCGATCAAAATTGACAAAAAGTTTAGGATTAGATTAGTTATCTTGAAAGGTGTATGATTAAATTGATATCCGTACAAAAGGTATAAAGTGGGGGGAAAGAGAGGTGGCTAACGTATTTCATTAATTCAATTCACAAACATCGTAATGCTTGTGTGTCTTCCGACCCCTAGTTCAGCCCGTAATTTCTTTGATATTTGCTCTCGCTAAAGTTTCAAAAGATCTCACGTCAAACCGTATGAGAAGCGAGAACTTTCTAACGTGTCTATTTCACGGCCGACCAACACTTTACAAAAATATAATAATTTGTATCTCATCACGCTAAGAGCCTAAGAGTTCCGTTTCTTTAAACAGCGGCAATTACAATGTGGTCACTTTTTCTTTTCCGGCGAGATAAAAGAATGAACGTTCATGTAGAGAGAGAGAGAGAGAGAGAGAGAGAGAGAGAGAGGGAGAGGGAGGGAGAAGGGAGTCAGCTTAATTATGGCGTGTAGTCCCCGCGAGCCGCTTAATTCAAACACAAATCTTGACCTAATAGCAGTAAAAGCCAATTTGTAAAAATGACCCACGTCTCCAGTCTTTGAATTCTTCTCTTCTGGGAACCTATTTTGAACTTGTTTATTTGGTTGCCAGACTAGTCACGAAGGCTATCTAATGTTAGTTAGTGATATTATATATATACCTTTGGGAAGGTGAACCGGGGGCACAAACTAAGAAACAAAATCATTGTTTACGTCTTGTATTCATACACATGTTGAATAAGTTACCATAACTTATCTGAATAACATGCTGTGATACATTGTCTTCTTCTTGCGTGTTCATTCAATTTTGCCATAGACCCAAAAATCCCTGCTTTGACCACCGAACTCTCTCTCTCTCTCTCGGAACGGATTAAGATATGAATAAAGCGCATCCAGCATTGACCAGCAACAGAAGACCTCTCTGTCGCTCTTTCTCTCTCTCTCTCTCTCTCTCTCTCTCTCTCTGTTTGCCAAGTTTTTGAATAAAGAGAGCAGCTCTTTCTTACCAAAACGAAGCCTTCTTCATTCACACAACTTCCTGTTTCATCGATCTCTCCCTCTATTCGTTCACACCACACACCCACGAGTTTGCTTCTCGTGATATCACTTACAGACACCGACGTTAAATTGCTGATGTCCGATTATGGACGATGTTGTTGATGTCCCCGAGTACTTCAAGTGTCCCATTTCTCTGCAACTGATGAGAGACCCCGTGACTGCCGTCACCGGCATCACGTACGACAGAGAGAGCATCGAGCATTAGCTTCTCGATGGTAAGAACGCGACCTGCCCTGTCATGAAGCAGCCGTTGACGAAGGACTCCGACCTGACCCCGAACCACACCCTCTGCAGGCTGATCCAGTCGTGGTGTGATGAGAACGCCTCTCGGGGCATCAACCGCCTTCCCAACCCGAGAACGCCCCTTGACAGGTCCTGCTTGCTTAAACTCATCAGAGACATCCGATGCCATCGATTGGAGATCGAGACCCTTAGATGCATTGAGATGCTTGCGTTAGAGAATGAGCGAAATAGAAATCTTATGATAGAGGTTGGGGTGCCCAAGGCTATAATATCATACGTTGCAAATTGTTGCGACGAAAACCGGACCATTGGTCTTGAGGAAGCTTTGCGCATACTAGTACTACTTCGAGTCCCATCCGCAGCCGTGAAGCTACTCATCGGCCAAAACGATCGGATCATCAAAACGCTGACTTGGGTTTTAGGTTGTGAAGTAGACAATTGCGTGGCAGTGAGATCACACACGCTTATAGTCCTCAAGAGGATGTTCAAAGCGGTGAGCTCCTCAGTGCTAGAAAGATTGAAAAGCGAGTTCTTCCAAACAATCATCCATCTCCTAAGGAACGGCATCACTCAACAGGCGGTAAATGCGTCACTCCATATATTGCTAGACTCGTGCCCATGGGCGAGAAACCGTGCCATGATGGTGGAGCACGGCGCCGTGTTCGAGCTCATCGAGCTGGAACTAGGGTTCCCGGAGAAGAAAACCGCTGAGCTAATCCTGGGAGTCTTGTTCCACCTATGCTCTTGTGCCGACGGGAGGGCTCAGTTCATGAGCCACAGAGGCGGGATCGCCGTGGTCTCGAAAAGGATTCTGAGCGTCTCGCAATCCGCGGACGAGTGGGCCGTCCTCATTCTTTCAATGCTGAGCAAGTTTTCGGGGAATTCGATGTTTGTTCGGGAGATGCTAATGGTCGGAGCTGTGTCGAAGCTTGGCTTGTTGTTACAAGCGGATTGCGCGACGTACTTGAAAGACAAAGCTCGAGAGATACTTAAGACGCACTTCGATGAATGGAGGAGGTCTCCTTGCATCGATATACGCTCTTAACTAGAGTTGCGGGGTGAGTGCAAGATTTCCCTTTTCTCTTTTTCTATGGGATTTTTGGGGCCATTGGAGAGTGTATGAATAAATTAAAAATGTGGTTTTTGAAAGAAACTAAAGGAAGCAAAGGAATCGAGACTGAAGACGGAGAATTTTGGAACATCTTTGTATTCTCTCTTCAATAGTTTTTAATGTACAGTCCGCTGTAGATATAATACAAGATGTACATAATGAATGGAAGTAAATGATTCTAAGAATCAATCTAAATCTAAATCTAAATCTAAATCTAAATCTAATCTTTAATTGATTTGTGTACAATCGTAATCGGATCAAATCTTCTATCAAATATCACGAACAATCGCCGCATATCTTCCAACACTCCCCCTCAAGTTGGTGGCTTGTAGATGTCTAAGACGCCTAGCTTGCTCAATAGATATGCGTGCTGTTTTTGACACAAGGGTTTGGTAAAGATGTCTACAGGCTGTTCTAGCGTCCCAATTCCTCTTGTCTCAATCACTCATTGAGTTTTTTCTCGTGTGAAATGATAATCCACTTCGATATGCTTGGTTCTCTTGTGCACTATAGGATTTGCTGCAAGTTTGAGAGCCGCATCATTATCACAGAATAGCTTCATTGCCCCTTGTACCTGTACTCCAAGATCTTTAAGTAGACCTCGTATCCACACTATTTGGTAGGTGGTTTTAGCAATAACTCGATACTCTACTTCTGCTAAAGACAAAGACACGGTTGGTTGTTTCTTGGTCTTCCATGAGAGTAATGATTCTCCAATTTAATACAATATCCAGTGATCGATCTTCGACTCATGGGATAGGTCGCATAGTCTGCATCACAATATGTTGTCATTTCCATGTTACATTTCCTGGATAGGGGTATCCTAAGTCCTGGACACTTCTTTAAATATTTGACGACTTTCAAGGCAGCATTCAAATGAGATTGCTTTGGACTATGCATGAACTGGTTGATGTTGACGCCTTAATTTTATTTAGGTTTGATTAATTAATTAAGTTTTCAAATAATAAATAAATAAACAACAAAAACACAAAGCAAAACAAAAGCAAAAAGAAAAGAGCAACCCTTTCCCCCCCTTCGCATGGGCCCTTATGGCCCATTTTCCTCTGCCTCCCAGCCCAGCCCGCTTCGATCATCTCCTTCCTCCGTCCGCCTCTGCAGCACACGCGCAGAGAGTGCGACGCCGGATGGACAATGGATGGCGACGCACGACAGCAGAGGAGCAGTTGGCGTCGACAGCACGCGACGGGAGGAGGAGCAGAGGGCGGATGGGACGGCGGTCTAACCGGCGGGTCGACCCTAGCCGACCGGCCGCCCCCCTCGCCTATAAATAGAGGGGGGCCACCGTCGACGAAAGGGGGAGGGGAGAAGCAGAGAAAGGGCTGCAAATCCTCGGGCCGCCTACTGAGAGACTTCAGAAGGGGCGGGCTGAGGACGAGCAAGCCAGATCTGCGAGAGGCTGAGGCTGGAGGAGAGGGAGAGGTTCTGCCAGAGAGACACACGGAGAGAGAGAGAGAAGCTGGAGGAGGTCTGCGTGGGAACCACCGCCGTTGCCGCCCTCGTCGTGCCGTCGCCAGGTAACGGGAGGTCGCCGTTGTCATCGCTATCGCCCCTTTCCTCTCTGTAGCCCAGCCATCAGAACCACCGCCGTCGCCGCTGCACCTCGGTCCTCTCCTTCCTCGGCGCCGCGGATTCGCAAACCCTAGGGTTTGCGATTTTCCGGGTCACGAATCGGATCCGGGTCGGGAATCGGGTAGGGATTCCGCGATTCGGGGGCGGCGGAGGTCGGGTCGCGATTTGGAGCCGGGTCGGGTAGGGTTTCGCCGAGGGAGCGGGTCGTCGGGTCGTGAGAGCGGTCGGGCGGATGACCCGGTTCCTCTAGGGTTTCGCGGTTCCTCCGAAACGGCGCCATTTCGAAAAAAAACAAAAAAAAAAAAAAAAAGTAAAAAAAACCGAGTCGGGCCCGCGTTGCGGGCCCGTCGCGTCGGCTTTTATTTTATTTTTAAATAATAAATAAATAATTTATTTCCAAAAAAATCAAAATAAAAAAATATATATTTTATTTTCGAAAAAATATTTAAAAATATTTTAATTTAAAAAAAAAAAAAAACAGAAAATATAAAAAATATATATTTTATTTTCCAATAAAAAAAAAAAATCAAAAAATCAAAAAAAAATCAAAAATATTTCATATTTCCCAAAAAAGGCCAAAAATTCAGAAAAAAAGCCAAAAAGACTTGTATTTTTCCAAAAATACCAAAAATCCAAAAAAATCCCTTTTATGTCCAAAAAATTGGAAAAATGCCCAAAAAAATGTCTTTTTCCAAATAATGCATGGAAAATCCCTAAAACATCCAAAAAAACCTCAGGGTTTAAACAAGGTTAGGTACCGAAAGGGCATTAGTGATTAACTAGTGTAATCAAGTCCCCAATCCTAATTTCTCTGATTGCGCAGGAGCGAATATTTCTCCCAATATTTCGCATGGGTTTCTAATCAACCCACCCCAAATTGATTAGTGGCGACTCCGTTTTAAAAATTAACTTACAGGTTAAAAACTTAAACTATTAAAGTCGTGAATTGGTGGACTTGGGAGAGTCCGGGCTTAATTAAATCCAGCCGAGCCATTAGCCTCCGCTAGGCGGCCGTCCCTATCGGGCGCCGAAAAAAAAGAGAGGTCGCGACAGCTTGGCGACTCCGCTGGGGACTTTGAGAACTTAGGCCTTTTTTGCCTTGTTTAAATTCTTTACTTGACTTAGTTTTTTTTTTTTTTTTTTTTTTTCATGCGGGTCAATAGTTTAGAAATTTATTTTAACTTTGCTTAAAATAGATTGTCTTGTGATTATGAATTGTGGTGCATGCTTTCTTGTTTTAGCACTACACATGGCACACACAACCCGGCCGCCGGACACCGGGCCGCCATAGGATATTTAGGATGGTGTCAAGAAAGATACAACCTCGAACACGAGACTGCGATGTAGAGGTTGCCTTTCTTTTCCCGAATTTCTCTAGCCGAGGTTAGAAGGGTATTTCGCTAACGCGAGACTGCGATGGGCGGATACCCTTTTAATTTCAACAAGCCTTCTCAGTTAGAAATCGAGCCGCACATCTCATGTGCATGTCTTTGTGCTTGCCATTTTCTTTAAAAGCAAAGTAATTTATTTACTTTTACTTAGTCTTTTTATTGGCTCATGGCATAGGGTCAGGTTATGTAACTCCATTTCTCATATGTGATGAGAAGAATCGATATCCAATTCATTCCGGCTCCCAAGAAAGAGCTCCTCAGATGGTGGAATCAGTTAGATTAGCTCGGCCAGGAGTATGTCAAATCAATCATCGGTCATCTCCTTCCATTGCTCCAAATCAATATCCACTCCGGAGTCATGCAAGCACTACCACATTTCTGGTGCCCCGAAGCATCCACCTTCATGTTCGGCAAATTTGAACCGACTCCGACCTTGGAGGAATACGGTCTCGCCATAGGAATGCCCCTGGAGAAGGAGCTCGCCAAGCCACTGACCCGCATTGACCCTGTGGTTAGTTTATCACGGTTTTTAAAAAATCATTCGGTAAAGGAAATAGTTAAAGCCAACAACAATGCATTTCCACTATCATCTTTAACTGAATGTTTTGAAAAGCAATCAATGAACCAAAAAAGCAAGATCTTCCTCTTAGCGTTCTTTGGATTTATTATCTTCCCCTATAGGAAGAATGCCATAAATCCTTTAATGGCGGGGGTGATAAGTCAAGTCGCTTTTGGAGCAGGATATGTGAACATGGTTTTAGCTGAAACATTTTTATCCCTTAATCGTTTTAAGGAAAACAAAGAAAAATCATGAGGGCCACCCCGGAAATTTTACAAATGTGGTTCTTTTCTCATATCAAAGGATTTGGGCACCTCATGCAAATATTCGAAATCAACAAATTCAAGCATCCACTTCAAAAATTTCAAAGCTTGGAAAAATACTCTCCCGGCGAAGAATATTCTCGATGGATTGACTTATTAAAAAACCCTGTCCCCGAGACATTCCTATGGCGAGCTAAATGGTTCATTACAGGAGAGGCACATTTTGCGCTTGATTCTTACGACCCCATCCCACTGCTGGGCCTCTCCAGAGCTACCTCATATTATCCACATAGGGTAGCTCGTCGCACAGGTCCTCCAGAAATCCCGCCGCCACTCAAGCCGGGATTGTTCCGAATCCTTTTCACCCACACCAGTTATAACTACTCAGAGGAGATCCGTATAATCCAGGATGCATGGAGTAGATGTCACACAGAAAAGATCGTCGTACCTAGAAGACTAAAGGGGCAAGAAAAAGCTCATCACGCATCCACATTCTACATCCTCAACCACATAATTCCCGAAGAATTGCAACCAGTAATCCCCGATATAGCTGATAAACTTACTCTCTGAAGACGAATTGAATCGCTTGAAAAAAGTTTGAAGACAAGCAGGAAACACATACCAAAGCCAGCACGAAAGAGCAAGCGGATTCACAAGACTGGAGCTTCCCATCACATATGAAATTTGGCAGTTCGGTTTTTTGATGTGAATATGTCTAAATGTGGATAGTTAGGAACGTTCTATCTTTTATGCCTTGTTTAAAGAGCCCTTTCGGCATTGTATATATTTCCCTGTTAATAAATAAAAATGACTCGACCCTCGCCATGGGCCAATGTTCCATTTGTTTCCCTCACTTATGTTCTTTCCATTTTGCGCAAACACAGGTAATTACGACATAATTGCATTCGAAAGCTAGAATGGCTGAAGAAAACGTACCAAGCCGTGTCGAGATCATGGAAAATGAAATGAAGCAGGTTTTCAATGTGCTCTAGCAACTCTCAAAGCAAGATAGATTCCATTCGGGCAACCGGCTCCGCCCTGACCTCAATCGAAGTCTTGTTACCACAATCATCCATTCGAGGTGATCAAGGAAGAGATACTGACGATAACATGCCCGAATTGGAGGATGATCCGCACCAAACCGTGATTGAGAAAACTAAGACAGGTGGCTTGTCTAAAATCGAGCATGACAAACGCCTCGAAAAGCTTGAGGAAAGATCGAAGCAATTGCAAGGCCTCCGGGATCCTACTTTGACAGATCTCTCCATTTACTCCAAAGTCAAAATGCCAGAAAAATTCAAAATACCCGAGTTTGAAAAGTACAATGGCACGACTTGCCCGAGAGCTCACTTGCAAATGTACTTGGTTCGAATGACCCAATACGTTAATAATGCGCCATTGATGATTCAGTTGTTCTAGTCAAGTCTAATAGGCCCTGCCCTGAGATGGTATATCACGAAAAATATAAACCTCCTCGAAGCATGGAGTGAAGTAAGTGAGGCATTTCTCAAGCGGTACAAGTTTATAATGGACATTACCCCTTCTCGTGAGGATCTAGAGCGCACGGAAAAGAAAAAGCATGAATCTTTCAAGGAATATGCCATTAGATGGAGGAATCGGCGCCGCCCGGATCAGTCCCGAACCAACCGATTTCGAACTAAGAAAAATGTTCATCAAAACCCTCCCCTATGAATACCGCAATCGAATGGTAACTACGATCGCCTGAATCATTCAATCAACTCATTCCAAGTAGGAGAACAAATTGAGATAGGGTTAAGGGATGGCTGGTTCATTGAGCCCGCACCCATCGGCGGGAGACTCAACGTGAAAAAGACAAAGAACCCCGGTTGATGTTAATGCAACCTACACTATAAACACCAGTCACCTCCCGACTGTTCAGACAAACACAGGACAACGACAGACCGCCAATCGTCAACCTCCTCAACGCTACAACAATAGGAGGCAGTTCACTCCGCTTCCCGGATCTCCATCACAAGTTCTCGCAATCCTCCGAAACAAGAACCTCCTCTCAACTGAGCCAAAGCGACCCAATGCTGAAAGCTTCTCCAGCTATGACCCATCCAAAAAATGTGACTATCACATGGGAGAAGTAGGCCACTCAATTGACGAGTGTTTCACCCTTAAACATCAGATCTAGAACTTGCTGGATACTAAGGCATTCTCATTCCAAACTACAAAACCAAATGTCCAAAGCAATCCGCTCCCTGATCACGCCGACAAGGTAAATGCAATATTCAGTTCAGAGGCCGGTCAAATCGGAAATGCCAAAGTACCTACTGTTGACATCTATCGAGGGCTGATAGAAGCTGGGTATTATTCAAGCAATGGGATACCACCCCTTGCAATAATGGAGGAAAGGGTATTAAGAATGATAGAGGCCGGAATAGTCATATACGCCAGCCACGCCAGTATAGTTTCTACCATATCGCAAGTCCTCATCAACTGGGAGGAAGAATTTACCGTGCTAAATGTGGAAAAAGAGAAGAAGGATTCCACCTCACCTGAGAGCGTCTTTGAAAGGAAGGAAGCTATTGTTCAAGCATCAGCAGCAGAAACAGCCATAGTCATCGAGATTCCTCAGCCTTGCAAATATGAATACAGCAATGCAGTACCATGGTCTTATGATCTTGATGTTGGTTTAGTCACAAGATCTGGACGAACCTATGCTCAAGCAAACACTCAGTCTGCTAAGCCCGTCACTAACGAAGAAGCCAAGGAGTTTTTGGCCGTAGTTAAGGCCAGCGAATATAATGTGGTGGAGCGATTTTGAAAATCACCAGCACAAATCTCTCTCGCTGGAATTGCTTCGGACATCCGTCAAGCACCGAAATCCCTCATGAAAGTACTAAGTGAGGTACATGTCCCTGAAACAATTGAGCATGACAAACTCGAGGAATTTGTCAGTACTATCCTTTTAAAAGATCAATGGCATTCTCTGATGAAGAAATTCCTGAAGAGGGTAGAGGACACACCAAGGGCCTCTACATATCAGTCAAGTGCAACGCATCTCACGTCGCTCGAGTGCTGATTGACAACGGATCTGCTCTTAACATATGTCCACTAGCAACACTCTGTCGCCTTAAAATAGAGAGATCATGGATCCAGGTACCTAGAACTTCTGTTCGAGCATTCGATGGAACGAAGAAGGAAACAGTGGGAGAGATTGAACTCGATCTTCAAATAGGCCCAACTATATTCAAAATTTTGTTCCAGGTGATGGACATCCCCACTGCGTTCAATTTCCTCTTAGGACGCCCATGGATCCACATCGCAGGAGCAGTACCGTCAAGCCTCCACCAAAGTGTGAAGTTTGTGGTTGGAGGAAAACGATCACGGTCCGAGGAGAAGAAGATCACCGCATCTACCACGAGACGGCCATCCCTTATGTTGAACCTAGTGAGAAAAGCGAAGCCAGCTATCAATCTTTCGAGCTCGTGTCTACTATACACGAAACTCGAGGGACTTTGCCCCTCATCCCCGAGGTATCAAGTGCTGCAATCATGGTAGGAAAAGTCATGGTTGGACATGGTTTCATTCCAGGACGAGGGCTTGGTAGGAGAGGCCAGGGCATCCGTTAGCCTATTAAAGCCCTGAGGAGACCCTATACTATCGGTTTAGGATTTTCCCCGGATAGAAAAGCAAAGAAAAAGTCGGCCTTGTATATCCCCGTCTCGAGGAAACTTTCCCAGGCCCAGCCAGGATGATGCATGAGGAAGAAGAAGTGAATACTTCAAAATGGTTCAACTCTGGAAGTGCGAAATTGCCCATAATCCAGGAGAGCACAGTTCAGCCCATACTTACAAAGGAAGAAGGACCAGATGGTGTGACCACCATGTTTGGAGACCTTTTCATAGGTGCCATTGATGAGGAACAATTAGAAGAAACATGTGATAACTTCTCGTTTACCCAGCTTCAACGTCAAGTCGATGAGCTACACGAGACAAGTACACCACTTGACGAAAGTTTCGCCCAAATTGCCCGTACATTCCTCTCTCGTCACAATGAAGAATTGGTAGCCGAAGTAAATGAAGAGGACCTTATTAACACAAGCTGGCAAGGGACTCGACTACCCCGAGTCCTCAAGAAGCACGCGGCCGTATTCGCCTCTTCCTAAATCGATGGCCATTATTTTTCCCATTCTCCGGAGCTAGAGATGATCACCGGGGAATTGAGTCGTCCTACTCCCGAGTACTTCCTTGGTTATGATCCATCCAAGCAATGTGATTATCATTCGGGGGAATCGGGACACTCGCTAGACGACTGCACCATCCTTAGAGACAAGGTTCGGGATCTTTTAGACGCCGGGGGTATTCACGTTTCGCTCCCCATGGCTGTGTTTTGGCGAAGATCGCCTCCTCGTAGTACCCAAAGCACCCGTACCATGTTCCCTCAGCATGTCAAGGAAGCACGTAAAGGAGAGGTGATCATGGACACTTTGGGCCAACCGAGTGGTAAATTTGACTACTACGTCAACTATTCAATCCCCCAAAGTTTCCATGATCATCATCACCACATCGTCCCTGATGGGTGGGAAGGCATGGATGATTTGAAGTCCGCAAAGCCACAAGCACAGGGAGACGAAACTGGCGATTGGTATGAAGACTTCTTCGTGGGCGCTATCAATGAAGGACCGTCAGGGGAAATGGGTGCATACCCGCTTGAGTAGAATCCTTTTATTTTCCTCTGCATACTCCCCTACGCGGGAGCCTGTACATATTTTTTTTTAAGTTTGGCTTGTTTGGTTTTCAACCTCAGTTCCATCTAGGGAACCCTTTTTTGAAACCACTCTGTAAATTCGTCTACTAATAAATAAAGTTGAAAACATTTTGAGGGCATGAGGAGATACACCAAACCGGCCCGTTGATGATATCCGGCCGCAAAATGAAAGAAGAAATCTGAGGCCCGGGTTTCCTCATGCTTCCTCATCTTAAAAAGAACAATTCATCCCCATTTTCAAAAGAAAGAAGCATACATGCTGTTAAACTTATTTGTCCCCTTAACCTATCTATTCTATGATACAGGAATAATCTAGCAGCAGGCGAGGGTATGGGAACGGTTCAAACTAATACCGTAAGTAACCATTCTGATAGCTCAGATGAAGATTTTGATGATTCCGACGAAGTTCAACGGAATTGGGAGCGACATGAAGAAGCAAGGCCCCCTACTACTGAAGACACCATCGTCGTCAATTTAGGCAAGACAGAGATCCGAGGGAGATAAAGATCGGCGCGAACCTTCCTAAAGAAGAAGCTGCAAGCTTAATCGCCCTCCTGAAGAGATATCAAGATGTATTCGCATGGTCATATGTCGATATGCCAGGCCTCGATCCAATGATTGTGGAGCACGGCTTGCCAACCAACCCTGATGTAGCCCCCAAGAAGCAACGGCTAAGGAGAACTAAACCAGAGTTGTCAAAAAAGATCGAAGAAGAAGTGATGAAGCTCCTGGAAGTAGGCTTCCTCGAAGTCTCGCAATACCCTAATTGGGTAGCAAACATTGTACCAAGTAAAGAAGAAAGACGGTCGAATCCGAGTTTGTGTCGACTACCGCGATTTGAACAAAGCAAGCCCAAAAGATGATTTCCCGCTACCTCATATAGACGTTCTTGTGGATAGTACGGCTGGATTTAAGCTTTTCTCTTTCATGGATGGATTCTCGGATACAACCAAATAAAAATGAAGGAGGAAGACAAAGAAAAAACAGCGTTCATTACTCCATGGGGAACTTTTCACTATAGGGTTATGCCTTTTGGCTTGAAAAATGCCGGAGCAACTTACCAACGTGCCATGGTCACCCTTTTCCATGACATGATGCACAAAGAAATTGAAGTATATGTTGATGACATGATCGCCAAAACCAGACATGGAGAAGACCATGTGAAAACCCTGGAGAAATTATTCAACCGACTCCGCCAATTCAAGTTGCGCTTGAACCCAGCAAAATGTGTGTTCGGGGCAACTTCTAGCAAGTTACTCGGATTCATTGTAAGCTGTGAAGGGATAGAAGTAGACCCGTCAAAAACTAAGGCAATATTTGAGATGCCTCATCCCTCGACCGTAAAGGAAGTCCGGAGCCTCCTGGGAAGATTAAATTATATTGCGCGGTTCATTTCCCAACTTTCTGAAACTGCAAAACCCTTCTTTAAACTTCTCAAGAAGGATGCACAAATTAAATGGGATGTTGATTGCCAACCGGCATTCGAAAATCTAAAGCAAGACTCCGATGAAGCCCCGATTCTCGGGTACCTCCGGTCCCAGGGCACCCTTTAATCCTCTACCTTACCATCAACAGTGAATCCTTAGGCGCAATGCTTGCACAAGAAGGACCTCATGACGGGAAGGAGTGAGCCATCTACTATTTAAGTAAAAAGTTCACCACGTCGGAACAAAACTACTCCAAATCAGAAAAAACATGCGCTGCATTGGTATGGGTGTTGCACAGACTCCGGCAATATACCTTGCACTACCAAACGTTCCTCATAACTGAGAGTGACCCGATCAAGTATTTGCTCGGTCGCTCGGCCTTGGTAGGAAAATTAGCCAAATGGCAAATCCTGATCTCAGAATTCGACATCCAAGTTATGTCGCGAAAATCAGTTAAAGGTCGAGTGATTGCTGATATGTTAGCAGATCGCCCTAAGGAGGTACACGAGGATAATACACCAGACGACCGAATTTCAACAATAGAAGAAGACGCATGGACTATGTTTTTCGATGGAGCTGTAAATTTGTCAGGTTATGGCACTGGGGCAGTTTTGATATCCCCTAATGGGCAACATTATCCCGTGGCTGCAAAATTGATTTTTCCATGCACTAACAATATAGCCGAATATGAAGCATGCATCCTCGGCTTACAAGCAGCTATTGAAATGGAAGTGACAAAACTAAAAGTATTCGGTGACTCCGCCTTAATCATCCTCCAAAGCGTGGGTGAATGGAAGCCGAGAGATACCAAACTTGTGCCTTATCACAACTACTTGGAAAGATTGGTGGGAGAATTTCAAGACATCTCGTTTGAATACCTTCCTAGAGTTCATAATCGGTTCGGCGATGCACTAGCAACGTTGTCATCTATGTTACAAGTAACGAAAGGGTTAGAAGTAGAACCTTTGAAGATCGAAGTTCGACAAGACAGCCCTTTGCATGGCTATAACCGAAGAACCCGACGGAAAACCCCGGTATTACGATATCATGAAATACGTCCGTAAGCAGGAATTCCCCTGAAGAAAGCACTCACTCGATCGAAAATACCTAATGAAAATGGCCTCAAAGTTCTTCGTCGCCGGTGAAAATCTGTACCGAAGATCATATGATTCAGTCCCCGCTAAGGTGCATTGATGCAACTGAAGCCACACAGATAATGCAGGAAATACATGAGGGAGTATGTGGCCCTCACATGAATGGATGCATGTTGGCCAAGAAAATAATGAGATTAGGTTATTATTGGCTCTCTTTGGAAGGCGATTGCGCCCAACATGTGCGAAGCTGTCATCGTTGCCAGATTCACGGGAACAAGATAAATGTCCCTCCAACTGAACTACATCAATTATCGGAACCGTGGCCATTTTCAATGTGGGGCATTGATGTAATTGGCCCAATCAATCCGAAGGCATCAAATGGGCATCGGTTTATTTTAGTTGCAATTGATTACTTCTCAAAATGGATCGAGGCCACATCCTATGCAAGCGTAATCGCGCGGAACGTTATGAAGTTCATCAGACGTGACATAATCGCCCGATATGGCGTGCCAAAAGCTATCATCACCGACAATGGGTCAAACCTGAACAACAAGTTGATTGATCAATTATTCTTTGAGTTCAAAATCCAACATCTGAACTCGTCCCCTTATCGCCCACAAATGAATGGAGCCGTGGAAGCCGCCAACAAGAACATCAAGAGAATCCTAGCCAAGACAGCTGAAAACTATCGCGGCGGCATGAAAGGTTACCTTTCGCACTAACAGCATATCGAACTTCGATTTGAACTTCCACTGGGGCAACCCCTTTTTCCCTGGTTTATGGCATGGAAGCGGTTTTGCCCATAGAAGTAGAAATCCCATCCCTACAAATTTTATCCCAGGTAGGGTTGTCTGAGGAAGAGTGGACATAACAAAGGCTCGAGCAACTGAATATGATCGATGAAAAACGACTAAAAGCCCTCTGTCATGGTCAGTGTTATCAACAGAAGGTAGCCCGATCGTTCAATCAGAAAGTGCGACCTAGGAACTTCGAGGTAAATGAACTAGTCTTGAGGAAGACACCGCCGATCTTCCGGAGCCCGGTGGCAAGTTTGCCCCAAATTACAAGGGTCCTTATGTGATAAAGAAGATACTCCCGGAGGAGCCTTGATCCCGACTGAAATGGATGGGCGGGAATTCTCCAAACCGGTTAATTCTGATGCTGTAAAAAAGTACTACCCTTGAAAGATGTTCATTGCCTGGCATTGCCAAGCATTTCTCTATCAAAATGAAATTGCCTCTGTGCCTTTTGTGAGTGATGTATTTGCACCATCATAAAAATGTGTTTGGTAGATTCAGCAAAGAGGAATGAAGGGTAATCACTCGCATTTAAGGGAGTGTTGAGGATCAGGCAGCAAACTTGATGGGATAATCGATACTACCCAAGCAAGCGCATAGGAGTGACCTACGTCAGATTCACCTAACTTGGTGTAAAAGACGTGTCGTTCAAGAACCAGTCTAGTTAAATAAAAGAAGCCATCTATCCCAGACGATAACCTTGGAACTGGGAAACCTCACTTCTTGTTCTTGACGCATGTTCTCTCGGGAAATAGTTAACAAAAGCTAGAGGTTTTGATTGTCCATCTCAGATTCCATAGAAGCTTGAAATACATGACTTTATCCACATGTTGCTATAATCGACAACCAGCAATCAGGCATATGTAGCCACAAATAAAAAAATGCCAATCAAAAGAAGCATGGAACTATAAAGAGACCGTCATCAACGTTCAAATATTCTTGGAGGCTAGCACATACAAATGATGGGGAAAAACTAATTTGATATCATTCCCCAGCGCTCGCTCTCTGAACTCGTTTTCTTTGCCATATTGACAGGAGGCGTTGGGGTTCCAGAACCAAGCTTAATGGTTAAATAGTGGCAAATCCAGTGATCCAGATCAATTTACATAACCCGAGACAAGAGCAGAGATGCCCGTTCAGCGTCCCAACCCTTAGCTGATCATTCGTGTATTATCTCTCTGAGAAGACAATCCGTCGGCAACCCTTTGTGAATAGCTCTTTTGATATTCAAAATTCAGCACATTTGTAAATACAATTCCACCAAGTAAACACCCCTAAAATTGTCAATGGGGTCTCTTGAGTAGAAAATCATTCATTTTTTTTGAGAGTACAAACTCTCTCATACTTCAAAAAATGCTGCATGCCTTTCTCCAAATGGATTTTTGCATGATGATTTTGTCTGTCTAAATCATTGATTCCATTAAGGATTACTAGAATAGACAGCTAAGTGAAGAATACAAGATTAGTTGAGCATGCTGGATGAGGTACGTCAGGATGATGACAGGCAAGCCATGTCCTACACACAGTCCCCCATCTATACACTTGTGAGATGAGTGCAGAAAATTCCATGACTGCAGGGTAAAGAGTTCTCTCGCCAATGGTACGATAACCAAAATAGTGAGAGGCATTTCATTGCTCACCCCCTATTGAGCCCCCATACACTGGTGAAGCTTCTCTCATTAAGAATCACCCTCCATTGGAGCATGTCAAGGACAAGGCAAATCAGCATCACAAGGTGAGAAGAGGGATAGAAATTCTCTTGCTTGCACTTGCGTCAATCTTCGAGTGTCTTTATTGCATATGAACACTCGCATTAATTTAAGTGCCTTAGAATGACGAAGAGCAATTCATTTTCTATACATTTGTATACATTGTACGACCCAAGTGAGTCTGTAATTTTACCCTCACTTTGAGACAAAGTAGAAGTTATTGCCATAGCCTAAAGCGCTGGCCAAAGATGAAGACTCAAAGTCTAAATAATGGTGCTTCGATTGAACTCGCCTAGATCAGTTCCTCAAGCAACAAAAATGAAAAAGCAGGGGCATAAAAAAAGCAGTGTACCTGGTAAAAGCAAGGTTAATGCCCATAAATGACGAACTGGAATAAAAGTCGAGGCATAAAAAAACAGTGTGCCTGGTAAAAGCAAGGCCAATGCCCCCTAGTCAAAAAATGCAGCCAAGAAAAAGTTGTGGTTGTAAAATCTCCATTTGATAATAGGAAGAAAGACTAATGACGAATGCTAAGACAGTCACCAACTCTCACCCTTCTACATGTGAGTCGAGCCTACGTTATATTCCCATTGTAAAAAGTCTCTTCAGACTAGGGGCACTTCAATTAATGTAAGATTTCATATGTGCATAAACATCGCTCGAAGAAGTACGAGCAAGATTACTCTATCTCTTTTCGCAGGGTTCCTGACTTGTAAACCCGGAGAGAATCGTGCAACATTTTCATCCAACGACTTCAACCTTGATGGTCCCCTTTGATGAGTTGCTAACCAAGTCTTCATCACAATTTCAACAAAGACCTCTCACATTGGTAAAGTCGTACCACTTGCGAGAATACTCAGACCCCTGCTAACATGAGGACAGTGAGAAGTGTGATCCTTATAAATCCTGCATTAATGGTCAGGATAAAATAGCCTTTCCATGAGAGTGAGTGAAAAGTCCTTTTAGACTGAAAGTCCCTCATCTAGCATGCTCAAGATATCTACATTCTAAATGAGGGTTGTCTTTCAAAATCTTCCCCAGTGGAATTCGGATGATACAAAACTGACAAAGTTGTCATGCATAAATCGCATTTGAATTTATGAATTTATAGCATATACAATCATTGTGTACATGTCTGCATATTGTGTAAATAGCAAACATACTCTTAGTGATCAGAGCTATTGCTAGGTAAGCATATCCCTATCCCCATCTGTCTTAAAGTGCCTACCACTGTCTAGGTACGCTCTTCTTGTCACTCGACCTATTCGAGTTGTCCCCTGAGTTTGGGTGCTTGCAGCGGTCTAAGTATCCTCTTGCTTTTGAGTACCCACCATTTGCCGGGTACTCCCTCTTATCGACGCTCGACATGCGCGAGTTGTCCCCCAGTATTAATATTTGCAACTGTCTAGATATCCCCCTGCTTTTGAGTGCCTGCCATTACTTAGGTACTCCCTTTGTTGACACTCGACCTGTTCGAGTTGTTTTTAAAGTTTGGATGCTCATGACTATCCAAGTATCCTCTTGTCTTTGAGTACCGACTATCGTTCGGATACTCCCTTTCCGTGACACTCGACTTGTCCGAGTTGTCCTCCAAATTGTATCTTTGAATACTAGCAGCTACTCAAGTATTCCACCACATTATGCGCCTGCAATCACCCAGGTATGCTTTCTTACACTCGGACCAGTTGAGTGGTCCCTGATTATATCATTAAATATTTGTGTTCATCCAAATCTCTACTTTGTACACCTGTGTGCCAGCGGCCATCCAGGTAAGCCTCGTGCTACATTCATATTCTCAATTACCAGGAGGTGAGAGACCTTCACGAATATCCCAGGTACGTCCTCGATATTCCCCAATTGCCAGGAGGTGGGAGACCTTCACGAATATCCAAGGTACGTCCTCGATATTCTCAACTACCAGAAGGTGAGAGACCTTCGCGAATATCCAAGGTACGTCCTCAATATTCCCAAATACCAGAAGGTGAGAGACCTTCACGAATATCTCAGGTACGTCCTCGATATTCCCCAATTATCAAAAGGTGAGAGACCTCCATGAATATGCGAAACCCATCCTCGATATCCCGTTTGCCAGGTATTTTTAGAAATTCGTACTTGTGATCATCCAACGCCTGCGAACGTTCAGGCATCCTTTAAAGTCCGTACTTGTTAACATCCAAGTACTCTTTTGACACTTGCAATCAATCAGGTATTTTCCAGTATCTAGTACTTGTGAGCATACAATTACCTCTTCAACGCCTGCGAACGTTCAGGCATCCTTCAAAGTCTGTACTTTTTAACATCCAAGTACTCTTTTGAAACTTGCAATCAATCAGGTATTTTCCAGCATCTAGTATTTGTGATCATACAGGTACCCCTTCGATATCTGCGAACAGCTAGGTATCCTCCAAGAGTTTGTACTTGTGATCATCCAAGTACCCCTTCAACGCCTGCAAAGGCCCAAATATCCTCCAGGTTTGTACTTGTGAATATTCGGGTACTCTTTCAATGCCTGTGAATGTCCAAGTATCCTCAACAAATTGATGCCCTGCAAAAGGTCGGCGCATCTCCCAAGAAAGGTCGGGTACCAACTGGTGTCTTTGACAGAGGTCAAACATCCCCATAAAATCGATGCCCTGAGAAAGGTCGGCGCATCTCCCGAGAAAGGTCG
This sequence comes from Eucalyptus cloeziana, assembly GCA_014182715.1. Classification (NCBI taxonomy): domain Eukaryota; kingdom Viridiplantae; phylum Streptophyta; class Magnoliopsida; order Myrtales; family Myrtaceae; genus Eucalyptus; species Eucalyptus cloeziana. Next base: position 35,167,682 of record CM024634.1, on the reverse strand, counting down.
GGTACCAACTGGTGTCTTTGACGAAGATTAGGCACCCCACAAATCGATGCCCTGAGAAAGGTCGGGTACAAACAAGTGTCCTCAACAAAGAACAGACACCCCAACAAATATGATGCCCTGAGAAAGGTCGGCGCATCTCCCGAGAAAGGTCGGGTACCAACTGGTGTCTTTGACAGAGGTCAGACATCCCCACAAAATCAATGCCCTGAGAAAGGTCGGCGCATCTCCCGAGAAAGGTCGGGTACCAACCGGTGTCTTTGACAGAAGTCAGACACCCCAACAAATATGATGCCCTGAGAAAGGTCGGCGCATCTCCCGAGAAAGGTCGGGTACCAACCGGTGTCTTTGACAGAGGTCAGACATCCCCACAAAATCGATGCCCTGAGAAAGGTCGGCGCATCTCCCGAGAAAGGTCGGGTACCAACTGGTGTCTTTGACAGAGGTTAGACATCCCCACAAAATCGATGCCCTGAGAAAGGTCGGCGCATCTCCCGAGAAAGGTCGGGTACCAAGGCGGTGTCTTTGACGAAGATCAGGCACCCCACAAATCGATGCCCTGAGAAAGGTCGGCGCATCTCCCGAGAAAGGTCGGGTACAAACAAGTGTCCTCAACAAAGAACAGACACCCCAACAAATATGATGCCCTGAGAAAGGTCGGCGCATCTCCCGAGAAAGGTCGGGTACCAACTGGTGTCTTTGACAGAGGTCAAACATCCCCATAAAATCGATGCCCTAAGAAAGGTCGGCGCATCTCCCGAGAAAGGTCGGGTACCAACTGGTGTCTTTGACGAAGATCAGGCACCCCACAAATCGATGCCCTGAGAAAGGTCGGCGCATCTCCCGAGAAAGGTCGGGTACAAACAAGTGTCCTCAACAAAGAACCGAGAAAGACACCCCAACAAATATGATGCTCGAGAAAGGTCGGCGCATCTCCCGAGAAAGGTTGGGTACCGAGAAACCGGGTGTCTTCGAGAGGTCGGTGTCTTTGAGGTCGACATCCCCACAAAATTGATGCCCCGAGAAAGGTCGGCGCATCTCCCGAGAAAGGTCGGGTACCAATCTCCCGGTGTCCTCGATACAAATCGAGAAAGGACACCCACAAATGAGATGCCCTGAGAAAGGTCGGTGCATCTCCCGTCAAAGGCGACCGAAGAAAGGTTCGAGTCCTAGACAAATCATTGATTGTTTTAATAGGCGACCGAAGAATGGTTCGAGTCTTGGAGAAGCAATTTCTCGTCACGGCGACCGAAGAACGATTCGGGTTTGAGATGAACCACTAATTGCTCTAACAGGCGACCGAAGAATGGTTCGGACCCTGGAAGAGCAATTTCCCGTCAAGGCGACCGAAGAAAGGTTCGAGTTCTAGACAAATCATTGATTGTTCTAACAGGCGACCGAAGAATGGTTCGGACCCTGGAAGAGCAATTTATCGTCACAGTGACCGAAGAAAGGTTCGATGTCCAAGACAAACTACCGATTGCTCTAACAGGCGACCGAAGAACGATTCAAGCCCTGGAAAAGCAACCTCCTCATATCACCAGGTAAGATGACGCCTTGATACTTGCCAAACTCAGGGTTCACACCCTATCTCACTCACTTCCGGTAAGTAACTACAGGTATCATCTTAGCTGTCTTAGTATTTGTAATGTTATATTGCTCTTTTTGCATAGGTAAAATTTAGGCATCAGTTTGTCTTTGAATGCAACCTTTGCGAGCTCACCTTCCAAGAGGGGCAGCTGTTGACGCCTTAATTTTATTTAGGTTTGATTAATTAATTAAGTTTTCGAATAATAAATAAATAAACAACAAAAACACAAAGCAAAAAGAAAAGAGCAACCCTTTCCCCCCTTCGCATGGGCCCTTATGGCCCATTTTCCTCTGCCTCCCAGCCTAGCCCGCTTCAATCATCTCCTTCCTCCGCCCGCCTCTGCAGCACATGCACAGAGAGCGTGACGCCGGATGGACGATGGACGGCGACGCACGACAACAGAGGAGCAGTTGGCGTCGACAGCACGCGATGGGAGGAGGAGCAGAGGGCGGATGGGACGACGGTCTAACCGGCGGGTCGACCCTAGCCGACCGGCCGCCCCCCTCGCCTATAAATAGAGGGGGGCCACCATCGACGAAAGGGGGAGGGGGAGAAGCAGAGAAAGGGCTGCAAATCCTCGGGCCGCCTACTGAGAGACTTCAGAAGGGGCGGGCTGAGGACGAGCAAGCCAGATCTGCGAGAGGCTGAGGCTGGAGGAGAGGGAGAGGTTCTGCCAGAGAGACACACGGAGAGAGAGAGAAGCTGGAGGAGGTCTGCGTGGGAACCACCGCCGTTGCCGCCCTCGTCGTGCCGTCGCCAGGTAACGGGAGGTCACCGTTGCCATCGCCATCGCCCCTTTCCTCTCTGTAGCCCAGCCATCAGAACCACCGCCGTCGCCGCTGCACCTCGGTCCTCTCCTTCCTCGGCGCCGCGGATTCGCAAACCCTAGGGTTTGCGATTTTCCAGGTCACGAATCGGATCCGGGTCGGGAATCGGGTAAGGATTCCGCGATTCCGGGGGGCGGCGGAGGTCGGGTCGCGATTTGGAGCCGAGTCGGGTAGGGTTTCGCCGAGGGGAGCGGGTCGTCGGGTCAGGGAGCCGGGTCGGGCGGATGACCCGGTTCCTCTAGGGTTTCGCCGGTTCCTCCGAAACGGCGCCGTTTCGCAAAAAAAAAAAAAAAAAGAAAAAGTAAAAAAAACCGAGTCGGGCCGCGTTGGTTTATTTCCAAAAAAAATCAAAATCAAAAATATATATTTTTTATTTTCGAAAAATATTTAAAAATATTTTAATTTCCAAAAAAAACAGAAAATATAAAAATATATATTTTATTTTCCAATAAAAAAATCAAAAAAAAAATAAAAAAAAATCAAAAATATTTCATATTTCCCAAAAAAGGCCAAAAATTCAGAAAAAAAGCCAAAAAGACTTGTATTTTTCCAAAAATACCAAAAATCCAAAAAAATCCCTTTTATGTCCAAAAAATTGGAAAAATGCCCAAAAAAAAAAAATGTCTTTTTCCAAATAATGCATGGAAAATCCCTAAAACATCAAAAAAACCTCGGGGTTTAAACAAGGTTAGGTACCGAAAGGGCATTAGTGATTAACTAGTGTAATCAAGTCCTCGATCCTAATTTCTCTGGTTGCGCAGGAGCGAATATTTCTCCCAATATTTCGCATGGGTTTCTAATTAACCCACCCCAAATTGATTAGTGGCGACTCCGTTTTAAAAATTAACTTACAGGTTAAAAACTTAGACTATTAAAGTCGTGAATTGGTGGACTTGGGAGAGTCCGGGCTTAATTAAATCCAGCCGAACCATTAGCCTCCGCTAGGCGGCCGTCCCGATCGGGCGCCAAAAAAAAAGAGAGGTCGCGACAGTTGAGAGTTTGTACCGCATAAGAAATGTCGGCCCTAGTCATAGTCAGATATATAAGTTTTCCAATGAGCCTTTGATAACTTGATGGATCTCGAGTGTGGGATCATCATCTTGAGACATGCCCTCATCATAATTTGCGTAGTCAACTTAGTGTTCTCGCTCGATGGAAATGACAGCTGGCTTGCATCTTGATAGACCCGCTTCTGATATAATTTCCAATATAAACTTCCAATGACTGAGGGAAATCCTTTGGTCAGATCAAGCAATTTCAATTCCAAGGAAATATTTAGGTGCTCTTAGGTCCTTAATGTAAAAGTAGCATGCAAATATTCCTTGAAACTTTCTATGATAGCTTTATCATTTCCCATAATGAGAATGTCATCGACATATATCATCAAATAAATAAATGACATAACTTTAGTTTGTGTGAATAGAGCATAGTCATGTTTGGATTGCTTGAAGCTTGCTGTTGCAAGAGCATTTGCAAATTTTGCGTACCACTGTTTGGATGCTTGTTTCAACCCATAAAAGGATTTATGGAGACGATACACTTTATTCTCCCTCTGTCTCCATAAACCCTGAGGAATATCCATATAGATTTCTTCGTCTAAATCGTCGTGAAGAAAGGCATTATGCACGTTCATTTGACATAGAGGCCAGTCATGAATAGCAGCAACTGTCAAGAATGAACGAACTATGACATCTTTGGCTACAAGAGAGAATGTCTCGCGATAGTCAAAACCTTCTTGCTTGGTAAAACCCTTGGCCACTAATCGTGCCTTGTATCGTTCAATAGAGCCATCGACACGATATTTAATTTTGTAATCCCATTTGCAGCCAATCGGTTTACGATTAGGTGGCAGCGAAACAAGATCCCACGTTTGATTCTCAATTAGTGCCTGTAATTCTGCTTCCATGGCCTTTTGCCATCGTGAATCAATGGACGCCTCATCATAGCTAGATGGTTCCTTATCTTCTAATAGACGACTAATACAACATCTATGTTCTGGTGATAGTTTCTGAAAGGAAACATAGGATGAGATTGGTTATTGAATACCTGATGAATTGAGAGTGGCACAAACATAATCCTTTGTCCAGGTTGGAGGTCGTGTAGCTCGACCATAACGTCTTGGAGGATCAACTTTTGGAGGAGAAGACATTGTCTCACTGGAGGGCGTTAGCGAGATATCTTGAATTTCCTCATTAGCAGTAGGATCTTCTAGCGAGTTCCTCAAGATACTTTTTGAGATTGAATTCTCATCGAAGAAGGTTACGTTGTTGGAATAAGTGTAGGGGCAGGAGGAACATTCACTGACAGCGCTAGTGGTATGTAGCCAGAATCTCCATATAATGCTTCTTCAGATAAGAAGCCACGAGGGGTGGTGATTGTCCCTAAATTTTCATTCGAAGATGTCTTCTCATTGAATGGAAAGATGTTCTCGTGAAAGACAACATCTCTACTTACAAAGAATTCCTTTGTAGACAGCTCAAGAACCCGACAGCCTTTTTGTAGGTTGGGATTTCCCATGAATATGCAACGCCGAGCGCGGGGACTCAATTTGTCCCAAGGACCCACTATCGCGATATAACATAAACATCCAAAAACTTTGAGATGGTTCAGCTCCGATTTCTTCCCAAGTAATAGTTCAAAAGGCGTTCGCCTATTGAGTATTCGAGTAGGCATGCGGTTGATTAAATAAGCTGCTGTGATAACACAATCTTCCCAATAATCTTCTAGAATTGATGCTTGGAATTTCAGGGCACGCGCGATTTCCAAAAAGGAATTAAGGTCATTTTATGGATGTATAGTAAGAAAATGTGGACTGTGCAAACTTTTTAGCAAGCCCAACGTTCTCAATTGAATTGGCATCCACACGCTACGAGGTTTAATGGGGAAAAGGCCTAATTACTTGGAAATCATATTTCCTTTACTCTCACGTTACCCCCTCTAAAATTCATTTGTTTCACAAAAAATAAAGGATTTTAATTTTTTTTTCTAGAATTGATTGTTATATTGCTTGAAATAATTAGTTTACTAATTATTTTCATTATCGGTAATAATTTATACATAAATATTTTTAAAAGCAATGGAAATATTTTTTGCTTATACATTTTTGTTTATCAATAACAATAATTTTTTGGGAAAATATTTTTCAAAACGTAAATTTTTCACAAAATAAATTGACCATTGATTAAAAATCCTATTTTTCAATGAACATGTAATTGATCGATATGCATAGGATCCTTTAATAGTTGTAACCAATTCAAATCGATGACGCTTCCTTGCCAAGCATCAGCAAAATGTTTCTATAATGCACTTCTTGTATACACATGGTCAGGTTTCCGAGTGGGAGAATTACCAAAAAAGTTCTAAACCTATTTCAATTGTGCCAATTCAGTCATAAACTTTTTTTTTTTTTGCCAATTTAGTCCTAAACCTTTTAAAATTGTGTCGGATTAGTCCATCTGGCCAAAATTAGCTGGCCGACGCTGATGTGGACACCGGCCGTCTAGCGAAAGTTGACATGACAATTTTTTAATATTTTTTTTGAATTTTTAAATGTTTCTTGAATTTTTTAATTATGCTTTGTTTTTTTCACCTTCTCCTTCCTTTGGCCGGTCGGTGAGGCCGGCCTTGCCGTCGCTGGGTTGGTGAGGCTTGGCCTCGCCCAGCCATGGCGAGGGTTGATTTCGCAGGCACTAGCAAGGTTGACCCTCGCTATGGCTAGGTAATGCCGAGCCTCGCCAAATCCAAGGCGAGGGTTGACCTCTCCCAACCAAGGCGAGGGTCGACCTCGTCAATGGCTGGCGAGGCTCCTCGCCCAGGGACGGCGACCTCACCGTCGCTAGGCGAGGCTCGCCTTTGCCGGCTAGAGGAAGAAGAAGGTGGAAAAAAAAAAAAAAAAAAAAAAAAGAATTAAAAAATTCAAAAATATTTAAAAATCGAAAAAAAAATTAAAAAAAATTGCCATGTCAACTTTCGTCGGATGGCTGGCGTCCATGTTAGCGCCGGCCGACCAATTTTGGCAAGATGGACTAAACTGGCACAATTATAAAAGGTTTAGAACTAAATTGACTAAAAAAAAAGTTTAGGATTAAATTTGCACAATTACAATAGGTTTAGGACCTTTTTGGTAATTCTCCCGTTTCCAAGTTGTTGATATTTTTCCCATGTCAATCGGGCCGTGGGATAGGAAGAAGGTGCACTTCAGTGTCATCGTCACACCAGACATGATTCTAACAATCTGGGATTATAGTGGAATCGCTTGTCCCAAGGATAGTGGGAGCTTCGAGATCAACAGATCATTACGATTTATGTATAAAGATTGTGTGATTTGATTCAAATGAAGTTTAAATTGAAGTTTCGTGTTCAAACTCTCGGTCATTATTTGCCAAATCCATTTTGATTTCGCCCCGGAAGGGACAGAACATAAAAAGGACAATAAATCGACCTTGGGAATAGGATAATAGCGTAGTTCGACAAAAAATAGAAAAAAAAGAATAGGATAATAGTGCAAACGTGGCAGCTAGTGATGGTCCATAACCCATCCGTTGACTTTTGTCTTGTTGACAGGACAAGGATGGTCGACTCTCCTCTGTCCCCTTTGGAATTCTCGACCACTTTCGCTTCACTTACAAATTGAAGTTCTCTTCCTTTCCTTTTAGAGCACTCACAAAAAATGGAGTTTTTATTTTCTTTTGCTAGAAATAAGAAGGGTAAATGAATTATAGTTGATTCTACAGATAATATTGTAGCTGCAGCAGATAATGCTGATTATATCTTGTCTGTCACTAATGATTTATCGTTTGATGGATGAATTATGGATTCTGGTTGTTCTTTTCATGTCACACCAAATAGAAACTGATTTATCACTTATCAGTGCATGGGTAATGGTAAAGTCCAGTTAGGGAACAACGCTGAGTGCGATGTTGTGGGTGTTGTGAGGACATTGACTAGAGTAAGACATGTTCCATAATTGAAAAATAACTTAATTTCCTTGGGTGCCCTAGATTCAGCTGGTTGCAGGTATTCTTCAGAAGGTGGAGTTCTGAAGGTTGTTCGAGGTGCCCTGGTGATAATGAAAGGAATCAAGCATGGAGGCCTGTATAAACTTCAAGGTGAGACAATGACAGGTTTCGCCCCGGAGACGTTAAATGCATCTGTTCGAGAGCCTTTTGACTGCTCGAGGAAGACCTGGGTGTTTGTGCTAATGCATAAGTGTGATGCTAGTGTCAGGATCATGCGGTTGAGAGCTTTGATCGAGACGGAGACTGGTAAGTCGATCAAACATGTGCAGACTGACAATAGCATGGAGTTCTGCTCAGAGCTAGTAAATAAATTCCTCATGAAAGAAGGCATAGTGAAACATCGCACTGGTGTCAGTAAATCACAACAATTTGCAAAATTGATGAGCAAAACATTATTAGAGACAGCCCGAAAAATGATCTCTAGTGCTGGTATTGTTAGGAAAATCCTAGCTGATGTGCTTAGTACGATAAACTGCTTGGTGAATAGATCCCCATCAACTGCTATTGAATGGCAGACTCCTAAAGAAGTGTGGTCAGGTAATGTTACTGGTTATTCTATTATTAGAATGTTTGGTTGCCCGTGTTATTTTTGAGTGAGTGATGGTAAGCTCGATTGGAGGGCAAGGTGCATATTCCATGGCTATGCACAAGGTGAGCGGGCGATCGATTGTGGTACCCAGATATAAATTCACATGTTAACAGTAGAGAAGTTATCCTTGATGAGTCTCCAATACTTCTGGCTAGGAGTGATTATAAGAGTATTCAAACGGATCTGAACAGTGTTCAGCTTGAGGTGGAGTTGCGACTAGAAACTCCAGAGGTAGCGAGTACGATTATTAACAAAGTAATTGACACAAATGGTGCTTGTAGCGAGGTGAAGCCTATAGAGCCAATGGTTGTTGTAATTGCTGAAATTAACAAGGTACGTATTCGATCTCCTGATAGATATAGATGCAACAATAGTTTTGCTTTATCTTCGGTTGAGGAGGTTGCGTCGGAAAACCCTTGCGGAGCAGTTAAAGGTGTATGTGGAGTTGGTATTCTGATGAGGTCCTCGGTTATGGTTGAGTTCAAGCGAAGGTTGGACTTTGATAATATCTGTGGCGGTTGAGCCCATCGAGGGCTATGATAAAGTAGTAGTAGAGTTTGAATTTTTGCGAAATGATTGCAAGTTGACTCAAACATCGAGTCAATGTGGAGATTGTTATAATATGTCTCGAGTTTGAGTCCGTGAACGAAACCGAACCCAAGATAAATTAAAGGAAATTGGATATTTGGATTTCAAGTTGCTAATTTGTAGAGACCAAGGCATGAGTTTATAGATTACGGAAATCGAATTCTGTATATATTGCTCGTTCAAGATAACGGGAAAAAAAAGGAAGTCCAAGTTGGACTTGTTGACCGAAGTGTCCAACTTTCTTATTTTGAGTTGAAGTTGCCTGTCATGTATATTATATATTTGTTCTTTATTTGTTGTAAGTGCGTGAAGTTGCCAAAGGGTTTGTTGAAGCGAGCAAAGCAACGTGGTCTTCACGCCGTGGCAAACGTGAAGATCTCTTGAAGCATCGTTTTTCTAAGTGAGTGCTTGACGTGGGTTTTCGTCGTTGATTTTTGTTCGTGCAATTACATCTGAGAAGAATTAGTGTTTGTAGCCGATTTAAATCTTGTGGTAAGATTTGCGTGTAATTCATTCGTGAGATTGAGATATTATTTCGTGAGGAATTTCGCGGCTAAACACTGAGTGCGTTATTGGGTGTAATTAGGGCTTGGGAAATACCGAGAGAGTGTTTGAGTAACTCGAGTGTGTAATATCTTTGTATTGCTTGATCTTATAGTGAAATTCGCTACTGGTCTCCCTGTGGACGTAAGTCTTTATGACCGAACAACATAAATCCGATATCCGATTTATTTTATTCTTTTGTCTATATTATTATTCGATCGCTCGCCCTATCGCAACAAAATCACTTGTATTGAGAGTAGTACTATCTTAAGAATCAATAAATCATTCCAATTCATGTATAAAAGTCGTGCAATTTGATTTGAACGAAATTTAGATTGAAATTTCGTGTAGGAACTTCAGTCGTTCCTTCCGAATCATCATTCGCGGAATCGAATTTGATTTCGTCCCGGAAGGGACAGAACGGAAAAAAGGACAATAAATCAACCTCGACAATAGGATAATAGCGTAGACGTGGCAGCTAGTGATGATAGTCCACAACCCATCCCTTGATTTTTGACTTGTTGACTGGACTAGGACGGTCGAGTCTCCTCCGATTGTCGACCGCTTTCGCGTCATTTACAAATTGAAGTTCTTTTCCTTTCCTTTTTGAGCACTTGCAAAAAAAATGGATTTTCTTTTTCCTTTTGCTTGAAATAAACTTCTCATTTCAAACGAAACATTACAAATTGGATGTAGTATTAGAATCGTATAAAAAAACACTCTATTAAGATAATATTTTTAACTCCAGACAGGCAATTATGAAAAAGAAAAGAAGATGTAATTTCTATTTGATTAAAAAGCTCGATTTGCAAGCACATGAGTAGTTTCATGGTCGGGTCTACAGGTCTGGTCCAAATTCCAACCTCAAATGTGTTGAACTAGGAAATGAGAGTATGCAATGAAAGGCTGAATAATTTGAGGGCGAAGACCATGTTATCGGATAGTATCAATTAAGATATTGCAATCATTTTCTCAAAAATCGCTTCGGATGCCTAGGGACCTAGCATAATTGCAAGCGAGAAGGAGAGTTGCTCCTTCCACTTCCATTGGTGGGTTCGAATGTCCTCTTCTTATCCAAGCTTGGACTATTGAGTTGCTAGGCGGTCCTGCAATAATACATAAGGCTCATTTGTTATTTTTCCACGCGCTATCTACATGGAGTTGGTATAGATTGTCTTCCAACTTGTCAAAGTTGTCCTTATCTTTTTCCTTTTGTTACTCGTGCGTCTCACGATAACTTTTAGATTCAAACCACATAACTTTTCTTCCATGATCTCAATCATACTAAATTCAAATCCTAACTAACTGAGCACTTCCAAAATCATGAAGAACCTTTTCTCACGAGTTGAGGATCATTAGGTCGCAATATAGTAGATCTCAATTGTTGATCGTAAAACTAGTCGAAGGATTTGCATATTGCAGCACTCTGTGCAGAGAATCACGACGAAAAAAAGGGCATGTGACAAGGAGTAGAGACGAGTCACACGATCGAGAGATCGATCCATGGAGAGATCACGGGAGCGCTGAAAGCGTGAACTATGATAGAGTTTCCTAGATAGTCTGCCTCTTGGGCACCGCTCCGCGATCCAAAAATTGGAACCGGTTCGACCATGTATGCAGATCGCGTTTTGATCTCTGAACTTGCTTTCAAGTTTCAACAATGCCATTTGACCAAAACGAGAACAATTTTGAATTAGATGGTCGTCTTGTCCGGTTCTGCTCGAGCCAGATTTTTCCGTGTCGACCGACATGCTTATTCAAATGTGAGAAAACAGTCGACTGAGAAACAGACTTCTTTGCACGGAGTAGTGTGGCTGTTCCTTGAGCACACAAATGAGAACCCGAAGAAGAGACGTTTTTTTCTTTTTTCTTCCATGGGTCTAAACTCAAGAAAAAGGGCGTCTTTCGTGGAAATTGAGTCCCCGATAAAGAGAGCATGACTTGAGGGACGACCCTACCGACCCAGTACGTTGCTTGACCGTTGGCTCGATCTGTCCTCTCATCGAGTAAACGCTGCTAAACGACGAAGTTCTTTTTGCCTAGTCACTGAATTATCCGCGGGGTAAACCCTAATAATGCAATGACCATGCCTGGATTATTCTCGTTCATTTCCCCGTCGCCTTCCTGACATGTGAGCGGAAAGTGGCTCCCATCTATAACCGCGTACGAAGCGAAAACTCGGGTCGTGGTCTCCCTCTTTTTCGTCCCCCACCCCCAAAAAAAAACAATTAAGGTCTGCTTTGAATTTTACCATATTGCTTTTCAATGATTTAGGCACTTCTTTTTTTATGAATCGATCCGATGTGGTGTGATGGGATGTTTGATTCCACACATTTCTATAGTTTTTTAAGGGGTCACGGGCCATAGACCCCGGTAGCTAGGGGCCATAGAAAACTCCACAAATCGATTAAGTTTGTGGTCATGATCTCGAGGCGAAATATTTGTTCGACCAATTAAGATAATATGCTATACCGCATGAATATCCATGTGCTGGACTTGACCCGCCTCGTCAATGTTTTCAAAAGTAAAACATTCCTGAAAGATTAGGAATCTACAGAGAATTTACTTAGTTGGAGTCTTCCCTTGAGGTCTCCTTTGTGTACCCTAAAAAGGAAATTTTCTAAGAATCAAAGCTGACATCATGTTTGTAGAGTCTCAAACTCATAAGTTGTATTATTGATTCAACCAACCCTTATAATATTTAGCTTATTCATATTTGTTCTCTTGTGCATTTTAGTTATGGGATAACTGCGAAAAAGTCATAAACCCATTATACGGATATCAATTCAATCGTAAATCTTTTAATATGGTCAAATTAATTCTAAATCTTTTGACAATTTATCAGTTTAATTATTTCGACAAATTTTACTAGGAAAACTTTGATGTGGACGTCGACCATCAAATATAAAGTAACTGGCATTAACGTGAACAATTTTTATATATTATATTTTTACCTTTCCCACTATGGCTGGCGTGGGTTGCTCGCGCCTCGTCAGCCATAGTGGAAAGAAAGAAAATAGCAAACTTAGAACAATTATTAAAAGTTGAAAAAAATTATCCATATCAGCGTCGTTTATGCTACATAACATTGCTAGTATCTACATCAGTAATTTTCGATCAAAATTGACAAAAAAGTTTAGGATTAGATTAGTCATCTTGAAAGGTGTATGATTAAATTGATATCTGTACAAAATGTATAAAGTGGGGGGGAAAGAGAGGTGGCAAACGTATTTCATTAATTCAATTCACAAACATCGTAATGCTTGTGTGTCTTCCGACCCCTAGTCCAGACTGTAATTTCTTTGAGATTTGCTCTCGCTAAAGTTTCGAAAGATCTCACGTCAAACCGTATGAGAAGCGAGAACTTTCTAACGTGTCTATTTCACGGCCGGCCAACACTTTACAAAAACATAATAATTTGTATCTCATCACGCTAAGAGCCTAAGAGTTCCGTTTCTTTAAACAGCGGCAATTACAATGTGGTCACTTTTTCTTTTCCGGCGAGATAAAAGAATGAACGTTCATGTAGAGAGAGAGAGAGAGAGAGAGAGAGAGAGAGAGAAGGTAGTCAGCTTAATTATGGCGTGTAGTCCCCGCGAGCCGCTTAATTCAAACACAAATCTTGACCTAATAGCAGTAAAAGCCAATTTGTAAAAATGACCCACGTCTCCCGTCTTTGAATTCTTCTCTTCTGGGAACCTATTTTGAACTTGTTTATTTGGTTGCCAGACTAGTCACGAAGGCTATCTAATGTTAGTTAGTGATATTATATATATACCTTTGGGAAGGTGAACCGGGGGCACAAACTAAGAAACAAAATCATTGTTTACGTCTTGTATTCATACACATGTTGAATAAGTTACCATAACTTATCTGAATAACATGCTGTGATACATTGTCTTCTTCTTGCGTGTTCATTCAATTTTGCCATAGACCCAAAAATCCCTGCTTTGACCACCGAACTCTCTCTCGGAACGGATTTAGATATGAATAAAGCGCATCCAGCATTGACCAGCAACAGAAGACCTCCCTGTCGCTCTCTCTCTCTCTCTCTCTCTCTGTTTGCCAAGTTTTTGAATAAAGAGAGCCGCTCTTTCTTACCAAAACGAAGCCTTCTTCATTCACACAACTTCCTGTTTCATCGATCTCTCCCTCTATTCGTTCACACCACACACCCACGAGTTTGCTTCTCGTGATATCACTTACAGACACCGACGTTAAATTGCTGATGTCCGATTATGGACGATGTTGTTGATGTCCTCGAGTACTTCACGTGTCCCATTTCTCTGCAACTGATGAGAGACCCCGTGACTGCCGTCACTGGCATCACGTACGACAGAGAGAGTATCGAGCATTGGCTTCTCGATGGCAAGAACGCGACCTGCCCTGTCACGAAGCAGCCGTTGACGAAGGACTCCGACCTGACCCCGAACCACACCCTCCGCAGGCTGATCCAGTCGTGGTGTGATGAGAACGCCTCTCGGGGCATCAACCGCCTTCCCAACCCGAGAACGCCCCTTGATAGGTCCTGCTTGCTTAAACTCATCAGAGACATGCGATGCCATCGATCGGAGATCGAGACCCTTAGACGCATTGAGATGCTTGCGTTAGAGAATGAGCGAAATAGAAATCTTATGATAGAGGTTGGGGTGCCCAAGGCTATAATATCATACGTTGCAAATTGTTGCGACGAAAACCGGACCATTGGTCTTGAGGAAGCTTTGCGCATACTAGTACTACTTCGAGTCCCATCCGCAGCCGTGAAGCTACTCATCGGCCAAAACGATCGGATCATCAAAACGCTGACTTGGGTTTTAGGTTGTGAAGTAGACAATTGCGTGGCAGTGAGATCACACACGCTTATAGTCCTCAAGAGGATGTTCAAAGCGGCGAGCTCCTCAGTGCTAGAAAGATTGAAAAGCGAGTTCTTCCAAACAATCATCCGTCTCCTAAGGAACGGCATCACTCCACAGGCGGTAAATGCGTCACTCCATATATTGCTAGACTCGTGCCCATGGGTGAGAAACCGTGCCATGATGGTGGAGCACGGCGCCGTGTTCGAGCTCATCGAGCTGGAACTAGGGTTCCCGGAGAAGAAAACCGCTGAGCTAATCCTGGGAGTCTTGTTCCACCTATGCTCTTGTGCCGACGGGAGGGCTCAGTTCATGAGCCACAGAGGCGGGATCGCCGTGGTCTCGAAAAGGATTCTGAGCGTCTCGCAATCCGCGGACGAGTGGGCCGTCCCCATTCTTTCAATGCTGAGCAAGTTTTCGGGGAATTCGATGTTTGTTCGGGAGATGCTAATGGTCGGAGCTGTGTCGAAGCTTGGCTTGTTGTTACAAGCGGATTGCGCGACGTACTTGAAAGACAAAGCTCGAGAGATACTTAAGACGCACTTCGATGAATGGAGGAAGTCTCCTTGCATCGATTTACTCTCTTAACTAGGGTTGCGGGGTGAGTGCAAGATTTCCCTTTTCCCTTTTTCTATGGGATTTTTGGGGCCATTGGAGAGTGTATGAATAAATTAAAAATGTGGTTTCTGAAAGAAACTAAAGGAAGCAAAGGAATCGAGACTGAAGACTGAGAATTTTGGAAGATCTTTGTATTCTCTCTTCAATAGTTTCTAATGTACAGTCCGCTGTAGATATAATACAAGATGTACATAATGAATGGAAGTAAATGATTCTAAGAATCAATCTAAATCTAAATCTAATCTTTGATTGATATGTGTACAATCGTAATCGGATCAAATCTTCTGTCAAATATCACGAGCAATCGCCGCATATCTTCCAACACTCCCCCTCAAGTTGGTGGCTTGTAGATGTCTAAGACGCCTAGCTTGCTCAATAGATATGCGTGCTGTTTTTGACACAAGGGTTTGGTAAAGATGTCTATAGGCTGTTCTATCGTCCCAATTCCTCTTGTCTCAATCACTCATTGAGTTTTTTCTCGTGTGAAATGATAATCCACTTCTATAAGCTTGGTTCTCTCGTGCACTATAGGATTTGCTGCAAGTTTGAGAGCCGCATCATTATCACAGAATAGCTTCGTTGCCCCTTGTACCTGTACTCCAAGATCTTTAAGTAGACCTCGTATCCACACTATTTGGTAGGTGGTTTTAGCAATAGCTCGATACTCTACTTCTGCTGAAGACAAAGACACAGTTGGTTGTTTCTTGGTCTTCCATGAGAGTAATGATTCTCCCAATCTAATACAATATCCAGTGATCGATCTTCGACTCATGGGATAGGTCGCATAGTTTGCATCACAATATGTTGTCATTTCCATGTTACATTTCCTGGATAGGAGTATCCTAAGTCCTGGACACTTCTTTAAATATTTGACGACTTTCAAGGTAGCATTCAAATGAGATTGCTTTGGACTGTGCATGAACTGGTTGAGAATTTGTACCGCATAAGAAATGTCGGCCCTAGTCATAGTCAGATATATAAGTTTTCCAATGAGCCTTTGATAACTTGATGGATCTCTGAGTGTGGGATCATCATCTTGAGACATGCCCTCATCATAATTTGCAGTAGTCAACTTAGTGTTCTGCTCGATGGAAATGACAGTTGGCTTGCATCTTGATAGACCTGCTTCTGATATAATTTCCAATATAAACTTCCGATGACTGAGGGAAATCCTTTGGTCAGATCAAGCAATTTCAATTCCAAGGAAATATTTAGGTGCTCTTAGGTCCTTAATGTGAAAGTAGCATGGAAATATTCCTTGAAACTTTCTATGGCAGCTTTATCATTTCTCATAATGAGAATGTCATCAACATATATCATCAAATAAATAAATGACATACCTTTAGTTTGTGTGAATAGAGCATAGTCATGTTTGGATTGCTTGAAGCTTGCTGTTGCAAGAGCATTCGCAAATTTTGCGTACCACTGTTTGGATGCTTGTTTCAACCCATAAAAGGATTTACAGAGACGATACACTTTATTCTCCCCCTGTCTCCATAAACCCTGAGGAATATCCATATAGATTTCTTCGTCTAAATCGTCGTGAAGAAAGGCATTATGCACGTTCATTTGACGTAGAGGCCAGTCATGAATAGCAGCAACTGTCAAGAATGAACGAACTATGACATCTTTGGCTACAAGAGAGAATGTCTCGTGATAGTCAAAACCTTCTTGCTGGGTAAAACCCTTGGCCACTAATTGTGCCTTGTATCGTTCAATAGAGCCATCGACACGATATTTAATTTTGTAAACCCATTTGCAGCCAATCGGTTTACGATTAGGTGGCAGCGAAACAAGATCCCACGTTTGATTCTCAATTAGTGCTTGTAATTCTGCTTCCATGGCCTTTTGCCATCGTGAATCAGTGGACGCCTCATCATAGCTAGATGGTTCCTTATCTTCTAATAGACGACTAATACAACATCTATGTTTCGGTGATAGTTTCTGAAAGGAAACATAGGATGAGATTGGTTATTGAATACCTGATGAATTGAGAGTGGCACAAACATAATCCTTTGTCCAGGTTGGAGGTCGTGTAGCCCGACCATAACGTCTTGGAGGATCAACTTTTGGAGGAGAAGACATTGTCTCACTAGAGGGCGTTAGCGAGATATCTTGAATTTCCTCATTAGCAGTAGGATCTTCTAGCGAGTTCCTCAAGATACTTTTTGAGATTGAATTCTCATCTGAAGAAGGTTCTGTTGCTGGAATAAGTGTAGGGGCAAGAGGAACATTCACCGACAGCGCTAGTGGTATGTAGCCAGAATCTCCATATAATGCTTCTTCAGATTAGAAGCCATGAGGGGTGGTGATTGTCCCTGAATTTTCATTCGAAGATGTCTTCTCATTGAATGGAAAGATGTTCTCGTGAAAGACAATATCTCTACTTACAAAGAATTCCTTTGTAGACAGCTCAAGAACCCGATAGCCTTTTTGTAGGTTGGGATATCCCATGAATATGCAACGTCGAGTGCGGGGACTCAATTTGTCCCAAGGACCCACTATCGCGATATAACATAAACATCCAAAAACTTTGAAATGGTTCAGCTCTAATTTCTTCCCAAGTAATAGTTCAAAAGGCGTTCGCCTATTGAGTATTCGAGTGGGCATGCGGCTGATTAAATAAGCTGCTGTGATAACACAATCTTCCCAATAATCTTCTAGAATTGATGCTTGGAATTTCAGGGTACACGCGACTTCCAAAAAGGAATTAAGGTCATTTTATGGATGTATAGTGAGAAAATGTGGACTGTGCAAACTTGTTAGCAAGCCCAACGTTCTCAATTGAATTGGCATCCACACGCTACGAGGTTTAATGGGGAAAAGGCCTAATTACTTGAAAATCATATTTCCTTTACTCTCACGTTACCCCTTCTAAAATTCATTTGTTTCACAAAAAATAAAGGATTTTAATTTTTTTTTTCTAGAATTGATTGTTATATTGCTTGAAATAATTAGTTTACTAATTATTTTCATTATCGATAATAATTTATACATAAATATTTTTAAAAGCAATGGAAATATTTTTTGCTTATACATTTTTGTTTATCAATAACAATCATTTTTTGGGAAAATATTTTTTAAAACGTAAAATTTTCACAAAATAAATTGACCATTGATTAAAAATCCTATTTTTCAATGAACATGTAATTGATCGATATGCATAGGATCCTTTAATAGTTGTAACCAATTCAAGATGACGCTTCCTTGCCAAGCATCAGCAGAATGTTTCTGTAATGCACTTCTTGTATACACATGGTCAGGTTTCCGAGTGGGAGAATTACTAAAAAAGTCATAAACTTATTTCAATTGTGTCAATTCAGTCATAAACTTTTTTTTTCCTAAACCTTTTAAAATTGTGTCGGTTTAGTCCATCTAGCCAAAATTAGCCGACTGGCGCTGATGTGGACACCGGCCGTTTGGCGAAAGTTGACATGGCAATTTTTAATTTTTTTTTTGAAATTTTAAATGTTTCTTGAATTTTTTAATTATGCTTTGTTTTTTTCACCTTCTCCTTCCTCTGGCTGGTCGGTGAGGCCGGCCTCGCCATCGCTAGGCTGGTGAGGCTTGGCCTTGCCCAGCCATGGCGAGGGTTGATTTTGCAAGCACTAGCAAGGTCGACCCTCGCTATGGCTAGGTAATGCCGAGCCTCGCCAGATCCAAGGCGAGGGTTGACCTTGCCCGGCCAAGGCGAGGGTCGACCTCGTCAATGGCTGGCGAGGCTCCTCGCCCAGGGACGGCGACCTCACCATCGCTAGGCGAGGCTCGCCTTCGTCGGTGGTCGGCGGGGAGGCTCACCTTCGCCAGTGGCCGGTGGGGATGAGCCTTGTCACTGGCCGGCGAGGCTGACCTCGCCGACTAGAGGAAGAAGAAGGTGGAAAAAAAAGAAAAAGAAAAAAAGAATTAAAAAATTCAAAAATATTTAAAAATCGAAAAAAAAAAATTAAAAAAAATTGTCATGTCAACTTTCGTCGGATGGCTGGCGTCCATGTTAGCGCCGGCTAGCCAATTTTGGCAAGATCGACTAAACTGGCACAATTATAAAAGGTTTAGAACTAAATTGACTAAAAAAAAAGTTTAGGATTGAATTGGCACAATTACAATAGGTTTAGGACTTTTTTGGTAATTCTCCCGTTTCCAAGTTGTTGACATTTTTCCCATGTCAATCGGGCCATGGGATAGGAAGAAGGTGCACTTCAGTTTCATCGTCACACCGGACATGATTCTAACAATCTGGGATTATAGTGGAATCGCTTGTCCCAAGGATAGTGGGAGCTTCGAGATCAATAGACCAGTA
The DNA here is from genome assembly GCA_014182715.1 of Eucalyptus cloeziana. Lineage (NCBI taxonomy): Eukaryota > Viridiplantae > Streptophyta > Magnoliopsida > Myrtales > Myrtaceae > Eucalyptus > Eucalyptus cloeziana. The sequence goes on along the minus strand of CM024634.1, from coordinate 35,148,761 downwards.
TGATATATGTATAAAGATTGTGTGATTTGATTCAAATGAAGTTTAAATTGAAGTTTCGTGTTCAAACTTTTGGTCATTATTTGCCAAATCCAGTTTGATTTCACCCCGGAAGGGACAGAACATAAAAAGGACAATAAATCGACCTTGGGAATAGGATAATAGCGTAGTTCGACAAAAAATAGAAAAAAAGAATAGGATAATAGCGCAAACGTGGCAGCTAGTGATGGTCCATAACCCATCCGTTGACTGTTGTCTTGTTGACAGGACAAGGATGGTCGACTCTCCTCTGTCCCCTTTGGAATTCTCGACCACTTTCGCTTCACTTACAAATTGAAGTTCTCTTCCTTTCCTTTTAGAGCACTCACAAAAAATGGAGTTTTTATTTTCTTTTGCAAGAAATAAACTTCTCATTTCAAACAAAACATTGCAAATTGGATGCAGTAATTACATTAGAACGATATAAAAGAAGATTATACTAAGACAATATTTTTAACTCTAGACGGGAGATTGTGGAAAAGAAAAGAAATCGCGGTTCATATTTGATTATAAGCCCGATTTGTAAAAGCATGAGTAACTCCATGGTTGGATCTACAGGGTCGGGCCAAATTTCAATCTAGATTGTGTTGAAGTAGGAAGTGAGATTATACAACAGAAGGCTGAATAGTTTAACGGCAAAGACTCATTCGTCGGATGGTATCAATTAAAGCCTGGCATTTGTTTTCAAATAAAAGAGTCGGATGCTGAGGGACTTAGCATAATTGCAAGCGAGAAGGAGAGACGCTACTTCCACTTCCATCGGCGGGTTCCAATGTTCTCTTCTCGTCCAAGCTTGGACTATTGCATTGCTAGCCAGTCGTGCAATAATACCTATGACTCCTTCATTAATTTTCCACGTGCCATCCACATGGAGTTGGTACGGATTGTCTTCCAACTTGTGAAAGTTGTCCTTATTTTTTCCTTTCGTTACTCGTGTGTCTCACAACAACTTTTAGATTCAAATAATGTAACTTATTTTTCATGATTCCTTTTATACTAAATTCAAGTCCTAACCATCTGAGTGCTTCCGACACCCTAAGAAACGTTCCCTCGAGAGTTGATGATCATTAGATCGCACTATAGTAGATCTCAATTGTTGACCATAAAACTAGTTGAAGTATTTGCATATTATAGCAGAAGAAATTACGACAAAAAAAAAAAAGGCATGCGATAAGGAGTCAGGACAAGTCATACGATCGAGAGATTGGTCCACCGAAAGATCACGGGAGCGCTGAAAGTGAGAATTAGGATGAAGTTTCCAAGATATCTGCACTTGGTTTCAACTCTGCCATTCGACAAAACGAGAACAGATTTGAATTGGACGGTCGTCTACGCCGGTTCTGCTCGAGCCACATTTTTCCGTGTCTACGGACATACTTATTGAAATGTAAGAAAACAGCCAAATGAGAAACAGGCTTTTCACATGGAGTAGTGTAGCTGTTCCTTGAGCACTCGAATGAGAACCCGAAGACGAGAGTTTTTTCTGCCAGGGGTCTAAACTCAAGAAAAAGAGCGGCTTTCGCGGAAATTGAGCGTGGCAGAGAGAGGAGCATGAATTCAGGGAGGACCCTACCGATCCAGTACGTTACTTGACCGTTGACTCGATCTATCCCCTTGTCGAGTAAACGCTGCCGAACGACAAAGTTCTTCTTGCTTAGTCACTGACCTTTCGGGGGGTGAAAACCCTAATGTGATGACCATGCATGGATTATTCTCGTTCAATTCCCCATCGCCTTCCTGACATGTAAGCGGAAGTAGCTCCCATCTATAACCGCGTACGAAGCGAAAACTCGGGTCGCGTTCTTTCTATTTTTCGTCCCACCATAAGGCGACTAAGGTCCGCTCTGAATTTTCCCATATTGCTTTTCAATGATTTAACCCTTAGGCGCTTTCTTTTAACGTTACCACGCGTTTTTATAAATTTTTTAAGGGGTCACGGGGCTTGTAGATCCCGGTTGCCGGTGGCCATGGAAAACTTCATGAATCGGTCAAGCTCCTAGTCGTCACCTCGACGCAAATTACACGTCCGACCCAATTATGATAAGATGCTATACTGCGTGAATATCCATGTGCTGGAATCGACCAGCTTCGTCAATTTTTTCAAAAGCAAATCATTCCTGGCAAGACTAGGAATTTACAGACTTCTATTGTAGTCTCCCGTTGAGGCCAAGTAGTTCTCCTTTGTGTACCCTAACAAAGAGATCAAGTGAGAATCAAAGCTAACATCATGTTTCTTGAGTGTCAAGTGTTGGAAATTTCCTAAACTTTAGGCTTACATTAATTAATTAATTTTCTATTTTAAATAATCGGGTTGATGGATATTACAATATTTATTAAACCCTTAAGTGATCTTATTGAATTGAATTTTGATATCTATTAATAACGAGTTTAGTTGAGTAGCAAAGTGTAAGCAATTGTGTTTAATTGAAGCTCGTAATGGGAGATGCCCAGTTGACACGTTATTGATTAGGTTTGCTAGGTCCCTTCTCTAATCTATAAAAGGGTAGGTTATACCTAATCCCATTAAAAGCTGCTACACTAAAATAGGTCATAGAGAGGAATATTTGGCATTCCAATAGATCTTTGATTAAATAGAATGATCTATTTTTCTTCAAGTGAAGCAATGGCTCAAATAGGTACGTTTTAATTCCGCTGTACTTATTGATTTTGGTGTTTTACAGTCATATATGGATCCGATTGTTCTTGATTAATTAGTTGTTTATATGGATAATATTTCTACATCAAGCTCATAAATTGTATTATCGAATCAACCAACCCTTATGATACTTAGCTTATTCATAATTGTTCTCTCGTGCATTTGAATTATGGGATAATTGTAAAAAAAGTCCTAAATATACTGTACATATGTCAATTCAATTCTAAACCTTTAAAAATGACCAATTTAGTTTTAAACATTTTGACAATTTATCACTTCAGTAATTTCGATCAATTTTGGCTAGAACATACCGATGTCGACATTGACCATTTGATATAACGTAACTAGTATTGACGTAAACAATCCTTATAATTTTTCAATAATTTTAAAATTTTCCTTTTTTTATTTTTTATTTTTATGGCTAGCGTGGGTCACCTAAGCCTTGTTGGTCACTAGGTGATGGCCGGTGAGGTGGAAAAAAAATAATTATTGAAAGTTGGAAAAAATTATCCTCCATATCAATGATTTTCAGTCAAAATTGATAAAATGTTTAGTGTTGAATTTGTCATCTTCAAAGATTTAAGACTAAATTGACATCCATATAATAAATATAAGATGGACAGAGAAAAAGAGAGAGAACTTCAAGAGAGAGAGAGAGAGAGAGAGAGAGAGATCACTAACATAATTCACTCATTCAGTTGATAAACATTGTAATGCTTGTGTGTCTTCCAACCCCTAGTTAAGCGTGGAAATTTTTTAATATTAGCTCTCGCCAAAGTTTCGAAAGATTACACATCAAATCGTATGAGAAGTGATAACTTTTCAGAGTGTCTATTTTGTGGCAAGCTTTGCTAGTATAACAATTTTTGGCTTATTGTGAAAAGACAGTTTGTTGTGAGCCATAAATTCATGAACGAGAAGACCCCACAATAATCTATAATTATTTATTATTTATTTTTTTATGGTCTAGAATAAACCGCTATTTTCACAGTATGTTAAAGATTGTCACAATATTATTATTATTATTTTTATTGCTGACCCACACATTACAAAAACATAATAATTGGTATCTCATCACGCTAAGAGTTCCGTTTCTTTAAACAGCGGCAATTACAATGGGGTCAGCTTAATTATGGAGTGTAGTCCCCGCGAGCGGCTTGATTCAAACACAAATCTTGACCCAATATCAGTAAAAGCCAATTTGTAAAAATGACTTACTTCTCCGTCTTTGAATTCTTCTCTTCTCGGAACCTATTTTGAACTTATTGAATAGGCTACCAGACTAGTCGCGAAGGCTATCTAATGTAGTAAGCTAGTGATATTATATTATATATATATATATATATATCTTTGGGAAGGTGAACTGAGGGCACAAAATAAGAAACAAAATCATTGTTTACGTCTTGTATTCATACGCATCTTGAATAAGTTATCATAAATTATCTGAATATCATGCCGTGATATATTGTCTTCTTCTTGCGTGTTCATTCAATTTTTCCATAGACCCGAAAACCCCTGCTTTGACCACCGAACTCTCTCTCTCTCTCTAAGAACAGATTTAGATATGAATAAAGCAAATCAGCATTGACCAACAAGAGAAGACCTCTCTGTTGCTGTCGCTCTCTCTCTCTCTCTCTCTCTCTCTCCGTGAGCCGCCTTTTCTTACCAAAACGAAGCCTTATTCATTCACACAATCTTCCTGTTTCATCGATCGCTCCCTCTATTCGTTCACATCACACACCCACGAGTTTGCTTCTCGTGATATCACTTAGAGACGCCGATCGTTAATTTGCTGATGTCCGATCATGGACGATGTTCTTAATGTCCCCGAGTACTTCACGTGTCCCATTTCTCTGCAGTTGATGGGAGACCCCGTGACCACTGTCACCGGCATCACATATGACAGAGAGAGCATCGAGCACTGGCTTCTCGACGGCAAGAATGCGATCTGCCCCGTCACGAAGCAGCCATTGACGAAGGACTCTGACCTGACCCCTGTTAGTACTAGAATAAGCACCTAGAGGGGGTGAATAGGTGACTAAAGCGATTTTATAAATTTTAATCCGAATGAGAGATTAATGAATTAAAAACAACAATCGCTGCAAATAAAAGTAATGAAAGATAAAAGGATTAGGGATAGAGAATCAAGACTCCAGATTTATAATGGTTCGGCTTAGACCAAGCCTATGTCCACTCTCCCGCACGGACAGCCCTCCTGGCTGGATTTCACTAAGGATCAAAAAGAGTGTTTACAATCTCACGCCATTGAATTCACAGTGTAAAAATTCTACTACACTTCCTCAAGGTCTCACCACACTTTGGTTTCTCTTTTGATTACAAGGATTGCTCAAAGAATAAGATCACAAGATAACAAGGAGACTCAGACTTTGGAATTTTTCTATCTGACACTCTTCAACAACTTGAGCATCTCTCTTATATACTTCTCCATGCCTTCATTACCGTTGGCACCTTCAAAAGAAGTTCTTCCAATCAACCCGTTGGACAGAATCAATTTAGAGAGATCTTGAGCTCTTTAAGGTAAGTGTAGATAGCCCATCAATCCTGCTCGTCCATACAATCAGGATCTTGGTTCCCATAAATAGAACCTTCTAAGTATAAATTGCGAATCTTAGAGAATCTATATTTATTCGGATACGAATATAAGAACTTGTAGTGCTGATTCCAGTCGAAAGATATTCCTTAGCCATTAGACCCAAAACCATATTAGATAGAATCAGAATAGAAGTTTTAACTTGACGGTCTGGAAGCTGTCCATGAGAGTAGATTTTGAAACTTGAGTCTTGATATCGTCAGACTTTGATCTTCAGATTTTGCCAGTAGAGTCTGCAAGTTTTCAGACTAGATTGATGGAAATGTTTTGTCGACTTCAAAAAATCTGAAGAGAATTTATCCAACAACCCCGAACCTCGTCCTCCGCAGGCTGATCCAGTCATGGTTTGACGAGAACGCCTCTCGGGGTGTCAACTGCCTTCCCAACCTGAGAGCACCCCTCGACAGGTCCTACTTGTAAGAGTTTTCTTAATGTGAACTACATTAATTGATATTGTAATTTACCGTTTAACGTTTACCGTTTTACGGGGATTGGTCTAAGGTGAGATAGAAGGTTTCTTAATTAGTCTAATATGGGCTGGCTAGTGTGGGCCGAGTTGAGCCTGGCCCGTAATGAGGGGGCCTAGCTGGAAACTTTATAAATAGCGCTAAGTCTCTCCTCTAACCCTAATTCTCACATGTATCCTCACCTAAGGGGCGTTTATCTAACGCTAAACATGAGGGGGGCCGTCTTATTGAGCCAGTGATACGGAGGGCAATAGAGGAGAAGGACTTGCGCGTGGAACATTGTGTTTCCGCTTCCGCTTCAAGATCAATGGATTCCAAAACAGGTGCGTTAATTCTTCTTCTTAATTATGCATATTCTTGTTCTGGTTATGGAGATCTTGGGGTTGCGCAATTTGCGTCCAATATGTTGTATCAGAGCCTCCATAACCTTAGAACTTGAATGCATAAGTTTTTTGCCCTAATTTGTGATTTTCGAGATTTTTTGTTCAATAAAAATAAAATTAAATCACAAATTCGGATCGGGCTTGACGAGACGATCAAGGCCGTGGGCGGCGCGTCGCCGGGGGAGGCCCCACGCGCCCCCACACGCAGCCACGCACCGCCGGGCGTCGAGGACGTGCGCTCACGCGCGTTCACGCACCCTCACGCGCCCCCACGCGCGGGGCACTGGACGCGCGTGCGGCGCACGCGAGCGCTGACGTCACCTAACGTCAGCGACCCGGACTCGGACTCGGACTTGGATTCGGATTCGTTCTGCTGACGTCATGCTAGGTTCCGACCCGCTGACGTCACGCTGACGTCGGCCGACCGACCCGAACCGACCGACCCGACCCGGATGGCGACCGACCCGACCCGACCCGTGACCCGACCCGACCCGGTCAACAGTTGACCGAACCGGTCAACCGGTCGGACCGGGCGGCTGGACCGGAAGGTCGGACCGGGAACCGGTCAGACCACCACCGGTCGGACCGGTTTGACTGGTCCTTTGATGCCCGCACGTGGGCTCCACGCGCCGCGCACTCAAGAGGTGCGTGCGGGCGCGTGGAGGCTCCGATCGGCGCGTTGTTGGCGGCGATGAACTCGTATGGTGATTTCCTACGTTTTGGTTTATTTATTTTAATTTTTTGATGATTTTATGAATGTTAAAATACATACAAAGCCCTAAATACGCGTATTTTTAGTGTATTTTTAGTGTATTTTTGCGTATTTTTCTTATATTTTCTGTGATTTTGGAAATATAAGTGTTGGGTTACAAGTATGTTATCACATAAACATTATAATGGTGATCTCATTGGAATCTGTTTTTCAAGTTCGCTATATATATATATATATATATATATATATATATATATTTATTTATATATGTATGATTAATTTTTATTAATGAATAAAGCAGTGTAATTAGCATGATATGTGATTTTGGTGATTTGGTGCCCCTATCACTAAAGCTAAAATCACATGTATATGGTGTATGTGAGGAGTAAAATTTATATCCCTGGTATGAGAGAGTTTCAAGGATTCAATTGAGTAGTGACCGCCAAAGTGGCACGCTTGATTGGGTTTGAGAAATTTCGGTCTCGTATATTGATTGGGATGTCTCTGGTCTAATGTGTAGTCATACTCCCAAAGGAGGTGATTGTGTATTAGTTCATGGAGGGATACATGATAGTATGGTGGAGGAGTGACTGATTCTAGTAATTCATATGCCCAAAGGTGATGAATTCACGAAAAATTGGAATATATTCTCATAACCGTTATCATGTGGGGAGTGTACAACTGCATGTCATGTATTCTGCCCAAAGGTGATTATATGATTATGCATGTAACTCTCTGGATGTGTACTTGTTTGTCAAGTTACACAGTGCTCACATGATGCTAATTATATACATTGCTTGTTATTTTAGTCACTTTTTTTCTGTAATTAATAATTCCACTATTATTGAGGTTTTTACTGCTTCAATTTTTTAAGTTGTGGACATATGATTTGTTGCTTGAGAATGCAATAAAATTTGCTTACTGTCCATGAAGCGTTTCATTATAGAATACTAGAAAATAGGTTTGTTTGCGAACTACACTGCTATAAGATGATGGAAGCCTTAGTTGCTTGAAATTATGTCTTGTTTGATATTGAAATTAGGACATATCTGCAAAGATTGTGTTTAAGTCCTAATGATATATACATCTCATATAAGAATGAAAAAGTTGTTTCCAAATTTTTTCTATTTACTCTTAACGGTTATCTAAAGACTTCTATAGATTATTGTGGAAGTAAAATTGACCGAGATACAAGAATTATGGAATCACATACTCTAAAATTTCTTAAGATCGACGTAATTGTAGAGAATAGCTGCTCTCAAACTATTAAAGATAATAGTGTGATGGGGTTACTGTGTTTTTGTCTTTATCTATACAGATAATTATGGAATCTCCTATACCATAGACTAAACTTGTTGAGGTTTAAGGTATTATTCTTAATATAGTTTATAATGAAATTTCTTGAACCTCTCAAGTGCAGAATGAAGTGGTTGCAGCTTTATTAAGGAGATTTGTTAGGGAAAGACAATTAGTTATACCATCAAACTATATAGTCTATTTATGAGAGCATGATTACAATATCCATTACATGGTTGTTTTAACAACTTATATAAATGTCGTTTCTTGCTCTTAATTAATTATGTGATTAGATGCAATAAAAAAAAAAAAAAAGAGGATAATAATAATATACTTTGAAAGAGGGGTGGATAGTTAGTGAAGAAATAATTATTTCTTTACTAATTCTTTCAGAGTGAACGTGGCATTGATAGTTTTATATGGAGTTACATCAAAGAGATATAAAATCTATATAAGTGCAACTGGAGAATTTTGCAGCAGATTTAAGTAAACTTGTGTGTAGACTGAAAAGTCTTAATTCATGGTCTTAAGCAAGTTTCCAAGCAATAATATTAAAGTTTCATAGTGTTGTTATTTTGTTCTATTAAGAACAAAGTAATTCAATATACTGCAAGGTCAGTGGGAGGAAATTTATTTTTCTCATACTCTATGTACATGATATTTTGTTTACAAGTAATGACCTTGAGGCATCTTTTATCCTTTGTACTAAGGTTTGTAAGAATTGTTTTTGCCATATTATATTAGATTTTCTCGGAGGACATTTGATGATTGTATATTGGAAATATTCAATATACATTATTGCAAGCCAGGAATTGCTCCTGTTATTAAGGGTGATGGATTGAATCTATCACATTGTCCTTAATTAGATATTGAGAAAATCTAATTAAATGGTGTACCTTGTGTCAGTGCATTTAAAAGTATAATGTATGTTCGAATTTGCACTACACTAAATATCGTCTTTGTGACGGTACTTCTAGGCAGACATCAGTCAAATTCAGAATGCGATTATTGCGTTGCTGCTAAGAAGGTTTTAAGGTATTTAAAGAGGACATGAGATTATATGTTAATATGTGGATATGTTCAATTCTTGCAGTTACTAGGGTATTTAGATGTAAACTTTGCTAGCTGTTATGATGACATGAGATCAATAACAAAATACATATTTATGTTAGTAGGAAGTGCAGTAAATAAAGTTCTATATCATCTTCTACTATGTAAGTAGAGTTTGTAACATTCTTTTAGACTGTTACCTGGGCTATTAGGCTTCGGAACCTCATGAAAGAGTTGACCGTTTTAAATTTTATGGATAGACCTATACGGTTGTATTGAGATAATAAATTTGTAGTATTATTTATTTACTACAAATGTTTCAAGGGGTCTAAATATATGGTGGTCAAAACTTTTGACCAAAAGGAAACGGTATAGAAATGTGACGTTTTAATATAACATATTTCTACAGATGATATGGTTGCAGATCCACTAACTAAAGGCCTACGTCCATGTATATTTGAGCGACATGTCATTTGCATGGGCCTAGGAGCATCTTGGGATGCTGTTATTTAGTGGGAGCTGTTTTATTTTTCTTTGAATAATGTTTACATCTGTTTTTGTTACAATTTAGTAACATTTTGATATATATGTATCAACTTTTGCATTCAATAAAGTATTTTTGAATGTATTGTTATTATGTTAAATACATATTGATAAAGTCTCAAGGTATTATATAAACCTTGAGTGAAGGCTAGGGGCATCCGGTTATTAGCCTTGTCCATATGTCTTGTTATATATAAAGAATGGTTAACCGTAAGGACAAGACATATGTGGGTTCATGGAACTATAAATGCATTCTCTAGTGGCACAAGTTTTTGTGACGCTTAAGGTAAGAGAATGGACATTCTCTAGTGGCACAAGTTTTTGTGACGCTAAAGGTAAGAGAATGGTGACTGACAAATGAGATCTCTCTATGAGAGATGTTATCCATTTGACACACTACCATATTGGATCTATATCAATAGAGTTGAGAACACTTGTGACCATGGAAGGCTCTGTGTGTATACATGCAGTTACCACCATGATTCGGTGTTTGAGACTTTATGGGATAGGATTGACTATTAAGAATTATCTCTAGACCAATGTGCGCACATACAGTACAATTTCAATTAATATAGTCCAAGTGGGAGAATATAAGAGTTTTCTTAATGTGAACTACATTAATTGATATTGTAATTTACCGTTTAACGTTTACCGTTTTACGGGGATTGGTCTAAGGTGAGATAGAAGATTTCTTAATTAGTCTAATATGGGGTAAATTTAGTGTGGGCCGAGTTGAGCTGGCCCGTAATGAATGGGGGCCTAGCTGGAAACTTTATAAATAGCGCTAAGTCTCTCCTCTAACCCTAATTCTCACATGTATCCTCACCTAAGGGGCGTTTATCTAACGCTAAACATGAGGGGGCCGTCTTATTGAGCCGGTGATACGGAGGGCAATAGAGGAGAAGGACTTGCGCGTGGAACATTGTGTTTCCGCTTCCGCTTCAAGATCAATGGATTCCAAAACAGGTGCGTTAATTCTTCTTCTTAATTATGCATATTCTTGTTCTGGTTATGGAGATCTTGGGGTTGCGCAATTTGCGTCCAATACTACTTGCTCAAACTCATCAGAGACATCCGATGCCATCGATTGCAGATCGAGTCCCTGAGACGCATTAAGGTGCTTGCGGTAGGGAACGAGCGAAATAGAAATCTTATGATAGAGGTTGGCGTGCCCAAGGCTGTAATGTCATACGTTGCAAATTGTTGCGACGAAAACCAGACCATTGGTCTCGAGGAAGCATTGAGCATACTAGTACTACTTCGAGTCCCATCCGCAACTGCAAAGCTACTCATCTGCCAAAACGATTGGATCATCAAAACGCTGACTTGGGTTTTAGGTTGTGAAGTAAACAATTGCGTCGCAGTGAGATCACACACGCTTATAGTCCTCAAAAGGATGTTCAAAGCGGCGAGCTCCTCAGAGCTAGAAAGATTGAAAAGCGAGTTCTTACAAACAATCATCCGTCTCCTAAGGAACGGCATCACTCCACAGGCAGTAAATGCGTCGCTCCATATATTGCTAGACTCGTGCCCATGGGCAAGAAACCGTGCCTTGATGGTGGAGCACGGCGCCGTGTTCGAGCTCATCGAGCTGGAACTAGGGTTTCCGGAGAAGAAAACCACTGAGCTAATCCTGGGAGTCTTGTTCCGCCTATGCTCTTGCGCCGACGGGAGGGCTCAGTATATGGGCCACAGATGCGGGATCGCCGTGGTCTCGAAGAGGATTCTGAACGTCTCACAATCCGCGGACAAGTGGGCCGTCCTCATACTTTCAATGCTGAGCAAGTTTTCGGGGAATTCGATGTTTGTTCGGGAGATGCTAATGGTCGGAGCTGTGTCGAAGCTTGGCTTGTTGTTACAAGCGGATTGCGCGACGTACTTGAAAGACAAAGCTCGAGAGATACTTAAGACGCACTTCGACGAATGGAGGAAGTCTCCTTGCATCGATGATACGCTCTTAATTAGGGTTGCGAGGTGAGTGCATGATTTCCCCTTTCCCTTTTTTTGGGGGATTTTTGTGCCATTGGAGAGTGTTTGAATAAATAAAAGATGTGGTTTCTTTGTAACTCACGTGTAAATGCGAATATGGGAAAAAAGTGTCGATTTTTCTTGCACTGTATTAGCAATCAGCAGAGAAAAGTAATAAATGACGATCTTTTTCATACTGATTGAAATTTGACTATTAGATAACTGTCTAATGCATTAGTTCTAAGTTTCTATTGGAATGTTAAAGTAATTGTTTCCAAATTATTTTGTCTCAATATTGTTCTCATGTTTAAGAATTGGATTATTGTAAGATCCACCACCAATATAACAAGAAAAAAAAGTTACAAACACCGTCCATAATTACATGTGTTTTTGGTTGGTAACCGAATTTCTTCATGCGTCTCCAACCCCATTGTGAATGTGGAAGTTGTTTCTTAATCCGGCAGTTGATCTATTAAAAATGCTTAAAAATTTCATTTCTAAAACTTAGAAGATCATAATAACTGTTGGTCATCGCACACTACAACTATGACTACAGGTGCGAATCCATACTATCAGGGAAAAACTGCATCAAAAATCTTAAACTTCACGCATAGAATTCAATCTAAGTACTAGATTTTTTAATTGGTGCAACCAAGTAATGAACATTTATCGAAAATTGCAATTTAGTTCTATACTTAGAGTGAAAAATGCAATTTGGTGCTGCCATCTATGCAACTTTCGAGTGTTGCGTATGTGGTTTTCAAAGCCGTTCAATGAAAAAAATGCGATTTAACTTTTTTGAAGAAGATTTCATGATTTAATTGCACCCATTGGCATTATTTAGGCCTCGGTTTAATTTCATATATGAGATATTGAATTTTCAGTGCGTTTTTTTTTTTTTTTGTAAATTATTTCAACGGGTTTGTGTATATGTGTACATTGTGTTAGAAATGAGTTCCTAATGCTTCAACAACAAGAGTTAGGGTTTTCATCAGTTATCAGTCTTGTTATGAACCAAATGTTTCTAAATTTTGTTAAAGAATCTTATAGAATGTGATGAAGTGGAAGTGAGGATCAACATGAATAAACCTTGCAAATATGCCCGAGGAGCAAGAACATAGAGAATCTTGAGTTGATTGCCAAAGATCCAAGCAGTAATGCAATCTCACCAAAGTTCTTCGACAAACATCACAGAGTTGACACATGGTCCTCAAATCCTATCGAACCAAAGAAATTACCCGAGCAGAAATACAAAAAAAGTCTCTCAAAAGCAAAATATAAAGGAATAGAAAACAGAGGGATGTAGAGAGTTGGTCGCTCATTCTCACCCTTTTAACTATTCTGAGAGAGAGAGACAGAGTGCGCCTAACGAGTCGCAATTTCTATCTATCCAAAAGCTACAACCCTTAAAGCAACAGCTATTAAAATTCCTATCCTAGTCCGCTACTGGTGCAGATAGTACAATTTGTGGCACATTATATTCTCTATTATGAAAAATAAGGGGAAATTACTAAAAGAGCATTTTCAATATCGTATCCCTCGTTCAATTGTGATCCCCATACTATAATTTTTAGCGGATTTAGTCCGTAGATTAATTTCACGATTTTGGAGCAAATTTTGTAATCGCCATGGAAATATCGTCAGGAGAATACCAAATAAGCGCCAGACACAAACACACGGCGCCACCGTGGAATTCTAGAACTTACAAAACTGATGTATTTAATATGATTGTTGTTCAAAGTTGTGTACATGTTCCTCCATGTGTGGAAGCCTTAAAGGAGCTATTGGTGGTGGAGTTTCTACGGAGGCCAAACTCGTTGGCAGAAAGCCCACACCCTCAATATAGCATGGGCTGATCACGTACAAAATTATTAGTAGTTGTAGCGGAAAAATAATTATCAGTTAACTCAACTTATACTCGTAATTTTACGCAAAACAAACGTACATTGATGATTTCTCAATAGATTTTTATCCCCCGCACGTTTGTTAAACTTATGGAAAACTACTTATCCTTTTGGAGTAAATAAAAAATATCATATCCTTGTGATTTCTTGTTAGATGGCACTAGTAACCTAATTCAATGTTCATATGCGATTTTACTGTTTAATCTTGTAATTAAATTTGCCCAAATATTGAGTTTTCTTGTTTAATATAATTCATGTTTAGTTATGATAGAAATATTTTATGGTGTATAATTTCGAATTTTCTTGACTTACTTTTAAAGAAATGACAATATATTATCTGTTATTTCGACACAAAAAGACTTTACTAGACTCGATCAATTGTGCATTTGTGAACATGATCTCTTCCAATGAGACAATGAATCTTATTTTAGGGTGATTTTTTTTATGGAAAATAAACGATTTGAAACACATTTCCTTAAATAGATTGCTTGTATTGCTCAAAATAATTAGCCAATGAAAAATATTTTCATTACCGACGACACTTTATGTTTAAATATTGTCATAGACAATGAAAATAATTTTCATCATTTTTTTTAAATGATACTAGCGATCTTGTTTAGAATATGTTTTCCAAGTACTTCATTTTCACAATACAAACACACCCTTAAATATGGATAAGAAAGCAACCACATTTTGCCCGTGAATTTCAATATTTTATCCTTCCATACACCTATTAGCTATCATCAATATGTCTGACAACCGTATCCTCCAACAAAACGTGTCAATACACCCGGGGTTGGCATGCAAAGTTAGGGCATCAGGAGATTTACAGCTCAATTATAGAGGTTAATCGTTCAAATCTCATCAATAGCATGCTCAAAATAGTCTAGATTATGATTAGTTGAATGTATGAATTTAAGTGGTTATAAAATTTATAATGTTTCATATAAGTTTCCAGGTAGTCGGACTAGATTTGAAAAAGAAAACTTGTAAAGAGTACAATAAAAGTACAAGTCGAACTTCCCTTTCGGCTTTTGGGCCGTGTGTTGCACTTCAACTTTGCCCGAGCAAACCCATCAAATTTGCAAACCATGTGCCACTCTGATTCCTTCTCTTTATGAACACTTCAGCGCAAGCACGACATGAGTCGTACCTACCCTTTATTTAAAGGTGGAAAAAAGAAGAAAGAAAACACAATCGTGCATGAGTGAGCCTTGATTTCTTCAACGGCAGTTTTTTTTTTTTTTTTTTTTAATGTCGAAACTATTGTTTTTTCTATAACGTGGAGAACAATCGTGGAGACACGGCTATTAACAGACTTATGAAAAATCTCGAAAGATTCACGAACTAATTTAGCCCAGTCACTGTACATGTCACCCTGATTCAGAGTAGTTTGGTTAAAAATTAGTGGAATTTGAACAGTCGACTTCAGTTTCCAAACTGAAAATTTTCGGACATCACAACCAAGTGTGAACATGGGTCAACGAAGGTGAATTCCACATCCTGAGCCCAGATTCGAGTCGTCGCTAATAAAGCGGGATGGTGGCGCCCATACGACGGTGGTCAGAGCTGACCGACAATGTTAACAGTGCTCTGAAGGGTGGAGGAGATGTCGCGGGGGGTGAAGCGCGTTGTTAAATTATTTCGTATTGCTTATTTATGGGGACTCTTAACAAATATACATGATTTCCCTCGACCTATAAACTTAAATATTGTGTTAGATATTTTGATACTAGAGTTGGGTTCCGCCCCATTTTATTTTACATGCGTGACCAATTTTCATTTGTCATTTCTAATATGACTTGCAAATGAAAGAATGGGTTAAAAGTATTCATATTGCTTATATACGGAATTTATATGCCCGGTATTACATAGTTTTATCAATTAACATACCAAGTTCCCAAACTGAGCGTTCACCTTTAAATCTAGTCTCTAACCCATCGAACTATGCATTTCTGCACTCACCTACGCATCAATAGTCTTTTTTTTTTTTCCCAATCATTGAGAATCGCATGCTAGAATCGTCAATCGTGGTTGAACGTTTCAAAGTCGTCTGAAGTTAAAATTGATGTTTATTCACATGTATAATTTTTTAAAAGAGTGCAAATAAGTCTTTTAGAAATACAAGATATTGCGTCTTAGAACGTCGAATGTTTGACGGTGGTTGTGTGCTGGTAGGGTTTTGGTGTAGACCTCCATTTAAATTACACCCAAAAAAAAGAGTAATTATTCGACGACCGATCGAGGAATTACTTGTGCCAAACGAACATAGATGTAAATCGTCCACAAGGCACATATCTATTGTTTAAAGCCATGCATGTCGGATACAAGTACTCGAGGAAAAGAAAAAAAAAGGAACACTCAGATTATATATTGTAAAAGAAGAAAAATTAATGTATTTGAATAAAATAGAAGTAAAAAAGAAAAAGAAAGACGTTGGGATCGTTTGGTTTGTTTGAGTAAATTCTATCTGGAAAAATGGCAATGAATGTGGAATTGATTAGCTTTGATTTCGTTTTGATCTAACTTATCCTATGCAGCATGTTTTGAAATCAATTCAATCATTCTTATAATCTATTTTCCATATGATAGCACGAATGATTTACATATCAAAACCCTAATATATGGTGAGATAAAAGCTCTGGTCGAAGGCTTTATGGCTGCGGGGCCGCGGTTGACGCATGCGCGAGCGTCACTCGTGGCTCCCGCCATGCACAGTCTCTTCCTTTGCCTTTTTCTTCTTTGGCCGAAGTAGAGTCGAAGAAAGAAGAAGAAAATAAACACCAAATACAGCAAAAGGACAAAAAAGAAAAGGAGCCAAAAACAATAGCGGCGGCTTTGCGTGTTTTACATTTTGGATCATTATCGCATGATTGTTAGGATTTTGTGGTGCCGTGTTGAACATATAAATTAAAGAAAATCTATCAATTTTTTAAATATAAAAAATAAGACGAGTTTGTAGCAAGTTTGACGTCCTTTACGGTGGGCACTGACTCGCTTTGAATACGGTCCGTTCCGAAAACCACGTGATTTGACTCCCACGACTCTCTCCCTCTATCTCTCTCTGTCACTCCAGTCTCAGTCGATAACCCCACTATCCAACCTCAGCTGTGACGTCTTGTCTGAACACCTTTTGATCTCGTTTTGTGTTCACACATGAACTGGGTCGAAAGTGGGGCGTGTCCTCTTCTTTAGCCTCATTATTGCAGGGAGAAAGATGGGACGTTCCCATTTCCTTGAGCACCTTAAATTATTTATTCTTTTTTTTTTTAGGTCTACACCTTAAATTATTTATTCACCATGATAGTCATTGTAGACTAAATATTTTTTTGACAGTGGGATTTTATAGATTTATGTTGGTAATTATGATTTACAGGTGGTCCAAAAATTCGTCAATTAAAAATTTCCATGGTTTGTCGTCCAACTTATATAGTTCAAAGTCCACTCAAACAGCTGAACATGCAAATGGAACTTTCGATAAGTGCTGAAAAAATGAATAATGAACAAACACATTCAAACTTTCAAAATTCGTAAGCTCCATCTATTTTGCACAAAATAAAAATTTTGAAAAATATTTTTCCTAAAAATGATTATTTATATCTTTTACAAAATTGAGTGAATGAAATTTTCATTGTTAGAAAATATTTAAGATAAATTGTTGTTAATAATGAAGACATTTTCTATTGATAAATTATCTCAAGTAATACAAATGATTATTTTGAGAATTAATTTGTCATTAGCATGCGGATGCTCCTCTGCATGACAAATCAAGAATAGCGTGTATAGAAAAATTAATTTACAATAACTATCAGGCCTTTTCTTGCAACGTATAACCATGAATATTACAACCTAAAATTGACGAGGTCTCCGGTTGACTTCTTCGGGACGGCAGCGTGCAATTTTTAGAGTGGACTGAAACGGAGGAGGTCGACACCCTTTCGATCTTAGAGAGAGAGAGAGAGAGAGAGAGAGAGAGAGAGAGAGAGTCTGAAACGTTGGAGAAAGACTGGCGGAGGACGAAAGATCACGTGCTATTTTGGCGACTCCTTTTGACTTTCTCCTCCTCGTTCATAGTGCGTGGGTTTCGCGTGAGCCCTGTTCCAAGTTGTCCGTGTTTTGACCTTCTCACTTTTGAATCTCTCATCCTCCCAACTTCATATATAAAACCCTCAAGACCCGCACAAAACATCTTCAAACCCAGCTGAACTCAACCAACTCCATCAAATCGTTCAAACCCTCCTTCTTCTTGGAGGGATTCATAAGCATTTCTTGAGCTCTTCTTTGGCCTTCTGCCCTTTTCACGTCTCAATCTTTCTCTCTCTTTCTCTCCATCGGGGTTACAGTTCTTCGTCTCCTTCGCGATCTACTTTCGATACCAATGGAGGAAGTCGAAATTCCCTCGTTCTTCATATGCCCGATTTCTCTCCAGCTCATGAAGGACCCCGTCACGGTGCCGACCGGGATAACGTATGACCGTGAGAGCATCGAGAAGTGGTTGTTCTCCGCCAAGAGCGGCACGTGCCCGGTGACCAAGCAAGCGATTCCAAACTGCGAATTGACGCCCAACCACACGCTCCGGCGGCTCATCCAATCGTGGTGCACCCTCAATGCTGCGCATGGCATCGAAAGGATTCCGACCCCAAGACCTCCCATAAGCAAGTCCCAGATTGCTAAGCTCCTCCACGAGGCTGAGTCCCCAGACATGCGAAACAAGTGTCTCAAAAGACTGCGGTCGATCGCTAC
This sequence comes from Eucalyptus cloeziana, assembly GCA_014182715.1. NCBI lineage: Eukaryota > Viridiplantae > Streptophyta > Magnoliopsida > Myrtales > Myrtaceae > Eucalyptus > Eucalyptus cloeziana. The sequence continues at coordinate 35,130,392 of CM024634.1, read as the reverse complement.
CGAGAACGCCACTAATCGATGCTGCATGGAAGCCGCTGGTGTCGCTGACTTCTTGGCGACACTAGTGAAAAATGAAACCTCGGTTAGCGCTACATTACTAGATGAAACATTGTCCGACTGTCTGAGTTTTGAGGTCACAACTAGACCGCTTGATGAGGCTCTGGCCGTACTTTATCACCTACAACTCTCTGAAGCCAGCCTTAAGAACCTCATAGGCAATGACGGAGTGTTTGTCGACTCGTTGACTCGAATCATGCAGAGCGGAACCTGCGACTCTAGGGCATACGCAGTCATGTTGCTAAAGTCCATGTTTGAAGTTGCTGATATTATTCAACTGTCAAGATTGAGGAAGGAATTGTTCGTTGAAGTAGTTCGACTTCTGCGTGATCAAGTCTCACAGAAGGCAACGAAATCCGCATTGAAACTGCTTATCCTTGCCTGCCCAATGGGTCGGAACCGAGTCAAAGCCGTGGAAGCCAGTGCCGTGCCGGTCTTGATTGATCTTCTCCTCGATTCATGCAACAAAAGGCAGAGCGAAATGATCCTTTTGCTTTTGGACGTGCTGTGCCGATGCGCAGAGGGAAGAGCCGAGTTGTTGGAGCACAAAGTGGGGATCGCCATCGTGTCGAAGAGGATACTAAGGGTTTCGGCAACAGCGAGCGAGAGATGTGTCGGGATTCTCTTGTCCATCTCCAAGTTCTCGGCAACACCGAGCATCGTGCAAGACATGTTGCAAGTAGGCGTTGCCGCGAAGTTGTGTCTAGTCCTCCAAGTTGAGGGCAGGAGCAATACGAAGGAAAAGGCGAGAGAGATTCTCAAATTGCATGCTCGGGCATGGAAGAACTCTCCGTGTATTCCTGCTGAGTTCCTTTCTTCTTATCTAGCATGAGAAGAGAATCAGCTTTTCCTTTGTAAAACTTCATTTAGACAGTTCTTTAGATAGGTCAATCATTTGTACACAGTGTTCATTTTACTGATGAAAGTAACGATGATATATGAAATCGACATGAATATACTTCTTGATAAATTGGGTGTCGGATTTCCAAACAAGGGAGGGCTGCCTATGTAATAACTTTTGTCAGCAGTTGACACTTATTCACCGTTCATGTTCAGGCATTTCTCGCATTTAGCATTAACATTCATGCATGACAACAAGTGGGTCGTTGTGCATAGTCAAAGGAAAGAATGTTGCGAATCAAGGGGATGAAAGAAAAATGATATCTTCCATTGATGTGGTAGTGATTTACGGCCAGAGCGAAGAAGGAAAGAGGGAAGATTGCCTCTTGTTTTGAATAAAAGTTTGGCAACGGGATGGCAGAAAGGATTTGGTCACTAGACACAACGTTCAGCTGGAGGGAGCGAGCCGAGAAGGATTCTGTCTTTAGAATGGAATGGATCCGTCGTATTATGGGGCGCAAAGATTGGTGAGCATGGAGCGAAAGAAAGGAAAATATGTATGTACGGAGGAAAATGTGGGCAACGGATCTTTGAGTCAAAGGAAGAAAATCGGTGGCGAGAGATGCTCTATCAAATCTTTGATTTCCCACCGTCTCAGTAATTCAAGAGGGAGTTTGCGCCATAAGATGGCAAGCACGGTGGTCATCATGGAAGAGTTTGGCTGAGTAGGATTTTCTGCAACTCAGACTGCCTCAGCCCGATACCCCCGGCACCTACAGATCCGGATCGGCCTTCGCTCCCTTTAATAGGCGCCCGGCGATCTTCCGACAGCGTCCACGAAGCCCAGCCATTCCAGGTTATTACACTTTCCCTGGTGCCCAACAATCGTCGCCACCTGCGCCATTCGCAATCAATTGACATTGCATCTGGATTACCACTTATAGCTTAGATCATGTATTAGTCATGTTCATCAAAATTTTCACGAATAAAAATGTATTAATTATTGCATGTTTGTTTCCTAAGTCTAAGTCTGGTTGCTCATGCATTCCGTGTTTTTAAATCTTTCCAATAATGTATTTATTATTTTGATTATTAAATGTTACTTAATTGTTTGTGCACCCGTATAATCACCTCTCACATATTAGTGGCATAAGAGAAAAACCGATAAAGACTTATGTAAAACATTTTCGAAATTAAAAAAAAAAAAAAATGTATCATGTTAGATTAATTTAGAGTAATCAAGTTCCTAAATTCACAGAATTTTTCCCAAAATAAAATGTAATCCCATATTTTACTTAGGTGTCTAATCCACCCATAACTTAGATTAATTGCATGTTGAATTGAGTTACAAGTTGAGATCAATAGGACTTGAGAGAGTCTATGCTTATCATTTTGCTTAATAATTTATAGTCATTTCTTGATGGTTCACCTCCAGGATGGTTGTAAATTTCTAACTATCCATAAAAAGGCAAAAAATGAATGATGTTCCATGACATGATTAATCATTCTTATCATCTATCTTACATATGTTAATATGAGCGAATTACATGTCAAAACCCTATGTATGGTGAGATAGAAGTTCTCCTCGAACGCTTAGTGGCTGCAGCGCCGCGGTTGACAGATGTGCAAGCGTCACGTACGGCCCCCGCCATGCACAAACTTTTCATTTGCCTTCTCTTCCTCTATGGCCGTAGAGTCGAAGACAGTAGAAGAAAATAAATACCAAATACAGCAAAAAGACAAAAAGAAAAGGAGAAAAAACTTAAACAACACCGGCGGCTTTGACGTGTTTTCCATTTTGGATCATTATTACACGATTGTTAGGATTCTGCAGTGTTGTGTTGAATATATAAATTAAAGAAAATCTCTCGATTGTCGGAACAACATATGACGAGGTTGTAATAAGTTTGACGTCTCTTATGGCTGGCAGTGGGCACTACCTACTTCGAATACTGTCCCTCCCTAAAACCACGTGATTTGACTTCCACTACTCTTCCTATTTGGTAAAATTTGTTTCTATTTCCCGAAACAACTATTTTTGTTTTTTTGTTCCGAGGAACCAAAAAAAAAAAAAAAAAAAAAACTTATTTGGTAAAATTTTTGTATCAAAAATAAAAATTCTATTTTTATTTGTTTAGGGAATAAATTTGGAGCAGAACCAAGAAATAGAAAAAAGTAACTTCTTATTTCAATGAACAATTTCTAAAATCTATTTTTTCTCTCCTCTCTTTTTCTTTATTCTTCTTCTTCTTCCTTCTGGCCGATCGCGAGCCTTGGCCATGACTGGTGCCGGCGATCGGCCAGACGAGGGCCAGGGACCTTGCCGGAGTGTCGCCGGCCCCCGAAGATGCTGAACCATGGCGAGGCTTGTTGGCCCGAGCCTCGCCGTGGCTGGACGAGGTCGACCTCGCCCAAATATGGCGAGGAAGAGCTTGCCAAGCCACAGGCCAAGGCGAGGCTGACCTCGTGTCGCCTGGCCGAGGTTGTGGCCAGGCTAGCCTCCGATGAGCTCACTAGGCCTCGCCCTAGCCTGGCGAGGCTCCGATGAGCTCACCAGACCTTGTCCAGTAGGTCGCCGGCCACTGCCGTGGTCAACAACTGGCCAAAGAAAAAGATGATGCGATATTTGGACAAGTTTTTAACGAGGGTTCTTCGTGATTCTTAATTTATTTAAATCTTACTTGTCGCACAAACCTAAAGTTATTTTTTGTTGAAATATATCACATATCGTTTGATTATGGAATTTATTTGCTTTTTATATACATATAGTCTCCTTCCTTCCACTTATTTGCATGAGTTTTTGGATTGAACTTTTTAACGGGGTATGATGGTTGTACATGTGATCTCTATCCACTTATAAGCTTGCCACTTTGGAAAACAAAAGGATGATGCGATATTTGGACAAGTTTTTAACGAGGTTTAGTTTACCCATTTATGAAATTGATAATTTTTAACTAACAATATATTAGTATTTGGAAAAGTGGAGCAAGGCCATTTTTTTTACATTATAACAAAAACAAGAGATAAAAAATTAGGTTTTACTGCACCATGATTTCACTTCTTAATTTGGTCCACCCAAGTCAATCACTAGGCGAGTATATACGTTGCATAAGGTCGATAGTATTACACTCTAGGCAAATCTAATAATTTTACAATGATTGTCAAAATTACGTGACCTAGTTCTCACAAAATCGGCAGATAGATAACACGTAACGTACAAATTAATCACAGTTAATTTGTTATTAGTATGTCAACACTGCGTTGCATTCCATGACAAATCAAGAATCATTTCCTACAATCAAAGGGCAAGACAATTCAATTCTTCATTCCAACTTGATTTATCCTGGAGGTTTGAGAAGATCATTTGATCGCACTCTTAAGCTTTTTCTTGCAACGTATAGCCATGAATGGTACAATTTAAGATTGATGATGTTTCTTTAGTTGACTTTGCCGGCGCCGTAACGTGCAATTTAGAGTGGACTGAAACCGAGGAGGTCGACACCCTCACGATCTAGAGAGAGAGAGAGAGAGAGAGAGAGAGAGAGACTCAAAATGAGTCGCCAAAATAGCACGTGCTCTTTCCTTCCTCCTTCACCAGTCTTTATCCAACCTTAACCAAAGCTTCAGACTATTCTATTCCAAGGAAAGATCACGTGCTGTCGCCAACCAGTCTTTATCCAACCTTAACCAAAGCTTCGGACTATTCCATTCCAAGGAAAGATCACGTGCTTTTTTTGGCGGCTCCTTTTGACTCTCTCCCTCTCGTTCATGGTGTGTGTGTTTCGCGTAAGCCCTGTTCGAACTTACCCGTGTTTTGACCTTCTCGATTTTGAATCTCTCGTCCTCCCAACTTCATATATAAAACACTCAAAACCCGCACAAAGCATCTTCAAACCCAGCTGAACTCAACCAACTCCATCAAATCGTTCAAACCCTTCTTCTTCTTGGAGGGATTCATAAGCATTTCTCGAGCTCTTCTTCGGTCTTCGCCCTTTTCAAGTTTCTCTCTCTCTCTCTCTCTCTCTCTCTCTCTCTCACGGGATTAAAAGTTCTTCGTCTCTTTCGCGATCTAGTTTCAATACAGATGGAGGTCGAAATTCCCTCGTTCTTCGTATGCCCGATTTCTCTCCAGCTAATGAAGGACCCCGTCACGGTGCCGACTGGGATAACGTACGACCGCGAGAGCATCGAGAAGTGGTTATTCTCCGTCAAGAAAAGCACGTGCCCCGTGACGAAGCAAGCGATTCCAGACTGCGAATTGACGCCTAACCACACGCTCCGGCGGTTCATCCAGTCATGGTGCACCCTCAATGCTGCGCACGGCATTGAAAGGATTCCGACCCCAAGATCTCCGATAAGCAAGTCCCAGATTGCTAAGCTCCTCCGTGAGGCCAAGTCCCCGGAGATGCGAAACAAGTGTCTCAAAAGACTGCGGTCGATTGCCACCGAGAATGCCGCTAATCGATGCTGCATGGAAGCCGCTGGTGCTGCCGACTTCTTGGCAGCACTAGTGAAAAATGAAACCTCCGCGTCCAATTGTGGCAGATTAGAGGTCACAAGTAGACCGCTTGATGAGGCTCTGGCCGTACTATATCACCTACAACTCTCGGAAGCCAGCCTTAAGAATCTCATAAGCGACGGCGGAGTGTTTGTGGACTCGTTGACTCGAATCATGCAGAGCGGAACCTGTGACTCTAGGGCGTACGCAGTCATGTTGCTAGAGTCGATGTTTGAAATTGCTGATATTATTCAACTGTCAAGATTGAGCATGGAACTGTTTGTCGAAGTAGTTCGACTTTTGCGTGATCAAGTCTCGCAGAAGGCAACGAAATCTGCGTTGAAACTGCTTATCCGAGCCTGCCAGATGGGTAGGAACCGAGTCAAAGCCGTGGAAGCCAGCGCCGTGCCGGTCTTGATCGATCTTCTTCTGGATTCATGCAACAAATGGCAGAGCGAAATGATCCTTATGCTTTTGGACGTGCTGTGCCAATGCGCAGAGGGAAGAGCCGAATTGTTGGAGCACGGAGCAGGGATCACCATCGTGTCGAAGAAAATACTGAGCGTTTCGGAGACAGCGAGCGAGAGAGGTGTCAGGATTCTCTTGTCCATCTCCAAGTTCTCGGCGACACCGAGCATCGTCCAAGAGATGTTGCAAGTAGGCATTGCTGCGAAGTTGTGTCTAGTCCTCCAAGTTGAGGGCACAAGCAAGACCAAGGAGAAAGCGAAAGAGATTCTCAAATTGCATGCCCGTGCATGGAAGAGCTCTCCATGTATTCCTGCTGAGTTCCTTTCTTTTTATCCAGCATGGGAAGAGAATCAGCTTTTCCTTTGTAAAACTTCATTTGGATAGTTCTTTAAATAGTCAATTGTACACATTGTTCATTTTACTGATGAAGAATTCGATACATGAAATTGACATGGATAAACTTCTTGATGAATTGGGTGCCGGGTTTTCCAACCAAGGGAGGGCTTCCTATGTAATAACTTTTGTGAGCCGTTGGGACTTAAATTTCGCCGGTCATGTTCAGGCATTTCTCGCATTTAACGTACACTTTTTTGCATCACAAGAAGAGGGTCGTTGTGCGTAGTCCAAGGAAAGAAACTTGCGAAAATGGCAAACGAATCAAGCGAGTCAAGGGGATGAACGAAAAATAATATCTCCCATTGATGTGGTAGTGATTTACGGCCATAGCGAAGAAGGGAAGAGGGAAAATTGCCTCTTGTTTTGAATAAAAGTTAGGCAGCGAGATGGCAAAAAGGATTTGGTCACAAGACACGACTTTCGGCTGCAAGGAGCAAAGCAGAGAAGGATTCTTTCGTTAGAACGAATCTCTAGGCGACGCCAGCGAGCCAGAGGAGTTCCCATCGGTCCTAGTGGATTCAGGTCGCGCTTGATCCACTCTCACCTCCTACAAGCACTGGATCTCATCGGTCTTCTCCGCGACTAACTAGGAAAGCAATCTTCAGTTCTCACGTCTCCAGGCCAGTTCCCAGCGAATCATAGCACCACTGACAACTCGACAGTCTTTTGCAGCACAGTCCAACTCGCCCAACGCTTCTCCGAGCATCTCGCTATCCTGGCGAGCTGCAACAACTGGTCTCACCGCCCACACGATTGAGTTCCGCTGCTGCTCTCGGGTCGCACCTCTTCAGCTGCCACAAATTCCTCGTTGAATTCCAGACAGTACCATTCCCGCTGGCGTGTCTTGTCCCTCCACCGTTGCTGCTCAAGCCATGCTGGAGTGTCCTTGACAAGCTCCGTCGTTCTTCATTGCAATCACTCTTCGTCACTGCTGTTCCTTCTTGGCCGCGTCTCTTCTCGTTGGTGGTTCACTAAGCCCGATGGCCGTACCATTCGCATTTCGTTGCTCTGGTCTTAATGCCTTAGGTTAACTCTGATCAAGATAAGGATGAGGTTTGCTCAAGTATTGTGGATAGTTAGTTCCAATGTCTGATTTAATAGCATGTTATTAGTTGATAGAAACTTAGGTTATTGTAATCTGATGCAACCAAGACATTTGTCTTTCGGACCTTTAGGCACTGAAGCCGAACGCCCAAAATTGTTTTGTGTGGCTTGCTATGGCTGATTCGCTTTAGCAAGTTATCAGTCATGTGATTATTTCCAATCATAACATGTATTTCGTGCGTATCTTTAGAGTTTAGGGTGCATCCATAACTCATATTTTAGGGTTTACGTACTTAGGACAATGCATGTTAATCTAAAATGCATATAGATTAAGAATAATGCATAGTTTTTATAACAATATAATAAAAAAAAAATCTCATTAGGTTCAATCTAGATTGCACGAAGAGTTAGCTTTAATTAGTCTCATTTTTATAATTTACGTCATTTATAAAATAATATATATAAGGTTAATTATTAATTGCATTACATGCATCATTCGCATTATATATAGTTCAATATATGTGGCTAGTTCATTAGGTCGCATAGAGGGTCCTAAGATTTAATCTGCCGTTTTCGTAAACATAAAAAAAACAAAAAAAAAAAAAAAAAAAAAACAAAAAGTGTTTATTATAACTTGCACAATAGGATTAGTCCATGATTAATTTTGCTCTCATGTCATAGCATTTACTCTTTAATAATTAATTCAATAGCATTTCATATAGTTTATTCATTATAGCATAGCATACATGACATTAGGACTTTATGTTAGATCATCGACGCATTAGGTGCATTAATGGAGTCATGTCCTTGTTGCATTTAGGGAGTTCATTTCATAAACAAGAAAGCCCAAAAGCAATCAATTGACATTGCACCTGGATTACCACTTATAGCTTAGATCATGTATTAGTCATGTTCATCAAAATTTTCATGAATAAAAATGTATTCATCATTGGATGTTTGTTTCCTAAGTCTAAGTTCGCGGAATCCCTTGTCTCGATGGGTGACAAATAGAGATCCATTTCTGGTTGCTAATGTATTCCGGGTTTTTTAAATCTTTCCAGTAATTTATTTACTGTTTTGATTATTGAATATTACTTAATTATTTGTGCATCCGCACGATAACCCCTCATATATTAGTGACATAAAATAAAAACTGATAAAGACTTGATGTAAAACATTTTCGAATAAAAAAAAAGTACCATATTATGGTAATCAATCTCCGAATTCATAGAATTTTTGCAAAAAGTAAAATGTACGCTCACATTTTACTAAAGTGTTTAATCCACCCATAACTCATATTAATTGTATGTCAAATTGAGTTATAAGTTGAGAATGATAGGATTTGGGAGAGCCAATTCTTAGCATTTTACTTAGTAATCTATAGTCATCCCCTGATGGTTCACCTCTGAAATAGTTGTAAATTTCTAGCAATCCATGAACAAATAAACAATGAATGATGTTCCACGGCATGATTAATTATTCTTGTCCTCCATCTTAGGTACGTCAATATGAGTGATTTACACATCAAAACCCTATGTACGATGAGATAGAAGTTCTCCTTGAACGCTTTGTGGCTGCGCCGCCACGGTTGACGGATGCGCAAGCGTCACGCATGGCCCCGCCATTGGCCATGCACAAACTTCTCCTTTGCCTTCTCTTCTTCTATGGCCGTAGAGTCGAAGACAATAGAAGAAAATAAATACCAAATACAGCAAAGAGACAAAAAAGAAAAGGAGCAAAAAGTTAAACAATACCAGCGGCTCTGACGTGTTTTCCATTTTGGATAGTAATTGCACGACTGTTAGGATTTTGTAGTGTCGTGTTAAACATGTAAATTAAAGAAAATCTCTCGATTTTCAGAATAAAAAATAAAGATGAGATTGTAGTAAGTTTGACGTCCTTTACGGTGGGCACTGACAGATTTCGAATACCGCCCCTTCCTAAAATCATGTGATTTGACTTCCGCGACTCTCACAGTCACTCCAATCTCAGTCGCTAACCGCTCTATCCTACCTAAGCTATGACGTCTTGTCTGAACAACTTTTGATCTTTTTCTCTCTTCGCACTTGAATGTAGGGAATTGTTAGGGCTAAATGGATCACCTAAAAAAGGGTGAACATGTGATATTCTGAAAATTAAAGAATTTAAAACAAATATTGCGAAAATATGACATTTGGCGACGGAACAAGTATTGTAATTAACTTTTTCACAAGTAAAATAAAAAGATTAAAAGATAGAAAAATACATACGAACGATTATAGTGGTTCGGTTTTTGCAAGCTAACTTCTACTCTCTCATGTTGACAGCTGATTAATGAATCCATCAAAATCAAAATCTAAGTAATGAGTATTCAAGCTTATGTGAACAAACCCTCACACATTCCCCATCTCTAAAAGATTACATGGTATAGCTCATAGAAATGAAAGAATAAGATTGAAGATCATTCAAGACTTAGAAATTATAAACTTCAAAATTTCAACTTCTTATTCCTTTTTAGCATCTTGAAATTCTTATATAATCCTCATCATCCAAGTTGACCGTTAGACATTTCCTTAGAGGATCGCTCAATCAATCTACCTGTTGAACTTAAACTTTGTTAAAAGATCTGATTGCAGGTTGCTAAGATTGAAGTCTCTTGTTGATTTTGCCACCCATACAGCAGATAAAATTTCCATAAGAAGAGTGCTTCACTTGAAAAGAATATTTCGTCTTTTGTAGATTGATTTATCCAAGACTTGCTATATTCCAACTTGAGAGATTGGATTTGATATACTTTCTTTCTTGGATAGATCTTTTAATTTTAGTAAGGAATCCACCAAATTTCTAGTTGTTGCACAAAGATAATTTTTCCCAATCAATATCCTCGAGTATCAAATATTAAGGATATGAATTTCTTTATAACTTAGAGTCTAATTCTCTGAATTTAATGAATAACGTCAGATAATACTCATCAGAGTTTCTGTTTGGAACTTACTATTAGAATCAAAGAACATTAAAGAAATTTTTGTTAATCATCAACACTAATCAAAGGAGTTTTTCTCAATAGAAATTACCAAAATAGTTATAAACCTATCATAATTTTTTCAATTTAGCATTAAATCTTTTGCATTTATACTAATTCAATCCATACAATACACTTTGACCTGTCGACATTGACGTGTATGTCAGCAGTGCAGGTTATCTGATTAACGCTAATGTGTCAATTTTTTTAATTTTTCAATTTTTTTTTCTCTTTTCTTCTTCCTCTAGCAACTGGCCAGAGGCTAAGGCAAGCAAAGTCAACCTTGGTAGCCACTAGGGTGGCAAGGGTGAGGCCGAGCTCCCCCAAATCTGTAGAGGGCGAGCTTGACCTCACCTAGCGATGGCAAGGCTCACTCTTGCCCTTACCATCACGGCACTAGACGAGGCTTGTCCTCGCCACCCCAATGGTCAATAAGGTTGACCTCACCTCCCTAACGGTAGGCAAGGTCAACCTTGCTAACCTTAGCCTCTGACCAATAGTCGGGCCTGCCAAAGGAAGAAGAAAAGAGAATAAAAAAATAAAATAAAAAATGTATTAAAAAATTGACACATCAGCTTTGGCCAGTGTCCATGTTAGCACTAGCTAATCAAAATTGAGCAAATGAATTGAATTGACACAAATGTAAAACATTTAGAATTGAATTAGAAAAAAAAAAAAAAAAAAAAAAAGAGGTTTATGATTGAATTGAAAAAATTACAATAGATTGAAGATTTTTCTAGTAATTTTCCCCACTTAAATGGGTCGAAAGGGATGTCTTCTTTATAGCAGAGGGATGATGGGATGTTCACATTTTTATGAGCACCTTAAATTATTCGTTGACTATGATAGTCATTGTAAATTATATTTTTGTTAACAGTAGCATCTTATAAATGTATAATTAAGTCGGTCATTTTATATTGTACAGGCGGTTTAAAGATTCTTTAATTACAAATTTCCATCATTTGTCGTCTAACTTATAAAGTTCGAGTCCTGTTAAATAGTTGAACATGTGGATGGAACTTTGGCTGAGAACGCGGAAAAAAATGAATGATGAACAAATGCATTCAAATTTACGTGTCATTTCCAAGAAATATTTAGTGGTTTCTTAGTTCATTTAAATCTTACTTGTCACACAAATGTAAAGTTATTTTTGCTTGATTATAGTGTTTATATGCTTTATATATATGGTCTCTCTTCATCTATAGATATGAGTTTTTTTTGTTGAACTTTCTAACGGGATATGAGAGCTAGATATTTAGAATTAAGGAAATTTTCTTGAAAACTAAGAGATTAATAATGACGGTCAAAATCTTGTGTCCTAGTTCTCAAATGATCGACAGGTAGATAGCACGTGACATTCAAATTGATCAGGATTAGTTTATCATTAGTATGGCAGCATTGGACAGCATGACAAATCAAGAATAATTTTCTACAACTAAAGAGCAAGACAAATTCAATTCTTTATTCTATATTCCAACTTGGTTTATCCTGGAACTTTGAGAAGATTGTTTAATCGCACCTGCATACCTTTTCCTGCTACGTACAACCATGAATATTCCAATTTAAGACTGACGATGTATCCAGTTGACTTTGCCGGAACTGAAACGTGTAATTTTTAGAGTAGAATTAAACGGAGGAGGTCGACACCCTCGCGATGTTTTAGAGAGAGAGAGGGAGAGTCAAAAGGTTTCGCCAGAATAACACGTGCTCTTTCATTCCTCCTTCGCCAGTCTTGAGAGGACTTTTCTTTTCTTTATTCTTTTTGGTATTGAAGCTTCAGACTATTCTATTCCGAGGAAAAAGCACGTGCTATTTTGGCGAATCCTTTTGACTATCCCTCCCTTCTCCCCCCTCGTTCATGGTGCGTGTGTCTCGTGTGAGCCATGTTCGAACTTATCCGTGTTTTGACCTTCTCACTTCTGAAATTTCTCATCCACCCAAGCTCATATATAAAACCCTCAAAACCCGCACAAATCATCTTCAAACCCAGCTGAACTCAGCCAACTCCATCAAATCGTTCAAACCCTTCTTCTTCTTGGAGGGATTCATAAGCATTTCTTGAGCTCTTCCTCGGCCTTTGCCCTTTTCAAGTCTCTCTCTCTCTCCCTCTCTCTCTCTCAATACAGATGGAGGAAATCGAAATTCCCTCGTTCTTCGTATGTCCGATTTCTCTCCAGCTCATGAAGGACCCCGTCACGGTGCCCACCGGTATAACGTACGACCGCGAGAGCATCGAGAAGTGGTTGTTCTCCACCAAGAAAGGCACGTGCCCCGTGACCAAGCAAGCGATTCCAGACTGCGAATTGACGCCCAACCACACGCTCCGGCGGTTCATCCAGTCGTGGTGCACCCTCAATGCGGCGCACGGCATCGAAATGATTCCGACCCCGAGACCTCCGATAAGCAAGTCCCAGATTGCTAAGATCCTCCGCGAGGCCAAGTCCCCGGAGATGCAAAACAAGTGTCTCAAAAGACTGCGGTCGATTGTCACCGAGAACGCCACTAATCGATGCTGCATGCAAGCCGCTGGTGCCGCTGACTTCTTGGCGGCACTACTGAAAAATGAGACCTCCGCGTCCAACTGTGGCAGTTTAGAGGTCACAAGTAGACCGCTTGATGAGGCTCTGGCCGTACTTTTCACCTACAACTCTCTGAAGCCAGCCTTAAGAATCTCATAAGCGACGGCGGAGTGTTTGTGGACTCGTTGACTCGAATCATGCAGAGCGGAACCTGTGAGTCTAGGGTATACGCAGTCATGTTGCTAAAGTCGATGTTTGAAGTTGCTGATATTATTCATCTCTCAAGTTTGAGGATGGAATTGTTCGTCGAAGTAGTTCGCCTTTTGCGCGATCAAGTCTCGCTGAAGGCAATGAATTCTGCCCTGAAATTGCTTATCCGAGCCTGCCGGGTGGGTCAGAACCGTGTCAAAGCTGTGGAAGCCTGTGCCGTGCCGGTCTTGATCGATCTTCTTCTTGATTCATGCGACAAAAGGCAGAGCGAAGTGATCCTTATACTTTTGGACGAGCTGTGCCGATGCGCAGAGGGAAGAGCCGAGTTGTTGGAGCACGAAGCGGGGATCGCCATCGTGTCGAAGAGGATACTAAGGGTTTCGGCAACAGCGAGCGAGAGATGTGTCGGGATTCTCTCGTCCATCTCCAAGTTCTCAGCAACGCCGAGCATCGTGCAAGAGATGTTGCAAGTAGGCGTTGCTGCGAAGTTGTGTCTAGTCCTCCAAGTTGAGGGCACGAGCAAGACCAGAGAAAAGGCGAAACAGATTCTCAAATTGCATGCTCGGGCATGGAAGCACTCTCCGTGTATTCCTGCTGAGTTCCTTTCTTCTTATCTAGCATGAGAAGAGAATCAGCTTTTCCTTTGTAAAACTTCACTTAGACAGTTCTTTAGATAGGTCAATTATTTGTACACAGTGTTCATTTTACTGATGAAAGTAACGGTGATATATGAAATCGACATGGATATACTTCTTGATAAATTGGGTGTCGGATTTCCAAACAAGGGAAAGCTGCGTATGTCCAAAAATCGACCATGCGAATGAATGAACGCAAATCCATTTCAAAAGCAGGAGACTTTTGACTCTTGTAAATTTCTAGCGATTTAAGAAAAGACCCAAAAAGAATGCTGTCTCACGACATGGTTAATCATTCTTGTCATCTACTTTACTTTTCATACGACTGTATGAGTGATTTACATATCAAAATCGGGAGGATTGCCAAAAAAGTCTTGAACCTATTGTAATTATGTTAATTCAATCATAAATTTATTTTCTTGGCCAAGTGAATCCTAAACCTTTTACAATTATATGAATTCAATCTATTTAATTAAATTTAACCGGTTAGTGCTAATGTGGGCACCGATTGGTGCCGGTCGTCCGACTAATGTTAACGTGGACAAATTTTTAATAATATTTTATCTATTCCAAAATTATTATTAATTTTATTTTAATTTTTTCTCCTTACTCCTCTGGCTCGTTGTCGAACTAAGGTGACCTCATTGGCCAATGGCGAAGCTCGACCTTGCCATTACTAGGTGTGGGCAAGCTCGTCTAGCCACTGGTGAGGCTGACCTCACCCAGCAATAGTGAGGGCCAGGGGGGTTAGGTTGCCCTTGTCCAACGATGGAGAGGCGAGGCAAGGTGACCTCAATCCTGCAACTGGCTAAAGGAAGAAGGAAGAAAGGGGAATGAGGAAAAAAGAAAAAAGAAAATATATATATTATTAAAAAATTATCAACATCAGCATCGGTTGGAATGTCGACGTCTATATCAGTGTCGACCGGTCAAATTTGGATGAATGGACTGAATTGACACAATTGTAAAAAAATAGAACTCAATTGGCCAAGAAAATAAGTTTGGAATTGAACTGGTATAATTGTAACATAGGTTTAGGACTTTTCCAATAATTTTTCCTATAAAGAGATCCTGTGAACGATGATATAGAATATATCCTTGAACGCTTTGTGGCTGCGGCGTTGCGGTTGATGGATGCGCAAGCGTCACGCATGGCCCCCGCCACGCACAAACTTTTCCTTCGCCTCATCTTTTATGGCCGTTGAGTAGAAGAACGAAGAAGAAAATAAATACCGAATACAGCTAAAAGACGAAAAAAAAAGAGCAGAAAAATTAAAGAATAACAGCGGTTTCTTTTGGATGGTTATTAGACTTAAATACGTCAAAATGGATTATTGACCAATTTCTTCATAATATGCATAAATCAATTAGTTATATTAAGAAAATATGTTATAAATGGATTTAAACATAATATTTATGTTAAATGGATTATAAACGAATTGACAACTTACTTAAATTCAATACATCTTATCCCTTGCCCTTACTTGATTTTCCAGCTATTCACTTCGCACTCTTACCTTATTCCGAGTATAAATTATCATAGACTTGGTTAAATATTAAAGTATTTTAAATATACATATTAGGTCGGAAATGGATTATTAAAAATGGATTCAATGGGATTAGATCGGCCCGTCTGCTTTGACGAGTCTAACTACTCGTTAGGATTTTGTAGCATAGTGTGAACACAAAAATTAAAGAAAATTTGTCGATTTTCAGAATATTGGAATAAGCCGTGGTTGTAATAAGTTTGACGTCCTTTACGGTGGGCACGGAATGCTGTCCGTTCCTGAAACCACGTGATTGGACTCCTGCGACTCTCCCTCTCACTCCAGTCTCGGTCACTTACCCTCTGTCCTACCCCAGCTTTAACGTCTTGCCTGAACAGCTTTTGATCGTCTTTTCTCTTCACACACAAATGGATCGAAAGTGGGGTCTCTTCTTTACTGCAGGGAGAACATGGGGACGTTCACATTTCATCGAGCGCGTAAGATCATTGACTACGATAATTATCGTTCACTTGGTAAAAGCAGCGGTCATTATAAACTAAAATTTCTTTAAACGTGTCTTGACCTAGTGAGGTCATCTGAATTCATAATTAAGTAGGTCATCATAATTGACCGATAATCTGAAAATTGAATTACATGTTATGATTTTTATTTCACCATTCAATTTTATGTTTAAAGTCTAATTAAAAAGCCCAAACAAGTCGATGGAGCATTAGCTAAGCACGGAAAAGATGAATAGAAGAGAAATTACATTAAAAGCATGGTACCCTTTGGAGGAATCCTAATGATTCTTTTTTTATTTAATATTATTTGTTGCACAAACCCAAAGTTACTTTATATTAAAAACAAAGTGGTCCAGAAAAATAAAAATAAAAATAAAAATGATGCAATCTCTTGACAAGTCTTTAATGAGGATTATCTAACCCAAATTTTCATCATTTATGAAATTGATATTTTTTAATTAAAATGTATTGTTATTCGGAAAAGTGAAGCAATACCATTTTCTTATAGTTACTTAACAAGAAAAAAAAATTAGGTCTTCTTGCACCATGATTTCACTTCTTAACTTTGTCTACCGAAGTCAATCATTAAGCTAGAGGTATTTTTTTTTTTTTTTTGGCGAACCCAACAATTAGAACTCTTGAATTAATTGAGATATCTATACCTTATGCTTTTCTTATCTTTTGCCAAAAAAAAAAAAAAACAGATTTTTAACCTTAGATGAATATTATAATGAAAACTAACAGTTTCATGCAAACCTTATAGATGAAAGATCACGTTGTTGCAAAAAGTGGAAGATTATTTATGAGAAAATAATGTATTGCCCAACCATGTGAAAGGTACAATACAGTGACAAAAATGAGTGAAGGAATTGTGGGAAGTAAGGCTACCTAAAGTACCGGCAAAGTATTCCTATTCTTTGAAGTATACATTTAACTTATGATGTAAGTAAAGGATGTATTACATAATTGACATCTAGATATTTTAAATTTTAGGAATTTAATGACGGTCGAAATCGCACAACCTAATTCTTAGACGATGGACAGGTAGATAACACGGAACGTTCAAATTAATCATACTTAGTCATTAGTGGTGCCTGCACTGCATTGCATGATAAATTAAAACCATTTTCCACTGCCAAAGAGCAAGACAATTCAATTCTTCATTTTATATTCCAACTTTGTTTAATGAATTGAGATATAATAACAAATTGTTGTATTCATTACTCAAAAGGATACATGAGAAGCACAAAAATTTCCATAATAGGGCAAATCAAAGCTGACCAAAACCCAAAATATAGACAAAGCCAAATCTAGAAAACAAGGAGAATCAACAAAACACCACTAGGGAAGCATGCATTTGTTTCATAAGAATGGATTAGGCAATCAAAATAATCAACGGCCAATCATCGGATCTCGTATATCACTGATGATGAACACTTGCTAGAAATTTCTTCTCTAGTAACTCTACCTAGGTTTCGTTTCCTCTATACCATCGTCGTTTAGAGGCAACCAAAGCAGATTGAAGAAACACAAATCTAACATCTGGCAGAGCAAATCTTCGTAGTTCAGCGAGACTCCAAAGCTCCTATGATCATAATTGAAACTAAAGACAGAGAACCCATACACGGATAGAGCACAAGGTGACGATGAATCCCCAAAAACATTACCAAACTCTCAGATTTACATCGAGAAATTCGGAGAGGAAAAGTCCTAAATCTAGAATATTATTGAGAGAAGTCAAACTCTCACATCTAGAATTAGTCTGAAAGAAGAGATCTCCCAATCTAAATTGATAGAGAAGAAAAACTAAAAAAGAACAAAAAAATTCAAACAAAATCAATAATAGAGAGGGGAACCCCACATGGTTGAAGATTGAAGAAGATGATGGCGAGAGAAGAGAGGGAGAGAAAAAGACTCCGCGGCGAGAGAAGAGAGGGAGAGAAAAAGACTCCGCAGTGAATTGTCTATCTGAAAGTTCGATAAGATCATTTCATAGCACTTTCGTGCGTTTTCTTACGACGTATTAGCCATGAATATTACTACAATTTAAGATCGACGATATCTCTTCAGTTGACATTGTCGGCACCGAAACGTGCAAATTTTAAAGTGGACCAAAGCGGGAGGAGGTCGACTTCCTCTTAATCGAGAGAGAGAGAGAGAATCAAAAGGAGTTGCCAGAATAACACGTGCTATTTCCTCAGAACAGTCTGAAGGTTAAGGATGGAGAGGAAAGAGCACGTGCTATTCTGCCGACTCCTTTGGGCTCTTTCTCTCTCTCTCGTTCATGGTGTGCGTGTTTCGCGTGAGCCCTGTTCGAACTAAACCATGTTTTGACCTTCTCAATTCAGAAATTTCTCATCCACCCAACTTCATATATAAAACCCTTAAAACTCGCACAAAGCATCTTCAAACCCAGCTGAACTCAACCAACTCCATCAAATCGTTCAAACCCTTCTTCTTGGAGGGATTCATAAGCATTTTTTGAGCTCTTCTCTGGCCTTTGCCCTTTTCAAGTCTCTCTCTCTCTCTCTCTCTCTCTCTCTCTCTCTCTCTCTCTCTCTCTCTCTCTCTCGGGGTTATAAAGTCCCTCGTCTCTTTCGCAATCTAGATTCGATTCAGATGGAGGAAATCGAAATTCCCTCGTTCTTCGTATGCCTGATTTCTCCCCAGCTCATGAAGGACCCCGTCACAGTCCCCACCCGATATAACGTACGACCGCAAGAGCATTGAGAAGTTGTCGTTCTCCACTGTTAAAATATGTCTTGAGTTTAAATCCGAAGTGAAGCTGAATTTTGAAAATAGATTAAATTGAAATAAAGGGAGAGGGATACACAAATTAGTCTTCTGGTTGACGTCATATTCTTAAAGCTAAAGCTGGTCAACAAGATTTAAAATCTTGGACTTAGTTGACCAAGGCACATTTGCTCCTTGATGGAGTCGGCCAGGACAAAACGGGAAAGTCCAAAATTGAACTTGGATGGACCGAATCCTAGTTAGATTCTATTTCCTCTCTAATACATGTGGCGTACGTATATATACATGAGATCGTGGGATTTTGGAAGTCTCCAAGCACCGTTGTCAATTGAAGTGCCGTGGTTTCTCTGTTTGTGAGAAATGTCCGTAGGTGCTGGGTGTTCGATAGTGGATCTTCGTGTTTCTCGTGCGGCAAAGCTTATTCGTGATTTACGTCCAAGAAAGATTAGTGTTTGTAGCTGTGAAATCTTATGGTAAGATTTGTGAATTTCTTTGTGAGATTGAGAGATTATTTCGCGAGAAATTTTTGGGCTAAACACTACGTACGTTATTGGATGTAGTTGGGGCTTGGGAAATACTGACAGTGTTTGAGTGATTC
This sequence comes from Eucalyptus cloeziana, assembly GCA_014182715.1. Classification (NCBI taxonomy): domain Eukaryota; kingdom Viridiplantae; phylum Streptophyta; class Magnoliopsida; order Myrtales; family Myrtaceae; genus Eucalyptus; species Eucalyptus cloeziana. The sequence continues at coordinate 35,111,364 of CM024634.1, read as the reverse complement.
GAGTGTGTAATCTCTATTGTATCGCTTGATCTATAGTGAATTCATCGCTGCTCTTCCCGTTGACATAAGTCTTTAAGACCGAACCATGTAAATCTTGTGATTGATATATTTTCAACTTCTATCTATTTTATTGTTATTGTTCGATAGCTCGCTTTCCATAACATCCACCAAGAAAGGTACGCGCCCCGTGACCAAGCAAGCGATTCCAGACTGCGAATTGACGCCCAACCTCTCTCTCCAGCATATCATCCAGTCGTGGTGCACCCTCAATGCTGCGCACGGCATCGAAATGATTCCGACCCCGAGACCTCCGATAAGCAAGTCCCAGATTGCTAAGCTCCTCCGCGAGGCCAAGTCCCCGGAGATGCAAAACAAGTGTCTCAAAAGACTGCGGTGGATTGCCACCGAGAACGCCACTAATCGATGCTGCATGCAAGCCGCTGGTGCCGCTGACTTCTTGGCGGCACTACTGAAAAATGAGACCTCCGCGTCCAACTGTGGCAGTTTAGAGGTCACAAGTAGACCGCTTGATGAGGCTCTGGCCGTACTTTTTCACCTACAACTCTCTGAAGCCAGCCTTAAGAATCTCATAAGCGACGGCGGAGTGTTTGTGGACTCGTTGACTCGAATCATGCAGAGCGGAACCTGTGAGTCTAGGGTATACGCAGTCATGTTGCTAAAGTCGATGTTTGAAGTTGCTGATATTATTCATCTCTCAAGTTTGAGGATGGAATTGTTCGTCGAAGTAGTTCGCCTTTTGCGCGATCAAGTCTCGCTGAAGGCAATGAATTCTGCCCTGAAATTGCTTATCCGAGCCTGCCGGGTGGGTCAGAACCGTGTCAAAGCTGTGGAAGCCTGTGCCGTGCCGGTCTTGATCGATCTTCTTCTTGATTCATGCGACAAAAGGCAGAGCGAAGTGATCCTTATACTTTTGGACGAGCTGTGCCGATGCGCAGAGGGAAGAGCCGAGTTGTTGGAGCACGAAGCGGGGATCGCCATCGTGTCGAAGAGGATACTAAGGGTTTCGGCAACAGCGAGCGAGAGATGTGTCGGGATTCTCTCGTCCATCTCCAAGTTCTCAGCAACGCCGAGCATCGTGCAAGAGATGTTGCAAGTAGGCGTTGCTGCGAAGTTGTGTCTAGTCCTCCAAGTTGAGGGCACGAGCAAGACCAGAGAAAAGGCGAAACAGATTCTCAAATTGCATGCTCGGGCATGGAAGCACTCTCCGTGTATTCCTGCTGAGTTCCTTTCTTCTTATCTAGCATGAGAAGAGAATCAGCTTTTCCTTTGTAAAACTTCACTTAGACAGTTCTTTAGATAGGTCAATTATTTGTACACAGTGTTCATTTTACTGATGAAAGTAACGGTGATATATGAAATCGACATGGATATACTTCTTGATAAATTGGGTGTCGGATTTCCAAACAAGGGAAAGCTGCTTTTGTCCAAAAATCGACCATGCGAATGAAAGAACGCAAATCCATTTCAAAAGCAGGAGACTTTCGACTCTTGTAAATTTCCAGCGATTTAAGAAAAGACCCAAAAAGAATGCTGTCTCACGACATGGTTAATCATTCTTGTCATCTACTTTTCATACGACTCTATGAGTGATTTTGCATATTAAAATCGGGAGGATTGCCAAAAAAGTCTTGAACCTATTGTAATTATGTTAATTCAATCATAAATTTATTTTCTTGGCCAAGTGAATCCTAAACCTTTTACAATTATATGAATTCAGTCTATTTAATTAAATTTAACCGGTTAGTGCTAACGTGGGCACCGATTGGTGCTGGTCGTCTGACTGACGTTAACGTGGACAAATTTTTAATAATATTTTATCTATTCCAAATTTTTTATTAATTTTATTTTAATTTTTTCTCCTTACTCCTCTGGCCCGTTGTCGAACTAAGGTGACCTCATTGGCCAATGGCGAAGCTTGCCTTGCCATCGCTAGGCAAAGGCGAGCTCACCCATCCACTAGCAAGTCTCGCCAGTGATTCGGCAAGCTCAACCTTGCCATTTACTAGGAGTGGGCAAGCTCGCCTAGCCACTGGTGAGGCTAACCCCACCCAGCGATAGTGAGGGCCAGGGGGGTTAGGTTGCCCTCGCCCAACGATGGAGAGGTGAGGCAAGGTGACCTCAATCCTGCGACTGGCTAGAGGAAGAAGGAAGAAGGGGAATGAGGAAAAAAAAGAAAAAAAAAAAAAATATATATATATATATATATTATTAATCAACATTAGCATCGGTCGAAATGTCGACGTCCATATTAGCGCCGATCGGTCAAATTTGGACGAATAGACTGAATTGACACAATTGTAAAAACAATATAACTCAATTGGCTAAGAAAATAAGTTTGAAATTGAACTGGTATAATTGTAACATAGGTTTAGGACTTTTCCAATAATTTTTCCTATAAAGATCCTGTGAACGATGATATAGAATATATCCTTGAACGCTTTGTGGCTGCGGCGTTACTGTTGTGATGGATGCGCAAGCGTCACGCATGGCGCCTGCCACGCACAAACTTTTCCTTCGCCTCATATTTTATAGCCGTTAAGTAGAAGAACGAAGAAGAAAATAAATACCAAATACCGCTAAAAGACGAAAAAAAAAGCAGAAAAATTAAACAATAACAGCGGTTTCTTTTGGATGGTTATTAGACTTAAATACGTCAAATAATATGCATAAATTGATTAGTTATATTAAGAAAATATGTTATAAATGGATTTAAACATAATATTTATATTAAATGGATTATAAACGAATTGACAACTTACTTAAATTCAATACATCTTATCCTTGCACTTATTTGATTTCCTAGCTATTCACTTCGCACTCTTGCCTTATTCCGAGTATAAATTATTATAGACTTGGTTAAATATGAAAGCATTTTAAATATAAATATTAGGTTGGATATGGATTATTAAAAACAGATTCAATGGGATTAGGGGTGCGTTTGGATGGGCATTTAGAAAGCCCATCCAGCCCCCAAAGCCCCTTCAGCCCAAAGCAGGGTGTTTGGCGACCAACCTCAAAGAGCTTTCAAATGAAAAATGAAATGGCGGGCGCCAGGAATCTTGAAAACCTTTTTCTTTTCCTAAATTACCCTCATTGATTTTTCATATTTCCGTTATTGCCCTTTTTGTATTTATTTATTTTTAATTGAAAAAGGAGCAGCCCCTTCGCCGGGACCGGCGAAGGGCGGCAGCCGCCCGGCGAGCCGGATCTGCGCGCCGGCGGCGTCGGCTGAGGTCGCCCGACCTCGGGCGACCTCCGGCAAGGGTCGCGCGACCCGGCCCGAGGGCGCCGGAGGTCGCCCGGCCTCGGGCGACCCTCGGCGAGGGTCGCTCGACCCGGGGGCGCGCGACCCGGGCGACCGCCGCCCTGGGTCTCGCGGCCGCGGGCGGCCCTCACGGGTCTCGAGAGGGTCGCGCGACGGCGTCGAGTCGCGCGACCCTCGCGAGACCCGGGCGAGGGCCGCTGCGGCCGCGAGACCCGGGCGGCGGTCCCCGGGTCGCGCGGCCTCAGGTCCCCGAGGGTCGCCCGAGGTCGGGCGACCTCCGGCGGCCCTCGGGCGGGTCGCGCGACCCTCGCCGAGGGTAGCCCGAGGTCGGGCGACCTCGGCGGCCCTCGGGCCGGGTCGTGTGACCCTCGCCGGAGGTCGCGACCTCGGGCGACCTCATCCGACGACCACCGGCGCCGGATCGGCTCGCCGGCGGCGCACCCCGTCGGACCGGCGAAGGGCTTAGCTGAATTTTTTTTTTTTTTTTAATATATATATACATTATACCCATTATACCCATCAAAGCCCCTTGGGAAAGTTTTTTTACCAAACGCATATTCAACTCAAAGTTCATTTGCAAAATTTTTTTACCAAACACAGTGCATTTTAAAAGTAGGCTTTTAGAGACTTTCAGCATTTGCGTTGGATTTGGATGGGCATTTAGAAATGCCCATCCAAACTCACCCTAGATCGGCCCATCTGGTTGACAAGTCTAACTACTCGTTAGGATTTTGTAGCATAGTGTGAACACAAAAATTAAAGAAAATTTGTCGATTTTCAGAATATTGGAATAAGCCGTGGTTGTAATAAGTTTGACGTCCTTTACGGTGGGCACGGAATGCTGTCCGTTCCTGAAACCACGTGATTGGACTCCTGCGACTCTCCCTCTCACTCCAGTCTCGGTCACTCACCCTCTATCCTACCCCAGCTTTAACGTCTTGCCTGAACAGCTTTTGATCATCTTTTCTCTTCACACACAAATGGAGCGAAAGTGGGGTCTCTTCTTTACTGCGGGGAGAACATGGGGACGTTCACATTTCATCGAGCGCGTAAAATCATTGACTACGATAATTATCGTTCACTTGGTAAAAGCAGCGGTCATTATAAACTAAAATTTCTTTAAACGTGCCTTGACCTATTGAGGTCATCTGAATTCATAATTAAGTCGGTCATCATAATTGACCGATAATTTGAAAATTGAATTACATGTTATGATTTTTATTTCACCATTCAATTTTATGTTTAAAGTCTAATTAAAAAGCCGAGACAAGTCGATGGAGCGTTAGCTTAGCACGGAAAAGATGAATAGAAGAGAAATTACATTAAAAGCATCGTACCCATTGGAGGAATCCTAATGATTCTTTTTTTATTTAATATTATTTGTCGCACAAACCCAGAGTTACTTTATATTAAAAGCAAAGCGGTCCAGAAAAATAAAAATAAAAATAAATAAAAATGATGCAATCTCTTGACAAGTCTTTAATGAGGATTATCTAACCCAAATTTTCATCATTTATGAAATTGATATTTTTTAATTAAAATGTATTGTTATTCGGAAAAGTGAAGCAATACCATTTTCTTATAGTTACTTAACAAGAAAAAAAAATTAGGTCTTCTTGCACCATGATTTCACTTCTTAACTTTGTCTACCGAAGTCAATCATTAAGCTAGAGGTAATTTTTTTTTTTTTTGGTGAACCCAACAATTAGAACTCTTGAATTAATTGAGATATCTATACCTTATGCTTTTCTTATCTTTTGCCAAAAAAAAAAAAAAAAAAAAAACAGATTTTTAACCTTAGATGAATATTATAATGAAAACTAACAGTTTCATGCAAACCTTATAGATGAAAGATCACGTTGTTGCAAAAAGTGGAAGATTATTTATGAGAAAATAATGTATTGCCCAACCATGTGAAAGTTAAATCTCATGTTACCCAAGGTAAAATACTGTGACAAAAATGAGTGAAGGAATTGTGGGAAGTAAGGCTACCTAAAGTACCTGCAAAGTATTCCTATTCTTTGAAGTATATATTTAACTTATGATGTAAGTAAAGGATGTATTACATAATTGACATCTAGATATTTTAAATTTTAGGAATTTTTTTTTAAACTAATAGATTAATAATGACGGTCGAAATCGCACAACCTAATTCTTAGACGATGGACAGGTAGATAACACGGAACATTCAAATTAATCATACTTAGTCATTAGTGGTGCCTGCATTGCATTGCATGATATATCAAAACCATTTTCCACTGCCAAAGAGCAAGACAATTCAATTCTTCATTTTATATTCCAACTTTGTTTAATAAATTGAGATATAATAACAAATTGTTGTATTCGTTACTCAAAAGGATACATGAGAAGTACAAAAATTTCCATAATAGGGCAAATCAAAGCTGACCAAAACCCAAAATATAGACAAAGCCAAATCTAGAAAACAAGGAGAATTAACAAAACACCACTAGGGAAGCATGCATTTGCTTCATAAGAATGGATTAGGCAATCAAAATAATCAGCGGCCAATCATCGGATCTCGTATATCACTGATGATGAGCACTTGCTGGAAATTTCTTCTCCAGTAACTATACCTAGGTTTCGTTTCCTCTATACCATCGTCGTTTAGAGGCAACCAAAGCAGATTGAAGAAACACAAATCTAACATCTGGAAGAGCAAATCTTCGTAGTTCAGCGAGACTCCAAAGCTCCTATGATCATAATTGAAACTAAAGACAGAGAACCCATACATGGATAGAGAACAAGGTGATGAATCCCTAAAAACATTACCAAACTCTCAGATTTACATCGGGAAATTCGGAGAGGAAAAGTCCTAAATCTAGAATATTATTGAGAGAAGTCAAACTCTCACATCTAGAATTAGTCTGAAAGAAGGGATCTCCCAATCTAAATTGATAGAGAAGAAAAACTAAAAAAGAACAAAAAAATTCAAACAAAATCAATAATAGAGAGGGGAACCCCCACATGGTTGAAGATTGAAGAAGATGATGACGAGAGAAGAGAGGGAGAGAAAAAGACTCCGCAACGAATTGTCTATCTGAAAGTTCGATAAGATCATTTCATAGCACTTTCGTGCGTTGTTTTACGACGTATTAGCCATGAATATTACTACAATTTAAGATTGACGATATCTCTTTAGTTGACATTGTCGGCACCGAAACATGCAAATTTTAAAGTGGACCAAAGCGGGAGGAGGTCGACTTCCTCTTAATCGAGAGAGAGAGAGAATCAAAAGGAGTCGCCAGAATAACACGTGCTATTTCCTCAGAACAGTCTGAAGGTTAAGGTTGGAGAGGAAAGAGCACGTGCTTTTCTGTCGACTCCTTTGGGCTCTCTCTCTCTCTCGTTCATGGTGTGTGTTTCGCATGAGCCCTGTTCGAACTAACCCATGTTTTGACCTTCTCAATTCAGATATTTCTCATCCACCCAACTTCATATATAAAACCCTTAAAACTCGCACAAATCATCTTCGAACCCAGCTGAACTCAACCAACTCCATCAAATCGTTCAAACCCTTCTTCTTCTTGGAGGGATTCATAAGCAATTTTTGAGCTCTTCTCTGGCCTTTGCCCTTTTCAAGTCTCTCTCTCTCTCTCGGGGTTATAAAGTCCCTCGTCTCTTTCGCAATCTAGATTCGATTCAGATGGAGGAAATCGAAATTCCCTCGTTCTTCGTATGTCCGATTTCTCTCCAGCTCATGAAGGACCCCGTCACGGTGCCCACCAGTATAACGTATGACCGCGAGAGCATCGAGAAGTTGTTGTTCTCCACCAAGAAAGGCACGTGCCCCGTGACCAAGCAAGCGATTCCAGACTGCGAATTGACGCCCAACCACACGCTCCGGCGGCTCATCCAGTCGTGGTGCACCCTCAATGCGGCGCACGGCATCGAAATGATTCCGACCCCGAGACCTCCGATAAGCAAGTCCCAGATTGCTAAGATCCTCCGCGAGGCCAAGTCCCCGGAGATGCAAAACAAGTGTCTCAAAAGACTGCGGTCGATTGTCACCGAGAACGCCACTAATCGATGCTGCATGCAAGCCGCTGGTGCCGCTGACTTCTTGGCGGCACTACTGAAAAATGAGACCTCCGCGTCCAACTGTGGCAGTTTAGAGGTCACAAGTAGACCGCTTGATGAGGCTCTGGCCGTACTTTTTCACCTACAACTCTCTGAAGCCAGCCTTAAGAATCTCATAAGCGACGGCGGAGTGTTTGTGGACTCGTTGACTCGAATCATGCAGAGCGGAACCTGTGAGTCTAGGGTATACGCAGTCATGTTGCTAAAGTCGATGTTTGAAGTTGCTGATATTATTCATCTCTCAAGTTTGAGGATGGAATTGTTCGTCGAAATAGTTCGCCTTTTGCGCGATCAAGTCTCGCTGAAGGCAATGAATTCTGCACTGAAATTGCTTATCCGAGCCTGCCGGGTGGGTCAGAACCGTGTCAAAGCTGTGGAAGCCTGTGCCGTGCCGGTCTTGATCGATCTTCTTCTTGATTCATGCGACAAAAGGCAGAGCGAAGTGATCCTTATACTTTTGGACGAGCTGTGCCGATGCGCAGAGGGAAGAGCCGAGTTGTTGGAGCACGAAGCGGGGATCGCCATCGTGTCGAAGAGGATACTAAGGGTTTCGGCAACAGCGAGCGAGAGATGTGTCGGGATTCTCTCGTCCATCTCCAAGTTCTCAGCAACGCCGAGCATCGTGCAAGAGATGTTGCAAGTAGGCGTTGCTGCGAAGTTGTGTCTAGTCCTCCAAGTTGAGGGCACGAGCAAGACCAGAGAAAAGGCGAAACAGATTCTCAAATTGCATGCTCGGGCATGGAAGCACTCTCCGTGTATTCCTGCTGAGTTCCTTTCTTCTTATCTAGCATGAGAAGAGAATCAGCTTTTCCTTTGTAAAACTTCACTTAGACAGTTCTTTAGATAGGTCAATTATTTGTACACAGTGTTCATTTTACTGATGAAAGTAACGGTGATATATGAAATCGACATGGATATACTTTTTGAAAAATTGGGTGTTGGATTTCCAAACAAGGGGAAGCTGTTTATGTCCAGAAATCGACCACGGGAATGAAAGAAGAACGCAAAACCATTTCAAAAGTAGGAGACTTTCGACTGTTGCTAATTTCTAGCGATTCAAGCAAAGAACCAAAAATAATGCTGCTCCACGACATGGTTAATCATTCTTATCATCTACTTTTGGTACGATAATGAGTGATTTACATATCGAAACTAGGAGAATTACAGAGAAAGCCCTAAATTCATTGTAATTGTGTTAATTCCACCGTAAACTTATCTTCTTGATCAATTGAGTTCTAAATATTTTGCATTTATACCAATTTAGCTCATCCGACCAAATTGATTGATCAACGCTAACATTGACATCGGTTGATAACGATTGTTTGACCGATGCTAACATTGACAATATTTTAATAATATCTTTTTATTTTTATTTTTATTTTTTGAATTTTTTTGTTAATTTTTTTTCTCCTTCCTTCTCTAGTCGATTGTTGGATTGAGGCAACCTTGCTGGCCAATGGTGAAACTTGCCTTGCCATCGCTGGGCAAGGGTGAGCTTGACCTCACCGCTACTAGGAGAGGACGAGCTCCCTAGCTGCTAGTGAGGCTGACCTCGCCCAGCAACAACAAGGATTGCTAGGGGCAAGCGAGATTGGCCTCGCCTAAAGCCTCACCCGGCAATGGCAATGGCAAGGCAAGCCTCACCATTGGTCGACGAAGTCGCCTCAATGCGACGATTGGCCAAAAGAAGAAGAAAGAAGGAGGAAGAATGGAAAAAGAAAAGAAAAGAGAAAATAAACAAATTAACAAAAAATTCTAAAAAATAAAACATTATTAAAAAATTATTTACATCAGTGTCAGTTGAACAGTCGGCATTTACATCAGTACCGACAAATCAAATTTGGCCGAATCGACTGAATTAACATGATTATAAAAGGTTTAATAAGTTTAGAATTGAATTAATATAATTATAATATAGGTTTATGATTTATTTTTATTTTTTAAATAATTTTCCCTATCGAAACCCTTTGCACGACGAGATAGATTTTCTCCTCGAGAGCTTTGTGGCTGCGGCATCGCGGTTGACGGACGCGCAAGCGTCACGCATGGCCCCCGCCACGCACAAACTTTTCCTTCGCCTCATCTTCTATGGCTCTGGAGTCAAAGAAGGAAGAAGAAAACAAATACCAAATACAGCAAAAAGGCCAAAAAAAAAAAAAAAAAAAAAAAAAAATCAGTAAAATTAAACAATATCCGCGGCTTTGACGTGTTTTACATTTTGGATCGTTTGTTACGCTTAGACCCATTAAAATGAATTATTTATCAATTTCTTCGCCATATTCATATTAAATGGATTAATTATATTAAGTAAAAGAATCATAAATGAGTTTAAGTAAAATATTTACCTTTATAACTCTCTCTATTCTTTTTTGTTCTCACTCAATCTCGCGTTTGTTCACTTTATGCTTTCACCTCATTTTGAATATCAATTTTCTTAGGTTAAAGAATTCTAACAATACAAATCCGGTTGAATATAGATTATTAAATTTATATTAAATGAAATTATTTAGGTTGGATTATTTTCGATCAGACTTGATCTAATCGTTGGAGAAGTCTAATTGCACCGCACTATCGCTAGGATTTTGGGGGCGTTTGGTTGGGCATTCCCAAGAGGCTTTGGGCCCCCAAAGCCCATTGGGGAAAATTTTTGGTGTTTGGCAACATTTTTGAAAGCTCCTTTGCCCAAATATGAGCATTCCAAATGCTCAATGTTGAAAGCTGGGGAGGGGCAGCATTGAGCATTCGGCATTTTGGAGATGCCACGATTACTGTTCATCTCCTTCTTCGCCTGAGGTGCCCCGTCGTCTTCTTCTTCTTCTTCCCGGCCACCGGGCTTCTCCGGCAGCCACTGCCACTGCCTCTGCCTTAGGGTCACAACGCGTGACCTAGGCGGCGCGGACCTCAGGCCACCAGATCTGGCAATCCGGAGGCCAGATCTGGCGTCTACGACCTCCGTTGCCTGAGGTCGCGCCGCTTGGGTCCGCGTGACCTCAGGCCACCAGATCTGGCTGGTCGGCGCAACCTCAAGCCGCCAAATCTGGCGGTCCGGAGGCCAGATCTAGCGCGGAAGGCGGATCGGCCTCTGCGCCTCCAAGCGCCTGAGGTCGTGGCGATGGCGTTGCCTGATCTGGATCTAGCCGTTCGACACCGCCGGCCGCCGGATTTGATTTTCATATTTAAAAAAAAAATTAAAACCAAAAGCCAATTTGTAATAAGTTTTGTCAAATGGTATTTTCACACAAGCCACTTTCCAATGCGTAATTTGCCAAACACCCGAGCATTCCCGAAAACCCCTTTAGCCTAAAGATATTTACATATGGCCAAAGACATTCCCCAAAAGCTGAACCAAACGGGCCCTTTCGTGGTGCTGTGTGAACACATATAGTAAACAATATTTATCGATTTTCAGAATATTAAAATAAGACGAGGTTGTAATAATTTGACGTCCTTTATGGTCGGCACGGACTCGCTTCGAATAGTGTCCGTTCTCAAAATCACGTGATTTGACTCCCACGACTCTCTCTCTCTCTCTCTCTCTCTCACTCCACTCTCAGTGACTAACCCCTCTATCCTACCTCAGCTGTGACGTCTTGTCTGAACAGCTTTTGATCTTGTTTTTTATTCACACATGAATGGATCGAAAGTGGGGTGTCTTCTTTACTAAGGGGAGAAGATGGGGACGTTCACATTTCCTCAAGCGCCTAATTGACTATGATAATTATCGTTCACTTGGCAAAACAAACGGTCATTATAAACTAAAATTTTGTTAGTGGTTCTTTCAAGGTACTCGTCAATAATAAATTCCTTGAATTAGGGGTGAGCATAATTTTAAGATATACAGGATGATTTAAGATTACAAAAATTGAAAAATTTATTTCGATGAGTAGATTTTAGATTTTAAGTTGATGGAACATAAAATATGGAACATATAACTTAAAATATGGAATAAGTACTTGTGTTTTTCTAGATTTATGTTTTGGCATGATTCTACGATATTCCATGGGGTTCAATGATGAGTGTATAATTTGAAACTACTAATATGAGTTTTCATTTTACGACTAAGATTTTTACTTTTTTAAAATTTACGATCAGTATATAGCAGCAAGTGATGGCTTCAATTAATAATACGGGTGGAATCTAGAAAGACCCTAGAACCCGTAACATGATAGGTTTCAGTATCTAAGATATGCATAGTAGGTTTCGAGTTTAAAAAAAAAATGAGAAATCTATTTTAACGGATAAATTCCAAGTTTCAAATGGAATCTGGACAGAATCTGGAACCACTCATCCCTACCTTGAACAATTGAGATCCTTTGAATTCATAATTAAGTTGATCATCATCATAGACCAGTTATCCAAAGATTTAATTACTTGTGTTGACAATCAAAATTACCCTTATTGTCGCGTGACGGTTACGAGGGATGAAGACATTCAAAATCATCCTTGTTGTCACGTATAGGCTATGATTAACATCAACCTAGCCCATGTTAGTCATGGAAGTGAAGGTTAGCCATGGATTTCAAGAGCCCTTACGCTAGATTTCAATGGGCCTACAAATGGAGATATGTGATTCGATGATAAAGCAGTTGATTGCCATGTGTCCAGGCTAAGAGATGCCACTGAAGACGTAAAATTCAAATAGAATTGGCATCAAGATTTAGGCGTGAGAACGATTGATCCTCAAAAGGGTGTGCAAAATCAAAGGAACCTTTAATACTTGCTGGACAAGTCATGTGAGCATCGTCGAACAAGTTAGAAGACAACAAGATTTGGATAAAATGATTAAGTAAAGAACGTGAAGCGACTTTTAAGGAGGAATCAATTGACCATCGACGATTACTAGATTGGTCTATAAATACTACAAACAATCCAACAAGGACCCCCTTCGAACAACACACAAAAATCCTTTACCCTATCCTTTTAGTTATCTTAGCCTAGTCTTGTTTAGCTATAACTTCATATTCCCATCGTAGATTCAATTCCGATAAGTGTCTATAATTGTTGATTAGATTCCAATATTGTTCTACTGTCTAGCGTTGTGAATTAGATTATGATATTATGTCCTTAAATTCATCTGGGAGCAGTACCCACTAGTTGTTGTTTCCACTGTTTAACGTCGTCGATTAGATTCCAACGTTGTGTCCTCATATCCATTTAGGATCAGTACCTTAGGTTGCAACGACACGGACACGCGACACGATACGACACGACACGACACGCCAACATGTCATTTCTCAAAAATAGAGAATTTCGATAAGTTTTAACACGTTATATATTAAATAAATATTTTTATATATATAAAACGTAAATAATAATAATAATAATAATAATAATAAATAATAATAATAATAATAATAATAATAATAATAATAATAATAATAATAATAATAATAATAATAATAATAATAAGAGCCTAAAATTAATCTATACTAAAAACATTAATCCTACATTTTTTAATATCATTCATTTTTTTTTAATTTGACAAATTCAACTACATTTCATTGTAATAATCCATAAAACTTGGAGGAAAAAACAAGCAAATGTTCCACTATAATAAGAAAAAAAAAAAAATCAACATTCCATTATCAAATATAACAAAAAGTCATTTATCCACATTATCCACTTCTTCTATAAAAAAAAAAAAAAAAAGACTCCATCTCCGGCTCATCAAATGAAAAATTTGCAACTTCAAGCACCCCGACATCTTCAAACGAGTATTGGAAATTTGTTTTAGCTTTTATTATTATTTTTATTTTTTTCATATATTTATATTTAAACCCCAAAAGTTTTGGAAATTTGTAAAAATAACCCCATGTGTGTCGAAGTCACGTATCGGAATTTTTGACTCGCGTGTCGAAAGCAGTTGACTGCGTGTCGGACACGACACGAAGGGTCCCGGAGAGTATCCGTGCAACCTAGTCAGTACCTACTAAGTGTTATTTCCACTGTCTAACATTGTCGATTAGATTCCGACGTTATGTCTTCATATCCATTTACTAGCAGTACCTACTAAGTGTTGTTTCAACTGTCCATCGTTGTCGATTAAATTCCGACGTTATGTCCTCATATCGCTTAGGCTAATGGTCAAGTCGAAGCCTTCAATAAGATTATCATTAATCTTATTAAGAAGCACTTAGAAGAAAAACCAAGAGAATGGGACTCTTTATTATCAACCGTGTCCTCATATCTATATAGGAGCAGTACCTACTAGGTGTTGTTTCCACTGTTCAATGTCGTCAATTAGATTCCAACATGGTATCCTCATATTCATCTAAGAGCAATACCAAGTGTTGTTTCCACAATTCAGTGTCGTCGATTAGATTCATCCTCATATCCATCTAGAAGCAGTACCTACTAGGTGTTGTTTTTACCATCTAGCATTGTCAATTAAATTCTGACTTTGTGTTTTCACATCCATCTAGGAGCAGTATCTACAAGGTGTTGTTTCACTGTTCAGCATCATTGATTAGGTTTTGATGTTGTGTTTTCAAACCCAATTAGGAGCAATGACTTCCCGGTATCGTTTTCAATATCTAGCGTTGTCGAATTAGCTTCAATATTATAGAAACCACTTTGACTTTAATGGGCTTTCATTAGTGTGTTGAAATGTGTTTGAATCAAACTGTTGATTAGATCTCGACACCAGTTATCATTAATTCTAAGCTTGTACTGAACGACTCCATTAGATTCAAGACTATATAATATACATCTCTATTGGCATTTCATCCTTTTTGTCCAATACTAGCACGCAACCCAAGTCCCCTCTAATAAAAACCAAAATATAACACTTGATAAAAAATATTTCATCACGGTATCCAAAACCGGCAAAACAACATGTCATGATTCTTATTTACCAATCACTTCATGGTTTAAAGTCTAATTAAATAGCTGTGACAAGTCGATGAAGCGTTGGCTAAGTGTAAAAAAGATGACTAAAAGAGCAAACACATTAAAAGCATTGTACCTTTTTGAGGATTTCTCATGATTCTTAATCTATTTAATCTTATTTGTCACCCAAATCTAAAGTTACTTTGTATTAAAAACAAAATGCTCCAAAAAATAGAAGAATGATACAGTCTCTTGACAATCTTTAGCAAGGATTATCTAACCCAATTTTTCATCATTTATTAAATTAAAATTTTAATTAAAATGTATTGGTATTTGGAAAATTTAAGTAAGAACATTTTCTAATAGTTCCTTAAAACTTAACAAGTAAAAAAAAAAAAGGAGGTCTCCTTGCACCATGATTTCACTTCTTAATTTGGCCACCCAAGTCAATTTTAAAGCTAGAGGTGTTTAGTATTTTTTTTTGGCCAATCCAACAATTAGAACTCTTGAATTAAGTGAGATATCTATACTTGTTGACACCCAAAATTACCCCTGAAATCATATGCTAGCCACAAGGGAATAATAAGCGAAACGCCCCATTTTGGTTCATAAAGTTAAAGATAAACAGTTTTCGTGGAGGCTATGATGGAATTCTAAAAGCAAATTCTAAAGTCGATGGCCGGGTATTTGATTGCCACATATCAGGCTATGGGGATAGTGCACCATATTTGAAGACTAAATGGGATTAACATTAGAACTTGAGTGAAAATAATTGTTGCGAAAAATGCGCATAAAAATAGGGAGCAATTATTTACTTAATAAGCAAGTTGCGCAAGCATTGTCGATGAGTTAGGAGACAATTGTTTATAGGTAAGGATACCAAGAAGAATTGAAAAACGTGGAAAACATCAAGAGCGGCACCCAAGGAGAGGAAACCAACTGATGGTTACCAGCCCATCTTATAAATATTGCAACCTATTCAACAAAGAAACCCCCCGAACAACACAATAACTATTTACTTTATCTTTACTTTATCGCATTTTAGTTGTAGTCTTCAAGATTCCCGTCATTGATTAAATTCCAACATTCATCTCTATCCAGTCCAGCATCATCGATTAAATTCCGGTGTTGTTCCACAAACCCAGCGTCATTAATCAAATTCCGGAATTGTGTTTCCTATTCAAGAGTATTGTTGTTGATTAGATTCCAGTTTTACACCTAAAATAAGCCATGTCGTAGATTAAATCCCGGCATAGTTTGAGTTTGAAGTATAAATTATCCAGCCGCTAGTGTCCAGATTGCATCATTGATTAGATTATGGTGTAATTTGTGTCAAGAAGCAATTAGTCTTCAAATCATCCAAATATCAATTGTCAAGGTTTATATACAAGTTAATAAATAAAATTTTCCCTTGCATTTGATATTATCTGTTCAAACTCAACACAGAACCTGAGTCTCCTATAATAAAACTAAAATGCAGTGTTTGGTAAAAGATTTTCACAGGAATCAAAACCGGTTAAATAATACCTTATGTTTTTCTTATCTTTTGGCAAAAAAAAAAAAAAAAAAAAAACAGATTTTTCATCTTAGATGAATATTATAATGAAAACTAACAGTTACATGCAAACCTTATGGATAAAAGATCGTGTTGTTGTAAAGTTGACGATTATTTATGGGAAAATAATGTATTGCCCAACCATGTGAAAGTTATATCTCATGTTACCCAAGGTCAAATACTACGACAAAATTGAGTAAAGGAATTGTGGAAAGGAAGGCTACCTAAAGTACCTGCAAAGTATTCCTATTCTTTCTAAATTTATAAAGTGTGTATTTAACTTATGATGTAAGTAAAGGATGTATTACACAATTGACATCTAGATATTTTGAATTGTAGGAAATTTTTGGAAACTAATAGATTAAAAATGACGGTCAAAATTGCATGACCTAATTTCTAGACGATCGATAGATAAATAACACGTAATGTTCAAATTAATCAGAATTAGTTGTCATTAGTGGTGCCTACATTGCATTGCATGATAAATCAAAATCATTTTCCGTTACCAAAGAGCAAGACAATTCAACTCTTCATTCCATATTCCAACTCAGTTTAATAAATTGAGATATAATAACAAATTGGAATGTCTGTCCGAAAGGTTTTTTTTTTTTTTTTTTTTTTTTTGTCAAAAGAAAAATTGCATTCATTACTCAAAAGAATATATGAGAAGTACATAAACTTCCATAGCAAAGCAAATTGAAGCTAAGCAAAAGCTAGAATACTATAAGACAAAAGACAAATCCAGACAACAAGGAAGATCACAGAATGCCAGCAGGGAAGCATGCATTCGTTTCATAAGAACAAATTTGTCAAACAAAATAATTAGTGACCAATAATTGGATCTCGTATAATTGCTAGTGATGAGCGCATGCTATAAGTTCCTTCCCGAGTAACTGCACTTAAGTTTAGTGTCCTCTATACCTTCGTCGTGCAAAGATAATCAAAACAGATTGAAGAAACACAAATCTAACATTTGGAAGAACAAATCTTCCTAGTCCAATGAGACTCCAGAGCTCCTATGATTGTCATTGATTGGATGTGGAGAAACTATGCACGGACAGAGCACAAGGTAACGAATCCCCAAAAATATTATCAAACTCTCATATTTAAATCGAGAAATCCAAAATGGAAAGCTCATAAATCTAGAATTATATTGAAAGAGTTCAAACTGTCATATTTAGAATGAGTTTGGAAGATAAGATCTCCCAATCTAAATCAAGAGAGAAGAAAAATTAAGAAAATAACAAAAAGATCCAAACAAAATCAATAAGAGAGGGAGGGGAACCCACCACACTGCTGAAGGTTGAAGAAGACAATGGAGATGAAAGTTTGATAAGATCATTTCATCGCACTTTCATGCCTTTCCTTACGATGGATTAGCCGTGAATATTACAATTTAAGATTGACAATGTCTCTCCAGTTGACTTTGTGGGCACCGAAACGTGCAATTTTTAAAGTGGACCGAAACGGAGGAGGTCGACACCCTCTCAATCTAGAGAGAGAGAGGGAGAGAGAGAGGGAGTCAAAAGGAGTCGCCTGAGTAGCACGTGCTCTTTCCTCGGAATAGTCTGAGGTTGCAGAAAGACTGGCGAAGGAGGAAAGAGCACGTGCTATTTCGACGACTCCTTTTGACTCTACCTCTCCCTCTCCTCTCTCTCTCTCTCTCTCTCTCTTGTTCGTGGTGTGTGTTTCGCGTGAGCCCTGTTCGAACTTAACCGTGCCTTGACCTTCTCACTTTTGAATCTCTCGTCCTCTCAACTTCATATATAAACCCTCAAAGCCCGCACGACCAACTCCATCAAATCGTTCAAACCCTTCTTCTTCTTGAATGGATTCGTAAGCATTTCTTGAGCTCTTCTTCGGCCTTTGCCCTTTTCAAGTCTCGATCTCTCTCCTGTCTCTGTCTCTTGGGGTTCCAAAGTTCTCGGTTTCTTTCGTGGTATAGTTTCGATACAGATGGAGGAAGTCAATACTCCCTCGTTTTTCTTATGCCCAATTTCTCTCCAGCTCATGAAGGACCCCGTCACGGTGCCGACGGGGATAACGTACGACCGCGAGAGCATTGAGAAGTGGTTGTTCTCCGCCAAGAACGGCACATACTCCGTGACCAAGCAAGCGATTCCAGAGTGCGAATTGACGCCCAACCACACGCTCCGGCAGCTCATCCAGTGGTGGTGCACCCTCAATGCTGCACACGGCATCCAAAGGATTCCGACCCCAAGACCTCCGATAAGCAAGTCCCGGATTGCTAAGCTCCTCCACGAGGCCAAGTCCCCGGACATGCGAAACAAGTGTCTCAAAAGACTGCGGTCGATTGCCACCGAGAATGCCGCTAATCGATGCTGCATGGAAGCCGCTGGTGCCGCTGACTTCTTGGCGACGCTAGTGAAAAATGATAACCTCGGCGAGCTCTGCATTACTAGATGAAACATCGTCCAACTGTCGCAGTTTCGAAGTCACAACTAGATCGCTTGATGAGGCTCTGGCCGTACTTTATCATCTACAACTCTGAAGCCAGCCTTAAGAATCTCGTAGGCGACGGCGGAGTGTTTGTCGACTCATTGACTCGAATCATGCAGAGCGGAACCTGGCCCTAGGGCATACGCAGTAATGTTGCTAAAGTCGATGTTTGAAGTCGCTGATATAATTCAACTCTCAAGTTTGAGATGGAATTTTTCGTTTAGGTAGTTTGCCTTTTGTGTGATCAAGTCTCGCGGAAGGCAAAGAAATCTGCATTGAAACTGCTTATCCGAGCCTGCCGGATGGGTCAGAACCATGTCAAAGCCGTGGAAGCCTATGCCGTGCCGGTCTTGATCGATCTTCTTCTCGATTCATGCGACAAAAGGCAGAGTGAAATGATCCTCATACTTTTGGACGTGCTGTGCCAATGCGCAGAGGGAAGAGCCGAGTTGTTGAGGCGCAGAGCCGAGTTGTTGAGGCACAGAGCAGGGATCGCCATCGTGTCGAAGAGGATACTAAGGATTTTGGAGACAGCAAGCGAAAGAGGTGTCAGGATTCTCTCATCGTACAAGAGATGTTGCAAGTAGGCGTTGCTGCGAAGTTGTGTCTAGTCCTCCAAGTTGAGGGCACGAGCAAGACCAGAGAAAAGGCGAAACAGATTCTCAAATCGCATGCCCGGCCATGGAAGAACTCTCCCTTTATTCCTGCTCAGTTCCTTTCTTCGTATCCAGCATGAGAAGAGAATCAGCTTTTCCTTCGTAAAACTTCATTTAAACAAAACTGTTTAAAAAATGTCGTGCCACAACATGGTTAAACAATAAGAGCAAGACTTGCCGTATGTAAATGCTCTACTCTGCCAATAGCAGTAACGAACATACTATCATCGATCGTTGCCAAAATGTGAGAAAGTCAATAAAATAAGTTCTTCAACAGAAATTTCCAAAAGAAAAAAAAAAATCAATGAACGAAGGTGAAGCCAGCAAAGCATTTGTTGGCAGTAAAACTTTTACTATTCTTCCATCAAGAAATAGTAAGATGAAAAGCCGGGCCTGGCTTCTGTCAATCATTAATCAACATGCATCTAGCAAACCATTGTCTTTATCAGGAAATGGTTGCTTTGAATCAGCCCGTACAAGATTATTAGAACTCTCCAGTTCTTGTAATTCTTACCAAGCGAGTACTCAGAGAAGATCACGATTAGCTGCATCACAGCTCCTAGGAGCGCGTGACTAAATTGAAATGAATCCATACAAAATAA